>JBAWJQ010004285.1:0-600000 GCA_037783105.1 Bactrocera zonata
ATTTTTTCTAGATTGTCACACACATATGTATGCAACAGTAGCATTACTTGGCACCAGCTTCAAGTTGCCCTGGCAACATTAGCAAGGCTCGGCGTCTTTTGGGCTATGATCCCTGCAGCAACTATTATTGTTGCTGTTGTTGCCGCTATTTTCACTGCTAGTTAGTAATTCTGCGTTGGCAACAGTACCTGCCGTGTCTTCTTCTGCATTTTTTAACGTCAATTGTTGTGATTATAGCAGCGCATTGTTGCTATTATTGTTGTCCAAGGTTGCTATGACTTTCATTCCACGTTATTGCTTTCAATGTTGATGCAACCTTCTTGTTGTTGTTGTTTCATTGTCATTCGCCGTAGATTTGTGGCGTGTGAAGTGTGTGTCTCGTGTTGCACGCTTGGAAATGCGTTGAAAATGTGTGACAAATGCTTTTCATAACACAAAGCCACTCGAGCAGCTCGAGCGCTTTGTCTAAGCATTTTTTTATCTTTAATTTTTCTTGCAACTTTTTCTCTCTTCGCTTTTTATAGCAATCTATTGTCTTTCTAGTCTATTTTTACATTTATCTGTGCACAATACAAGTAAATGCTGTTCGCAGCTTTTGAAGCCATTTATAGCATAGACTATGCGTTGTGTGGCAGCTCGCGTTGGTGGCAAGTGTCATGGAGTGGCATTCCGCGTTTAGGTGCACAAAGCTTTGAAAACATATGCAACATATATAGTTTACTTGTTGTTTTTATTGCATTTTCAATCCACTGAATGTCATTGCAACGACGTGCTCGTCAATGTGACTGTTGCGGCTGCAACATGTCAGCCGCTAAATATGAAAAACGTGTGAAATGTTGTAGATGCGAATATAAAAAATTATATTGTATATACATATATGGACATAAATATGTATATTGAATCTTGTGGCCTTTGGAAAAATCAATCTGAAATTATTTATATGCATGTGTGCGCGCACATGACAAGTAGCAAACAATGTTGCAAGCCATTTTGCTCGTAAATATGCACATTTCTCATATTAATGTTC
The DNA here is from genome assembly GCA_037783105.1 of Bactrocera zonata. NCBI lineage: Eukaryota > Metazoa > Arthropoda > Insecta > Diptera > Tephritidae > Bactrocera > Bactrocera zonata. The sequence goes on from JBAWJQ010004285.1 coordinate 1,028, forward strand.
GAATGCGGTTCTATTTATTATAAACATATATTATATAAACCATATTTCGTTTATAGAAAGCAATTTATTTTCTTTTGAGCGCATTGAAATGCAGAAATAGCAATTTTATGCCAAAACCCGCATTTCAAAATATTTTTGCTTTTGTTTCGATGTGTGCCATGTGAGAGTGTATGTAAGGATAGTTCAAGCAGAGATGCTTGTGTTTAGCCTAGTGCCTACCCTGCAGGAAAATACTGCATTGGAAGTAGGGTTATTATTGCATATATAATTGCTAGGAAGGGCTGACCCGATTCCATCTCTTTTTAGATATCTATTATAATGAAAAGTACGCGGGTGTAAACATAAGTAAATAAGCTTATAGAATTCAACACATAATGACCAACTTTTGCGACTTTCAAGTTTTTCCTTACAGAATTTTTGCACTTATGGGAGTTTTAGAAAAAATCTTATCAGAAGAGAGTGACTCCAGGACCTTTCTCACATTCAAAATTTATTATAAAATATTGTCGACTTTGTATTTGTTATGACAAAATTTCGTGCTTATTTGAAACAAATTATAATATATTATACATACTATACATATGTACAGAGGTCAATTGAGTGTTCAGTTAGTCTTAGTGAAATGGTCAGCAATGTGAGCTAGTATTTGCTGCTGATACTTCGCAGCCGTAACAATTTGAGGATTAAATTTTCCTACTGAGTATATCGGCAAAAATTTAAGAATTTTGTTGTGGAAAATATAACAAATGTAATATCTACATATATAGGAACATTAAATGTCTTTTTTCCAAAAATAAAAATATACAAAAAAACCTTATTTTAGCATTTTGACTATTCTAAATATTCAACTTTGACGACAACAAAGGCGTTGAGTTTGCACTGCCGAGAAACTATAGCACAAAGCTAGTGAATCTAATGTTAATATTTTTAAGAGTAGAAAAATTTAACTTTTGATTAGTAGTAAATGTATTTACTTGAAAAAATCTATGAGAAATTTGGCCAGGACGGTGAAAAATTATTTCCTTAGTCTTCTCAGAATCTAATAAATATTTAATATATGTAATATATTACAGGGTTTTAAACAAGGTGGTTGAATGAAAATTAAGATTTTAAATTTGTTAACCAACAAAATGTCGGTCTGTGTATACGCGAATAAGTCTCTCAGTTTTTGAGATAGCGATCTGAAATTTTTAAACGTCCTTTTCTACGCAATGAGCTGCTAATTTGTTTAAACTGCCGAGTAAGAGCTACCATAAAAGCTTATTTGCTAAAACTGTAGGGAACCCACCGAATCACCACCGTTCAGATCGAGTCACTTTAGAAAATATATACCTTATAAACTGACAGATCAAATTTAAGTTTTTGAGAAAGTTTTTTCTATTAGTGAAGGTTATTATAACTTCTTGTTTTTATTTAATTTATTTGATTTTCTATTTGATTAAAAGATTTTCCCATCACTTTAACCTTAAAGTTACCGCATTTATAATTAAAATATTATTTTTACATATGTAAGTATGTATACTCACAAAAGTTTATTTTTCGAAATGATTGCTTGCCATAAAAACCACATAATCAGTCTTACCTGCAAAGAGAGAAAAAGAAAAAATTTCGAATTAGTGATCATTTATTACCTCAATTTAGGCGTTAATTATACTGTTGGAAACCGATAAACGCTTAAGGAATATATTGATATGCGTGTGAAATGCCAAAGGGTGCAACGCTGAATGTTGCAAGCATGCATTGTGGGCGTACAGCATTAAAGACCGTCGCTAATGGCAATATTAATGTTGCTGCTGCACCCTCAGGCACATAAACTCGCAATTTCATTTTGTAAACAAACCAGACACACATTTATAGAGAGCAACAACAAAAAGCTATAACAATAGGACTGATTATGCATTCAAGTGTAGTGCGGTGCAGCGTCACACTTTGTTGTTTGTTTTGCAACGCTGCCTTCATAGATAAATAGTTGCTTAACAGCATGCAACGTCACGTGTATTGGAAAATATCCGAGGAGTTATTTAGAATTTTTGTGAATAAATATCGAATTCAGCAGGAGATCTCCTTAATTTCGTGAGTTCAGACAAATCATCTATATTTTTTCATTGCTGCAAGCATTAGAGGTGCAATGCTGCCTTTGTTGTTTTTGTTATCGTTTTATAGCTTTGCATTGTTTGTTGATTTTTGTAATTTTTATTTTAAATGTTTTGATTTATAAACTGCCAATAAAGCCGGTAGCTTCGGGTATTAAACAATCATTTCACAGATATAATTTTGTACACACTCGCCAACCCGTATTTTCTCGATTTTGCGTTGGGTTCTTAAAAATGAGTAAAATGAAGAAAATTCGAACTTGAATAATACATAAATACTATCAAGATTTTCGAACATCCAGCTGACTTTACTCTATATGATTGGTTTTACATCTTAAAGTATTTCCCTGACTTTGATTGTTCCAAGTTGCAAGAGTATAAAATGTTCGGTTGCATCCGACCTTAGCCCTTCCTTACTTGTTTAGTTATAGCTTTGCTGAGATCCTACGAAGTTAACATCGAACGGAAGTTGCTATTAAGTAGCCCAAGGATGACACATTTCATTTTTATTCGATGTTACTGGATGGCATTCCCTCTTGAAGCTCTACTGCCAATTGATATATCATTATGATTTGGCCCTGAGACATTATTAATATCAATTTACTAAGAAATTTCGGCCATACCCATAGCGACTATAAAGTCTGGTATTGAAGCATATACTTTTCTTTGGCAGTTTGTTGAGCTATTACATTACCATTTTTTTCATATTTCAATAGGTTATAATTTTATGAATAAAAAATGCAGCGGTCTTCTATAAATTCAGTTGAATCAGCTTAGTTCTGCTTTGACCTTAAGAGTTTTCGAGAGAAAAGTTCTGCGAAAGATTTATGGTTCTTTGCGCATTGGCCACGGCGAATATCGCATTTGATGGAACGATGAGCTGTACGAGATATACGACGACTTTGACATAGTTCAGCGAATTAAAAAACAGCGGCTACGCTGGCTAGGTCATGTTGTACGGTTGGACGAAAACACTCCTGCTCTGAAAGTATTCGACGCAGTACCCACCGGGGGAAGCAGAGAAAGAGGGAGACCTCCACTCCATTGGAAGGACCAAGTGGAGAAGGACCTGGCTTCGCTTGGGATATCCAATTGGCGTCACGTAGCGAAAAGAAGAAACGACTGGCGCGCTGTTGTTGACTCGGATATAATCGCGTAAGCGGTGTCAACGCCAATTAAGGGGAAGAAGTTCTGCTTTGAAGCTTCAGAAGGTTGAGCTTATGGTCAGATTTAGGCAGTCTTTTAACGATGAGGAAAGAGTTCAATGCACTCCTACACACCATCAGTGCACTACTACACTTATATTTATGTATATCATTTCAATGATTTTTAGGTGAGCATTTTCTGTGCGGACGCCATCTGTATTATACTCGTACTTGTAAAAACCATTAGCTTTTTGTCCAGTAAGAGTGAAATTAAATATTCAGGGTACTCTTTGTATAGCTTCATTCTTTCTTTTCGATGAACTATTTTTATAAAGCTTAGAAAATAGTAACAATCATTATTTTAAATTTTTAATCTTTTCAATTTTCACTGAACCATCCACTTGCACTTTGATATTGACTACTCAGTCTCTCTCCACAAAGCCAAATGTCAGTTTGCCAACACCTTTTTATTAATTTAATTAAACGCTGTGATACATATTAAACGGTTTAAATAAAATATCACAACCAGTCAAAAAATTAAATGTATAATTTTTGGAAATTAGAACTGATCCTGGCCAACCGGAGCCCATTTTTGAGTGCTCAAATTAATTTTTTGTGTAACTGACAGCTACAAAAAGAAGGTTGAGCTTATGGTCAATAACAACAATGTACAACAAACAAATGCAATGGAAGCATTGTTGGGAAAAGACCAGATAGAGAGGAAAACATGCTCATTGTTCTTGCATTTTTTGTAACTTTTGTTGCAGGGCAAGGATTGTTTGTTTGCGATGACGATGTTTGCTGCCGCATGTCGAGCGCACACTGTCCCAACAAATGAGTTAGTTTCTGTATGTTGCCACGCACTGTGAACCGCATTGACAGACAAACGTAGCTGAATGGCTGACGTGGTTGCATGTCACATGTACGGATCGTCGAACCTCAGTGACATGCCTGCCATCAATGACCTAAAAATGCGCTTGCAATGTTGCCTTATATGGTAGTGATCGTCGCAGATGACAGCGTTTGTAGGCGGTATTGCTGTTGTTGCTATTTTAGTTTTTGCTTAAGATTTGAACATTGTTGCATTTTAGTTGATTGACGGCTGCTGATTTGGCGTATTTAACCAGGAGGCAACTGAAACAACCAGAACGAAAAAGTGTCAAGCGGCAAAGTGATAAGAGAGCTGGAAGTGAAAGCGGAAATTGGAACACAGCACATTCGTCCACATTCTGCTACACAATTCTCAGTTTCCGTTTACAGTTTTTTGTCAATACACACACATACATAAACTTTTCTTCCAATTTGCTCAAATGTGTCTGCATGTTGTTGCAAAGTAAACAAAAGTCGGCCAGGCGTCACTTTAATGGGGTTGCAACAACAGGAGAAATATGAAGACGAACAGCGGCCACTGCAGTTGTGTACTCACATGCAACTATGTGTCCACACATGTATTTACAAATATGTACGTATCTTTGGTTGGACTCTCCTTATCGTATTCTTTTCTGCGACCATTGTGGCAATAGCTGCCACATATTCAACTTTAAGCCTCAAGTGCTACAGAAGTTAAGAAATAAAAGCGAAAGGATGAAATACGTCATAACCATAACATATGTATAAATAACCATAACACTGCAACTTCATTCCGTATTAATAACTGCGCAAAAGCATCGCGGTCGCCATTAAGTGTCAGCAAGTCAGTAATGCCACATATGGATTACTAAAATGCATAAATATTCATGCCACACGAAATTTAACTTGCCACTGATGCTGTCGAAAGATGGAAAATTTCTGCAGACTCTAATTCTTATGTACATATTTGTATATGTATGTGTGTATGTATGGCTTTACTGACTCTGTGCTGTGGCAAGTAGTAAGTGGCAAATGGCAACTGAGTTCAAGTAAACATCATTGGTACTTTGTCAATGGCACAATGCCTCAACTATCTTTTTCAGACATTCTTTTTTTCGCAAAACATCTGTGTGTGTGTGTTTTTGTATTCGTATGATGCGCTGAGCTATGCGCGTCAGCTGTTCTTGATGATATTAAGCATAATTAATGAATCCATCAACATTATTACGATTTAAAGTTGCACTTTGCACACATTGACAAAAATACAAAGTTTATATTCTATACATCTGCGTGTGTATGTACATATGTCCGATTTAACTGCACTCTCACTACCACATGCTGTTGAGCTCGCAGTGAGTAGGCTGTGAATGTGTGTGGAACGGTTGTGGAGGCACGAGCCGTTGTGTAACAGTGATTACTTACACTGTGAAATTTTTTTTTGAGTCAGAGAAAACTTTTTTGTTTATATGTAGATGCTACAGTATTCTTGACTTATCAGGAGATAGTGTCTCATACTCAAAAAATATTAGTTATTGAGGGATACTTTTTCATAAAATTATATACATTAGAGAAACATCTGGAGAGAATACTTTCTTAGAATCTTAACCTGAAGCGTTTCATGTATAAAAAAAAAATCTATTATTCTATTATTTGAGAACTTATTCCATATTTTAATAGTTTCGCGCAGCTGTTTTCAATTCCACATGTTAGAGGACTCTTAAATTTAGTTGAAAACTCGAAATCGCTTGCGAAAAAGTATAGAGTGGGGCAAAACACGTAAAAAAACTTATAAAGACGGATAGTACAAGTATTGTATTAACCGATTATCTCTCAAATCTTCCTCAGGTTTGGAATTTTGAATTCCTATAAAAAATATTGAATTCTTAAATTCTTTACGATAACCTCATTATCATAGCTTTTTTATAGTGCATATTTACATTCAGCCGACATTTAATTATAGTGTTATAATTTAAGGTTTAAGCCAATGGGGTTACTATTTCTTAATTTTAAGCACTTATTGATCTCATAAGCCACCTAGCAGAAATATGTTACATAATGCAGGAATAGAATACTGTGGGTGATCTAAACAGGCTAGATATTTCAATTCGAATGAAAAATGACAGTAACTTCTGTTGAGGGAAGAAATGAAAATGAGAAATAAATTCACGTACACGGCCATTAACTACTACAAATAATTTTGGGAAATTCTTTGATTTTTTTCTTAGAAAATCATCCAAAAGGTTTGTTTTTTTCAGCTGATTTTTTGTTTTCATTTAATCAGGGAAATGGTAACTTAAGCAAGCTAAGCGACTAGCATAACTTTAAACTAATATGTTTTTCTACTATTATAATTCTCAAATAATTTATATAATTTAGTGGGTGTCATATATTGTAGTTCTATAAAACCAAGCAGCTAATTGAAATCAACATTCGAAATTTGGACTTCCTTTTCTTTCAGTGCACAGCTGAGAGTTAATGGTTCCCGACCCCAACAAACTGTGTAACTGCCTCACAATATATGTAACTGACTAACTGACTGCCTGATAGATAAGCTCATTTCTCTGCAAGCTGTCAACGGCAGGCAGCGGCTCTTCGGTCAACGAAAATGAGAATAAGCTGCATGTTGCATATAGACCGAGCATGCTAACCGAAGACTGAAAAGAGTGCAGTGGCACTCGGAGGAATACAGGAATACCAAACTGAGTGGTACGTCGGAAAGAGAGGTTTGCGACGTATATGAATGCATGAATAAAATATATGTTGAAATGCCAAGCAAAATGAAAGACAAATAGTAGACCAAACTGCAGTGAGGATGGAGAGAAACCTGAACTTAAGTGGGTTCATGAGGGTAAAATAGCAAAAGGGAGATTGTTTGTGGGGTTTCAATAATGCATATTAACGCCTTTTTGAAATTACAGTTGAGCTGATTCTTTATGCATGTACATACATATGAAAATATAAATGCATACTTGTGTGTATAAATATTATTTACAGTTTATACTGTGTGCTGCTGACATAGTTCCGTCTTGATGCAAATCAAGAGCTGTATAATCCACCCCAAATATATAATAAATAATAATATAATAAATAAATATTTTCGACAGTTTCAGCTAACAGCAGTGATACAACTGTTATTATATACATATAAACATGTTCAAATGCAATACAAATAAGTATAGTAAACCATCAAAAATATTATGTTTTGCATCTGAGCACATAAAATCTAAAGAAATTATGAAAATATGAGGGCAATATGCAGATGTAAATATGTAGGTGCATAGTATATATTAATGAAGGAATGTGTGTAAACTTGAATGAGTGATAGTGAGTCCAAAATGCAAAATGTAAAGTAAATGAAAATTAAAGCGCTGTCTGAAATAAAAACAAAGGTTAATGTAATTGCGTGTATTGGAGTGTTCGTTAATTCCCAAATTATTTTTTTTTCTGTTGACGCTTCCTCAAGTTTCAGCGTTTGCCCTAAATATATTATTTAACGAATAAAATCTGTCTATTTTCAATTTAAGCGGTGCTCAAATCATTTTACTTCACCATAAGAAATAAACCTGCAACTTGAAAACAGGTAATACAAAATTTGGAGCTCTACAAAGAAGGCCCTATGGATTTTTCCATGACAACATGCATTTCAAAATTATACTAAGTTAATGTTGTCCATCAAAAAAACTGAGCAAATGACTAATTGGTAAATTCTGTGTTGCTCATACGACATGGTGGACTCTTTTGTAGTTTGAAAAGTGTGTATTAAAATAACATTTTGTGAAAACTGTTGGTTTATATTTTAATGCAAATGATCAAAGGAGCGACAGGAAAAACAATAAATTTGTAAATAAAGAACACCCTAATGTGCGCATGTGTTTGGACTATAAATGACTTACATTTATGTTCCAAACACAAAGGCATATGATGAACGGAAAAATGCTAAATTAAATAAGGTATCACTGTGGCGTATTATTGCATGGACATGAATGTGCATTTATATGTGGTGTTCTTATTTTGAAACCAGTGGGTGATTATGATTAATATCTGACATACGAACCAACGACAAGTGACAGCGACAGCGACAGACGAACCAGCAGTAGTGAATTTAATGTTTGTGGGGAATCCCTTTTAAGCGCACACATACCCCAACTTAATCGCACTAAGACTGGCTTATGCGGGGTGTCATTACAAGCAGCCACACATGTATGAAACGATCACTTTGTGACATAAATTTACACACACACACATACATACATATTTATAATCATATGCTCCTACTACATGACCGCATAAATGAGGTGAAGTGGTTTGGCAGGCTTGTAAGCAAAATCGTAAGCAGGAAATGTGCGCTTACAGACCCGCTGTCATTCTGTGCATTATTGTTGTTGCACTTGTTGTAGGCATTTAATATTCATTGAAAAAATTTCGTAATGCAATCTAATGGCAGCAGAAGAATATTGGGAAAGTAGCGCAATCGTTGAAAGGAGGAAAAAATCACACTCAAGGGTCTATTATGTAATGGAAAGTTAAATGGTGCATTATGAAAGGCGAAGGATTATTAATACATTAATAATAACAGTGTAATAGGGAAGAATTGAACAATTTTTAAGAATTACTTAGATCATATATTTTAAACAAAAATAAATTAATTTACCTTATCATATTTTTCCAATCAGACTTCATATATGTATATATTTTCCCTACAAATGAGCTGACCCAACATGAGCTTTGTATAGTTTTGACAGCCAGCGGTCCAAGAGGGCAAATATGTCATAAAGACACGAGTGACACCGAAGTATATGTTATAGCCCAGCATCAAGCAATATTACGGCAGTATGTGTACACACACACAAAAGCCATGCTGACGCCAAACAATTTGAAGAGGGTGGCTTTAAACGCCCGCTTAAGCAGGGGAGGAGAGTGGCTGGTAGACAGTTTTCAAACTAAATATATAATGTCTGCTTGTAGGTATATATGGGTGTATATTTGTCAGTGAGTAAATTTTGCGCGTTGTTTTAGTAAGCCACCAAGGAAGCACTAATAAATGTTGAATGACGAGGCAGATTCATATATAAATGGATGGGTGTGAGTTTATATATGTACATGTGTACGAAAATAGCTTAGCGTATGTGTTTGCTCTCTGCTTAAGAGCAACCACTTGCAGTTTATGGAACGAATATGTCTCGCTATACTGTGGTAGTTGAGTATATTCATTGCATATTTTGCCATAAAGGCAATTCAGGTTGGCTCGTCTTGCGTTTAAGCAATGTCTGCTGACATAATATGACATACAAACAAAAAGAAGTTTATAAAGCTTATAAAAGGTGGCTGCAAAACCTGTTGAAAGGGTTGCAAAAGTAACTGAAAGGTATGCGAGAAGGTCATAGTCAAGTGCCACAACGATTAGACAAAGATGCATGAATGCATATGTGCGTGTATATGTAATTATAACTTTAAAAAAATATATTCTTATATAAAATTTTCTATTAAAAGTTCATTTTTTCCAAAAAATTATTCCTTTAAAAGCAATAAGCATTCGTACAAATGCCCTATAATTTCTGCGTTGCTTATACGACATGGTGTACTGTAGGTATGCTTTATACACTTGATGTATAATTTTAATTGCGGAAATTTTTTATCAAAAATGAAGCTTTCTCAAATAGGAAGGTGTACTTGTTTAATGCAAAATATCAAAACTCACATCTATGTACATTAAAAAATGAATATGATTTAGGAACGACTAAATTAAAAATATTGACCTTGTTTACATCGTTCTTTTATTAGGGCAAAACTAAAACTAATGGGACAAAAAACCGGACACCCTCTATTGTAAATACATATATGAGTACTACATAGCTTTTGGATGCCTGTAGTTTTCTCTTTAGCGTAAACTTTTATAAATTTGGCGCAAGCTGAACCACATCAAACAGACGTAATACCATCTGAAACACCATAAACCAAAGTCATAATTAAGCAGATTAAACTGCTGAAAGTTTTTAAGCACTACTGCAGTGATCTCTCGCTTTTAGTCACTGCCAAATTGAAGCCGGGCAAATAATTACATTATGGGAGCAAGGGAATGAGTAAGCTCTTGTGTGTGAGTTTTGAACTTTTTGGCAAATTGACCATAATCAAATCAATGGCATTTGCAGGCTGACATTAAGCGGGCCAAGCAAATAAAAAGCGCTTCACACAAAATTCATGGCTAACTAACTTTATGGCCAAAGTGCACTTTGAACACCCCTCAACCACATTTAAAGCAAATTGCGAAATCTCCGAGTGAATAGCCAGTGGTGAGTGTGTAGAAATATGCAAATGTATATTTTTTTCTTATTAAAAAAATGTTTTATAAAATTAAGATAAGCGCTGAAAGTTAGTACTAGCATATACGCATAACAACGATCCCATATGAACTTTTGTGGCACGTGCGCCACTACTAGAGTGAGTGTGTGTACGTGCGGCTGCCTCATCCATACATCTGATTCATGCAATGGATAAACGATAACTCATACGACATGTTGGCCCAACTCCAGCACAAAGTTTTCAAACAGTCGCTTTATTGCTCTTTCGTGTGTGCGCACAGCGGCTCAGAGCGCATGTGTTGGTGGAGTTATGGCTTATGAGTTCGATAGATTTATGGACATGTGCGCAGTTGAATTTGAAGCTGGCAGTGATTTAACAACTGAAATAAGTAGAAATTTCGGACGCTTAGGAGAGCTATTTTATAAATTTTGATATCTCTGACTGCAAAGAAGGATTTCAAGTACCCATTGGGTTTATTAAATTATTTTTCAGTGAATAGTAAGCTTGTGAGAAATTATAAATGGTTATATAATATCTATTGTTTGGAAATATTTAAACAATTCAGTTTCTTTGGTGCCGCACCACAGATAATTGTGTAGTCGAAAGGAAAATTTTTGATAAAAATGTTTGTAATAAAACTGAAGTATTTTAAATGTTTTGCTATCCAAAGAAATTAGAGATTGCATTCCCGTTATAAAGCTATATTATCTTCGAATGCTGGTTTATGTTCAAAACTTATTTGTAAAGCATATTTTAGCTCTTTCAAAACTATTCTCGGCACAATTTTTTTCTGAACAAATGATTGACCAGCTAATATATCTACTACGAGATCTACATGTTAAATACACACATTTCAGTTGTGAGCATAAATGCTGTCTTTTTGATTATTGGTATATTTAACTACATAATTCAACTCTAATTGGTGAGCACTTAGATAGTGTATTCCTTTCTGAAATTTTTTGTAGTATATATTTTTTATTACCTTTTAAAAACTAAGTTTATACAAGCTTTCGCCCAAAGTAATGTCTCTAAATATCAAGTCTGCTGCACAACTTAAGATTCCGTAATATTTGAGCATGACAAGCATTAAATTCTGCTCCTTGAATTATCTCTAGCATTGCCATTTACAATTTTGCCCGCTTAAAATGCACTCGGTGGCTTTAGTCCTCTTTCCTGTGGCTTTAGCTGGCCACTTTTATTATTAAAAACCTCTCACAAAGTCTAGTCGCCCATCTTAGATGGCCCATCAAGTTTACAGCTTTGCTCGCGCTGCTGGCTAAGCTGAGCTAAGCGACAATTTTACGATGTAATTTATTTCCGAGAAGATGACTGTGAGTATATCTGCTTGCTGGTGTGGGTGTGGCGAGCTATGTATTTATAAACAAAGCATGAAAAGACTATGATTGTGGGCTAAACGCTTTTTTATGACGAAATACCAAATGTGAAGCATTAAAGCTGGCACAGTTGTGGATTCATAAAAACATTTTGCACAACAACAAAAACACAAAACAACAACAGCACTTTAATAGGAATTAACAACTCTATTAAAGCGCAGTAAATTTGCAAACACATGCAACAATGGAACCGACATGAAATAACAGTAAAATAAAAATAAAGATAAAATGCGACAGAAAGCTTAAATGACAACACACATACATATGTAAGTAATCATAGAATAGCATATAGTATATAGTGTGTATGTATGTGAGCTAAATATTATGAGGCGTCAGCTTTTCATTTGGTTGCTATTGTGGTGATTATGATATTATAATTGTATATTTGTATATGTGTGTATCTTTATATACATTTCCAAAGCAAATATAACTAAACTTGCATTGCCAAAACTCAAATAATTTCAACTTTCATGCTTCTGCGTATGGGCGTGTGCTTATGTCGGTTGTTTGTAGTGCTAGTGTAGTGTTTGAACAAAGTTCCTTAATTTATTTACAAGCAATTTAATTTACAACTCTATCATAAATGTTTGTTTTTCATTGCAACAATTCCATAATAAATGGCAACAAATTATTCAAAGCTCAAATTTATACATACATATACATATTTTTAGTAAATATTTATATTTCATAGCATATTTGCCAAATATTTAAACAGTTACTTGTATATTATCACACAAATAGATTTGCAGAAATATTTTATGAAATTTCACACAACATTCTATAGCTTGTTCACGTGTATATGTGTTTGTCTCTGAGTGTAGCTAAGTGACACATTGCGCACTCACAAACTGAAAACGGATTTTACTAAAGGCACTTATCATGTTGGTGGTCAGCCATTCTGTAAATGTTTGTATATATGTATGAACAGGTCAGAACTTTTATTATTTACCCAGTCGCAAAGTTTTCGAAATCCGACATAAATAGTATGAGTGGTGCGGGAGGTACTAACACAACTCACAACAGAATTTAAATGTTGACATACAAGAGAAAAATATTAAAATTTCAGAACAAGGATCTCCGTCTTATCACAGATTAGCCTAAACGCATAGAGTTCCCCTGGTGAAAAAATTGACTTTTCAAAACACACCAATAAGTTTCGTTCTCATAATCAAGAAAGCACTGTGACGTCTCATATGGTACGTACCTAAACTTTGAAAGAGGAAACTTGGCCTATTCCTCCTATTTATATTCTTCAATTAGAGAACACTATTTTTTATCTAAGCCTATTGTAAACAAGTTATGCTCTCACTCATCATTTGCCAGGCCCTCTCTCTTATTCGGAAAATACCGTCAGCTGTCAAAAAATACCCTTAAGGGGTTAAGGGTAGTCAGAGGCACGAAAAAATGAGAGTTTTCAGTATTTTTTTTTTTTTTGCTACTAAATCGTGTTATTTTACAAAAGTAGTAATGTGGCATTATTATAGGATGTGTTGACTCTAAGTCACGAAAACTTCAAACAAAAAAAAAAAAATTTAATAATAATCCCGGTCCTGATCGAAGGATTTTATTTTTTTTTTTTCAAAATTAACAAAATGGCGGCCTCAAGAAATTTTTTTCTAAATTTTTGCGAAAAAATCAACAGTTAATGGTCTTAAAAAATCGGAATTTCCGAAAAATAAAAATCCTTCGATCAGTCCCGAGTTTATTATGTATTCTAAAAGCTGTATAAATTTTATTAAAATCTACTTAGCGGTTTTCGAGTTACAGTTGTCACTGATTCAAAAAACATTGTTTTGAGAAAAACGCGTTTAAAGTTTTACACTAGCGCTTTGAAGTGCCCGAGCTCTTTTTCTTATTTCTCGAATAACTCAAAAACTAATTAAAGGATCAACGTGAAATTTTCAGGGAATATTTTTAAGATATTACACTTAACGAAGATGCAAAAAAAAATAATTTTTTGAAACTTCTAACAACTCCTAACCCCTTAAATTACTCATTTCCTCTCTAAAATTCATTCTGACTACAATCGCAATCAGACACAAGAACGTGCCAGATTTTTTTTACATAAAAGTATTGCAAGTTTTCTCAAAATGTCTTCAGCAAGGCTTTCTGCCTTTTCGACTGCAACAACAACTTTCAAGACTATAAATTATGATTTTAAAACAACAAAAGGTGACATGAATGTATTCTTCCTAAATATTTTGTAATATGCTAAATCCAATACGTTATATTTGTGGTTGTTGATGTGGTAATGCTGATCTTGTGTCTAGTTAATTAATGAAATTCCATTGTGTTGTTTATTTACATTTTACCACAAAGCTAGTATGTAATATTTTATTAATATACATATTTATTTATTAATTGAACTCGCTACTCGAATTATTGTGTAATCGACCAACTCTATCAAAACACTGAACCTTCACACATGTGTACAGGGTGTTCTAGAATTAATTTAAAATGTGAAATTGTAGTACATGAAGTACAATGTTGTGAGTGTAACTGCTAAACTGTGGGTTAAAATTCTAGCTGTGTCAGAAACTTTGTCACACACTTTGCTCACTAACGGTAATAGCATTCATCTAAATTATCGGAAAGTTTTAGAGAAGACTGTAGGCATAGTTAAAATGACCTCTATAACTCCTTCTCCCTGGTTTGATGTTAGACATTAAAGTCGTGAAAAATTCAGTTCAACACAAACCCATAAATTATTAGTTAAGGTTAAATCTTCAGTTTCGCATACATATTTTCAGATATATTAAAACAAAAACATTTTGCGGGATAATGATGAACTCATTCGTTCAGTCATTACTTAATTTCGCATAAATTCCGAAGAACAGTGCACTGTCACTGAGGCTTCGAAAATTCGAAGGAATGTCAGCAAAAGCTTCTGCTGTCAACGAATTTCTCTTTGTTTGTACAAATTATTTATGGCATTTATGTGCATAATTTGTCTGTAATGAATCACCAATTTTTAATATAGTAAATAATTGGTAAATCTGTTAAAGGCGCTCCTTTTAATTTTGTTGTCGGCACTGGATTTTTTTATTCGAAATTGCTTGTCTAGTAATCATATATGTGGTAAGGATTATTAAGCTGTCTGGTTTAAGATGATTGATTTAGTATTTTTATTTCATTCCGATAACTGTACTCATCATCAACGTATCTACGATATACTTTAGAATAATTTATACAATAGAGCCAAAAAGAAGAAAGCTTACCTGAAGTGAAAAAAAGAAGTAAGGTTATTAAAAAATATTTGCAAATTTTAGTTCAACATACAATACAATAAAATATTTGAGAATTGCTCCCCAAAAGATTTCGCTAGAACTTATGAATGAGTATTACAGTATTGGAAGCATACAAGTAGTACTTGCAGAATGTCCACCAGAGATCTATAAAAAATTATCGTTGAACAAAATACGCAGCGGATCAATTGATGGATATTGTCTCATGACGTCGACCCGAAAGTGTGGAACTTATTGATTTAAACAAGATGGTGAACAAAGTCACTCTGATACTCCTAATATTCAAATTCGGGAACAAGCATTGCTGAGGCGTTTTGATGTCAAAATAAGGTGACATTAAGTGGATTAGGGTTTGGAGTTATATGAAAAATTAATAATACTACCGTAATTCACGTATTATTGAAGAGCTCATGGAACTCATTTCTGTTTCGAAATTAACGTTTTCATTCACATTTAATAAATTCACATTTTCATAAATCAAAAACCACTAGACCAATTTTTATGATTCCTGACATTTAGCATCTAATAAACTACCGGAAATATAAATTTAAAGGGGAGGATATACTCGAATCGGAATGTAAAGAAAAATAAACTGGAAACAAATTCCTCATTACTAACATAAAGCTGGAGTACCCTGTACCAATATTAAAATATTAGAACTTTTTTCCTAAAATGCTAATGTCGATTATACTTCTCGCTAACTTCAATTTGTAGAAGGATATCCACAGATTTCCTATACAAATTTACAAATATGGAAGCTTATTTTCGCAAATACCGAAACTGGAGAGCAAACGAACTCATAAAATACGTGCCTTCAGCATAGGTAGACCTGCATAAATAAATAAATATTATACAATTAAATTATAATCGCTTCGCCAGTCAAGTTAAACTTGTTCCAACAATTTTGTGACAACTTTTTAAGACATATTTTTGGTAATGCGGGCATTGGGGTTGGGTTAAGAAAAATTCTTACTTCGGCACACTATCAACGGTAGACACAGCTTTACTCTGTTATTAGCTGAGCTGGCAGTTAGACTTTTCCCTTACGAAAATTTTATAATAATAAATATATACAAACAACAATAACAATTACAATAAAAATAATATGGTATTACTTCAATGTAGGCGCATATAATTGACTTTTAATGTAAATGTAAGTGCCGCACACACACGATGTTATCAAAATATATTTTTATGCATATGTGTATGTATATATGTATTTATATAAGTGTAAATAGTACAGGCTTATGACAATTTGTGGCACTAACAATTTACATAATCTTATAGGCAATCTATTGATATTGACTTCTCATGTGTAAATAAAGAATTCATGTGCAATTTGACATTTAACTCCACATTGATATCAAATAGAGAATCAATTCTCTCAATATGTAATGCTTATTAAATAATATTTTAAATATATACAAGAGAGCTTAAAGTAAATACAATTACATATATATAGATAAGTATGTGTGTATGCCTGTTTGTCTCTCGATAAAATGCACAAAAAAATGCAAAATATTCATTGATATCATGCACTGGCTTAACCTTCAATATTGGTTCTAAAAATCAGAACTCTTTAGAAATAAACTGCACATTTTACTATTTTTTTAGCCCTTAACTTGCTTTTAATCATTTAATAACCCTACTGCCAAAGACGGAGTAGGGGTTCATAACAACTCTTACCTCTAACATAAGCGGATTGAGTTAATTTATTTGGAAGAGACCCGAAGTAAAAATCAACAAAAATAGTATCTAATAGAGCTAGATCTTAAAACGAGTGAGAAATTTTTGTAAAATAACTTAACTGTTACAAACGGGGATCTGCTCTTAGTTACAGTATCGATCGGACATTATGAGGCGCATTGTTACACCAGCAGTACAGTGAACATACGGAGGACTTGCTAGGCATGGATTGGCTGATATTGGACAAAAAGGCGGTCAGATTTTAGTCAATAAGATGTAAATCATTTATGGGTATGACAACTTCTAAATATCGCCGGCCGGCGCCTTCAACTATCTAAACTAAATATATTTGGCTTGAAGTTTAATATATAAGATCCAGTAGGAAGTAATCCATTATTTTACCAGTTGATCGTTTTAGTTATCTAAGTTATGGCCTAGGCTGAGAAAAGTAAATGGTATTCATCATCTGTTAATGTAACAATAGGTCAATCACGCGCAATTGTTGGTTCATCGCGCACTGGATTCTCTAGAATTTAAAGCATGATAGACGATACGGTTCGTTTACGTGAATTTGAATAGCTCAAGCATAATGAAAACTCCCTGAAAGCTCTTGCCGCACCTTCTTAACTGGCCGACTGTTGTCTATCTTTATTAATGATACATTACTTTTATAGCTAAGTAATTGATATGTTATGTGATTTACCACAGCGTATGGGCATTAGCGCTAATTACAGAGCTAATCGCCATTACGAAATCACTTTGATTGACAATCACTATTCTGCACATTCACGCTGTGTCAAAGTGATTAGCCGTTAAGCTGCCACCGCTGTGAGAGAGGTGAGTCAACACCCACGCATGCGACATCGTATGCGGCAAATGGTTGTATGTTTGCGCAGTTTAGTGAGAGTTTAGCAGTATGTGTGTATGTCTGTATGTTTATATGTACGTGTGTATGCTTTGGCGCGTTGCAAGAATTTGCAATTCATTGACGCACAGCGGCTTGTCAACTGGCCAATCAGTCAGGCGGCCATTAACGCCGTACATATGTGCACTCACACGCTAATACAAACGTTGGAACGAATGAAAATGAAAAAGTAAAAGTGACAGCTCGTAAAGAAGTCAATAACAACTAGTTGACAATTCTTTCAGCGCGCAACCAAAGAAACTCTGCACGAAGGTAAGTCAACACAACAACACAATCAAACTGCAGCTAAAAGTGTCACCATGTAGTTAAGCAGCAGATACCACCAATGCAATGGCCACGACTGTGAATGACTTCAAGGTGACAATTGTTGTTAACAACAACCTACCAGCAACAATTCCCGCCAATATCCGGCTTCGGCGCTTCTATGATGTCTTGCTGCAAAAATGCATGTGGTCAGCAGCCAGCGTAGCAAGGGCGAGTAGTGACGCACCGATTGGCGTTGTCGGTTCGTGCTTGTTCAACTAGGTTTCTGATGGACTAGGCGCTTGAACAGCTCTAGCTGCGTCACACACCCAGGCGCACTCTTGCGTTGAAGCACTAATTGCAACACATTCTGTAATTAGGATGTGGCAGCAACAATTTACTCAACCCAAAAGGCCACTCGTGCTTCAAAGCGCGTCGCACGAATAACAAAAAAAGAAATATAAAGCTGAAATGCAGCTTAGCTGGTGTTGGTTAGTGTCTGAAACGACTTCGTTGGGCTAAAGACAAACAACTTTTAATTGTGCTTAATTTATTTAAGTATTTAACTAAGTTGGTGAAGATAAAAACTAATAGCGGCTGATTTGATGATTCACTCCTAGAAAAACATTAGCAAAATCACTACAAAACTTAATATAAGTAGTTAGTTGAGAACAAAAGTAAACAAATAAGTTAGTTAAAGCTTTGAGCGAGCTTTATGTAGTGATAATATTGGTAAGATGAAGTGAGTGAAAGCGTTTTCGGTAAAAGTAGAACTTCATTTTTGTGTAAATTAATAATCTGTGGAGACTGTCAACTTGAACCAATAACTAGTATAGTGGCAAAGTCAATAAACTAGTATAAATTAAATATAGAGATATCTTTCTATCAAGATATTCTCTGTTATCGAAGTGGATAACTATAATGTTACTTTTTTTTAATCTGTAAATTATTGACCGAGATATCAGATATCACACATACTGAAGAGAAAAGTGTCGAAACGAAAGAGCGACTGGTTAAGTCACAAAAAGTTGAGTAATCTTATAGAAATGACGAAATGCTCTTTTGTTTGAAATCCAAGTGGATAACTTTGGTGTTGCTTTATATATATTTATTAATATTTTGATAAGAGAGAAGAGATCGAAAATAGCGAGGAAAAAAGTGGAAAAGTAGTCAACACACAACTTGAATAAATCGATTAAACTGATATAAACTTTAGAAAACTAATCATCTCTTATAAGCTTGTTGACATTTTTTGTGAATGTCAATTTTTTGTAAATGTCAAAAATTTATAACAAGAGAACAGAGCTTAGTTATACATAGAGACTAGACAAATGGCGAATCGAATGCATTTAATATTTATCACTTTGACAACAAATTTTAGCTTATTATAATTTTATACTTATATGTTAAAAACGATTAAGCACATTTCTTATAAGATCAACCAGAATTATTCAATTCTCAAGGTGTTGTAGCTGATGACTTAAAGCCATGTAAAGCCTTAGAAAATATTCAAATGTTTAAAGGTGTCTTGAATTTTAAACTTCTTTTCACAGAAGCACTACTGGAACACCTTAATACTATACTGATTAAGAAAAAGAAGAACATTTTTGAAATTTTCACCCAGCAATTATAGTTATGTTATCAAGGTTGAATCAGAAGGAACGCAAACACTCTGTTAATAAAGAGGCGTAACTTGTTGTGTAAAGTGCTTTCGGAATGGGTAAAAACGCACTAATGAAGTTCTTTTGGTGTTCAGTGGTGTCACATCCACACCTATCGCCACAAACTTAAGGAGGAATTAAAGAACAAACTATCAAGTTCATCTTCACGGCTGACTAATGAGAGCTCTGCTGTTCATTTGGTTATATTACATCCACTTTGTGGTCCCAAATGTCAGCGTCGTCCACTTACGTTCTGGCTACTCGGTGAATGATTAACAGACACATTTAAAAGTATCTAAGTTTTTATATTCACTGCATTAATATAAAATTGTTGTTTTCTTCTCCAGAACAAATTTTTATTGATAAATTTTTGATTTTGTACTTTTAATTAAGTTATTTGTGCGTTTCATTATTGTTGCTGGGTCCGTAATTGATGACTGCCGAATGAACTTTGAGTTTTGCAAAAATATAAAAATGTGTTCTGCTTCTTCTTAAAGCACTAATTCACAGTTACGGCGAAATTTTATGAATATTTCATTAAAAACAATTGAGTTAAATTAGAAGGCAGACAAACGTGAATTTATGATTGTTTAAGAATTATTTGGCAGATACTATGTAGAAGTGCATGTGAATAACTTAATAATATAGAAAAAATTGTCTTTTTTCATCTCTGAACTAAAGCATTGTTATATGAAGCGAAAAGGTAACCGGAAAAGTAACCTTTTTACTTGACGGCGCCTTTGACGCACAATGAATGTCGCACATAACCTCAAAGCAAGTAAATGGAAAATCAGTACAAAAGCCATCAAAGTGGCTTAACTTTGCAAATATATGTGTTTGTTGTTTACTTTAGCGCATTCACATTTTTTTTTTATTGTCAAAAGCCCAACCTTCTTTTCAACTGTAGTTAACCCACTTCATACCGATCATCTCCCAAAGTATACCCCTTGTCAAAATGGCGACCTCAGCGAATCACAGCTGACAGTTACAAATTTTCCATAGCAAAAAATTACTGAAAAGAATATAATAAAGTTTTCGGGCAGCCACTTCAGAGTATTCTAAAAGAATATATGGAAATAAATTTGAGCCGAGTCAATATCGTCCATATACTAAATTGCAATGAGATGTGAATGAATGATAGCAAAAACCAGAACACACACAAATTTGACAAAAGGGCTGACAAAGAGATAGACAGGCGAAACGAGTGCTGGCATGAGAAACATAACGAGATTTATATGGAAAGCGGAAGTGCGATTGGAGAGAGGTGCATGCACACAAACATAGCAGAAATTTGGCGGCTTTGCAACAAGGCAGTGTTAATGGAAATCAAAAAGCTGTCATAAGAGAGGAGTGCCAGAGGTGAGCTGAGAAGGGCGGACCTATGAGTACGTGTGTGAAGGAGTCTTCTCCGCTGCACCTAAACAGTGTGAAATAGTCGAACACATGTTGTTTGTAGGTGTGGCATGTGTCAGAGAAAAGTGTAGCTGACATAGTGATGGCTTTGTGGAATGCCCCAATAAACGCATGATGTACTTCATTGTAGCAAAACCAATTGGCACTCAGTCATTTACACGTTCTGCATCACTTGCAAACAAAAAGTTACAAAACCTGAATAGATATGCTATGTTAATATATATATATATACGCACACACACATAAACAATAGTTAACACAGTTACGCACATATGTGCTCTTTAAAAATACCGAAAGAGTGTGAAGCATTCAATCAGTAAAATTGGAAAAATTAAGCTCGCTTGTTTTGAGTAGCCCTACTTCGGCTATTCATTCATATTCAACTACACTACACCCCTAACCTTTTTTGGCACCACAGTTACGCTACTTTTGTTGAGAGTAATCGGTAACAGTTAACTTTCTATTGTTGTTATTAACATATAGATACTGTAATACCACAAAGTGTTATTGTTTTTGTTCCTTTTACTATGTTATTGCTATTGCTGTTGTAATCCATTGATCCATGCATATATAATATTTGGGTGTTAAAGCGACTTTACTTTTGTTTTATTTGCCGCAAATGTTTTGTTGTAACTTTATTTTAATTTTGCGCTCCCACCACTGCACGCGCTATAAGGGGGAATCTCAGCGGCAGTGGGTTTTGAGTAGAGCCACAGGGCCGTTGACGCCACGCGCCACTCAACGACAATATAATCCACTTTGGCTTGTTATAATCGCATTTGCAGTGACAATCTTTGCACGGTTTGTTGCTGTTGTTGTTGCTACCATTGCGGATGCTCCATATCATCCTCTTGTTGTTGCTATTGTTTACATTCGTGATTTTATTTCCGACTTTACTGAAGCTTTGAGCGCCATTTGTTGTTGTAACTTATTGGTATTGCAGTTGTTTTCGCTGTTGGCAATATAATAAATAAATCAGAGCTTCCAAGTGCTCTTCTGTTCACCTCTGCGTCGCTCATCAGCGCAGTTTTGTCTCATCGTTCGATTGCTGTCTGTCAAACCCGTCAGCTGGTGACTCGGTAACGGAATTCTTTCAATTCGGAAGTGGTTTTATGCTATTTCTGTTGGTTTTGTTTTAAGCTTTATTGATTTTAAATGTCGTGTATCCATACCTCATTCCTACCTTGTCATTCGTTTCCGGAATGATTGTATTTCGAGGCATCGAAATGCCGCTTGTTTTGTGCAGAGTCGCAAAAAATTTACCCCATGCTTAAGAAAGCTTACACTTAAGTACTCTTAGCTTTCATAAATGTTTGAATAAAAAAATACTTGATTGTTTTGATTACTTTCGTCTAACTCTTCGAGGAGTAAATTATTCTCCTTAGAGGTTTCATAGCGTAGTTTAACTCTGCTACGCTTAACTCGACAAAGACGACACTTATTTTTTGATAGTTTTATGAATTATTGTATTCGTTATATAAGTGTACTTAAAGTTTCTAGCTTGATCCGCGAAGCATTGGAGAGTAACAACCTCTAAGAGATGTTAAAACAAAAGAGCTTGTATAAACACTTACTTCCAAGATTAAAAAGCTCATTGTGCACGGTTGAATTTTGTTCTCTTTTTAGTTTTATATGAGGATCTCTCACTCCTTTGTTACTTCTATGTTCATCTTACTTACTTTTGAAACAAGATTCGGAGAGTTATTTTTATTTCAATTCGATTAATTCTGCAGAAGTAGTTAAAATTTAATAAACATACAAATTAGAAGTGCCAAAAAATCACAGAAAACAAATAGAGAAGAATCTGACCTATGCATAAACATTTTTACAGCCGTAAGGAAATCGTTTTCATGGACAGAAAGAGATAACCGATAAACATCCCCGTCGGATATCCTTAATTACCACAATTAGGGAAGAAAGTTGTGTGCATACACGTAGCGGATGAGATGTGTCACTACAGCAATACTGTAATACATACATACATAAGAATAGAATTAAATAGGGCATTATCTGTGGCTTCACCATAACCCTCGAAAATAACCACAAGTGCGTGCGAGGAAGATTTAAGTCAAATGGCATAATATGGCAAATGCCTGTGGGCCACAAACATGTGTAAGTATGTATGTAACAAATAATGCATATTTTATTAATACAGACAAATATTTCCGTAACCAATTTATCAAACAAAGCGACAAATGGGAGATATTTGTATTAAGAGAACTGAGCAGTCGACGCCAATATTGGGTGAGTTGATAGGTGCGCGACGCCTTAAAAAGGTCAAAATGTGTATTAATTGCTTTGGCGTAACGACGCAATGGCTGACTGTGGCAAAGTTGTCATTAAATGCGAAAAATGCACAGAAAAGGAATGTGGCATGCAGCAACAATAAACAAAGTCATGAAATTAAAGTCAAGTCGTTGCAACTTCATTGCGGCTTACCCAATTTGCGGTGAAATGTGGCAAGCAGAAATTAAAATCAACCGTGCATTGGTGTGGGCGAATTTAGCAACACCACGAAAAAACTCTGTTTCTGTTTTTGTAGAACCAACAGAAGAATGTAGGAAGCAGTTAAGACAACAACACCATTCTACATACAAATACAACAACTGAGCGCGTTCTCAGGCGGAACTGACTGACAGTTACAGACATTAGCAATGAAGGTAAGATAGAACCGTAAGCGATTACTTACTGGGTGCAAGGAGAAGGTAGGCCAGTAGAGAAGACACAGGAAGCGAGAGCATAAGGTAAGGTAATTACTGTCAGCGAAAACACAGAGATGCAACAAGTGCGCAAGTTACGAAAAGAAGTACGGTTAGGAATACTATGTCGGGTATGCCTGTATGTCTATAGAGCCGTCACTGCACCTAATATTAATTGCTTGCTGGATAATTACTGAGGAAGTGGATGCGAGTTATTAGATAGAGCTGAAAAGTGTGGGAGTTTAGAGGAATTTAGCAAAAAAAAAGTCGAATTAATACAATTGCGTGCCGCATGTGTTCGTTGTGTTCCCTAATTGTGAGCAATTAATTTGTTTTACAATTAAATTAAAACTTTAATTGTGATAAATTAACGGTTGCTTGCAATGACAGATGGTTCTTTGAAGCATCGTTCAACTTGGAGGTAATTGTTTAGAATTTCGAAAGCTGCGAGCTTACTGGCTGCTTAAAACAAAATAAAGATGCTGTTGTGCCATGTACATATACGTAGGTTGCCTAATATATTTTTGGATTTGGAAAGCCCAGTATTGCAATCTGACAACTCACAATTTTATCGTAAAGTTTGACATTTTGATGTTACACATACTTGGAATGTGCTGTTTACGATAACTTAAAATATTCACCTCGGGCAAAAAATGGAATTAAATCACTAACGTTTTCGAGCGATTACTTTTCACTACTTTCGAAGTGGGTTAACTCAGCAACAGTGCATACATGAAATTTGATTATTTTTGGAAAGTTTGGAAGCTTCATCAGGGATCAGTGCTTGTTTGGTGAATTCAATTGAGGTCATAGATCACAGTGTTTCGGAAATTATTGATGCTGTGTGCAAACTAATATTTCAAATTATGTGATTTACAGTGAGATTGAGACAACAACAGGCATAAAAGGGACCAGCATACATTCAATATTGCATGAATATTTGCTGTTATAAAATCGTTTTCACATTGGATCTCTGATGTGATATCTCTTAAATGGATTAATTTAAAAAGATTCGTGTTTTAATTATTTAGCAGTAACAATGGGGCTATAAACTCACTTATTACAAAAAATACGACAAACCCATAAAATAGCACTTTCGAAATATATCTACCTATTTTTTATGCCAGATCATTGTTGATAAATTATTTGTGAAAACTGAGTTATTTGACTGCGAGACTTTATAACCAGGCAACATTTTTAAAACCACATAAGTTAGTGAATTACATATGTAAGTACATAAAACCAACAACCAATTAATACACATTTATAAATCATAAATTTCTAACAACATTTATGTACATATGTGTGCGTTGCAGTTATAAATTTCAAATGTATGTAAATGTAAGTTCACATTATTGCTTGACCAAACCAAACCAAAACTAAAGCTAGTGAAAAGACACACCAGCATACACCGGCGCTGGTTGTGACCATAAATCAAAGTGGAGAGTATACAATTTAGTTCACCTGAATTTTATTGCTAGTTTGGGCAATCAGTTTTCCAGTTGCTGAAATTTGTTCGGTAAACTTTAGAAAGAATGCCGGATTAAAGTGGACTGTACTAAAAGTTTATGTGATTTAACATGTTCATATGGACAACTTATGAGGCTTTGGGTATTTGTGTGCATAAATGATTATACGCCGTATTGGAGGCAGAAAAGTCGTGATAGTTTATGCCTTCACGCCCAGAGCAAGTTTTATTATATGATATTTTGTTTTCGACAATTTTGTATTGTAGTCATATGCAGTAGTTATGTTGCATTATGTTATGAAATATTACGTTTACGTTAGCTGACACTAATTTCAGTAAGCTTAAAAAAGCGAGCTTCTGAGAGCGATCGCATAGCTTCTTCCTAAGTAACTATATAGTAGGGGAGCCTGGAGTGCTAAATTTGCAGTTACTGGAGCGTCATGGAGACTTACTAGATTGTCAAGATAACGTTTAAAAAAAAAGAAAGTATAGGTGAAGTTTTCCATTTTAGTGGGGAGAAGAGCGGGTAAATATCTTCAAAAATGTAAAAAAACAGTCACATAAAAATACTCAAACGCGTCAGTCATTTATGGTATATACGCGCATTGTATTTCTGATAGTCGATATATATTAATCTGACAATCAATTCAAGGTTGAGGGCTGTAATGAGAGGTTAAAAAAAAAAGTTATTCGAGCGTGTCAGATTTTCAAAGCGAATGTTAATGAAACTCTAAAAAGTGTGCCATTTAAATATCTGACAATTTCGACGTGACGAAAAGTTGATTATTGATTTTAAAACTTATAAAAAAAAGGTGACCTTGAGATACTCGAGCGCGTCAGATTTTTGTGCAAGGGGATGAACTTGATGTCAGAGTCTTCTCAAAAGATAATCTGACAATTATATAGAGGCATATCGTTAATCTGACGATTTAAAGAAGAATTCTGTTTGGTTCTTGTTTTTGTTACAGGATGTAATAAAAACAGTGTATACATATATGTACGAGTACATGTATAGAAAATTTAATAATTTATTAATATGACGTCGAAGCTGGTTTCAACTTCTTGAACTTCTCGAACTTCCTGACAACCGGCTTCGCTTTGCGATACTCTAAAACAGTTATACACTTATTTAGAGTTTGTGGAGTAAACTTTTTGATTTTTTCATACGTTTCTTCGTCAAAGAAAACACATTTGATACTAACGTCACTCATTTTTACAATGGATGTAAAACTGATCGCTGTAAACGAAAAAAAAAAATAGAAAACAACATAAACAAACAAAAGTGTTAAGCGTATACTAACAACAACCACGCTATGGTGATCAGTACGCTTGACCTTTTGTCGACGGTTTTACCTGTATCGCCCCATGGAAACTGTCCGATTATAGGATTTTTATGATTCTGACAAAATTTCCTTTTAAATTAAAAAAAAAAATCTATCGCGCTCGAGTATTTCAAGATGACGTTTTTTTTTTACAAATTTGTCACCCTGCTATTTCTCTAAGTCACCCTCAAACTGTCAGAATATTGAAATATACACTCGTCTTCATGTACCATCTCTTAATCTTACGCGCTCGAGTTTCCCGAAGGATCGATTTTTTTCTCTAATCTGACGAACTCCCCCCAACGCACGCCTCCATATTAAGAGCTCATATTTGGTAGGGGTACATAAATAGGTGCAATATTTCCCCCCATAACATTTTCTGACACGCTTTAGTAACTTCAAAAATCCCCTCTTGGGCTCCCCTACTTATATAATCGAGCACTTTGGAATTTAGAATATTTTGGGATAATACTGCTTTTTACAATATTGCAGGTAAAAAGGCCATTTTGAGCCTCTTCAAAACGTTGCAGATTTAGGTATGGAACACTTATTTCTTCTCTCATTCCACATATTCCTTATTGCTTCAGTGTTTACTGTTGAAGTTTATAAATATATTCATAACTCATAAATTATTATTATACTCACAAGAAGCTACTTTCTAAAATGGAAAGAAAGAAAAACAGAAAAAATTGTATGAGTGACGAGCAAAACAAAATTTATAGCACACAAATATTTTATATCATATAAGATAACCTAATTTCAACAGTTCCCAAATTAAAAAATAAATGTTCTGTTCTTTTTCCAAATCTAAAAAAATTTAATACGATTTAGCAGGATAATTAGGCTGCCACCGATTTAATAATTATACAACACGTCATCAGATAACCAGAGTAGAACGAACTTTTCGCAGAACCTTTTGATCTGTTGTCATTTCCAAATTTTCCAGATCTTTAACAGACGAATTTTTTTCGGAATTTTACGGGATTAATTCAGTAGACCTTCGAAACTATATTTCTCATTTTTTTTTCTCTGTATTATTTCCATTGAACTTTTTGTAAACATTTAGAGAACATTTTTTTTAAATTATTTCTTTATAATGTGAGATCGATAAGTAATTTGTTAGTGTTTTTAGAAAAAATGTGTTTTCTGACCGGACAACGTAAGGGATGTTCGAAGGATTTTAGGAAATCCCCATTTTATATGCTTGTAATAGATTCATCTATAACTGAAACGAGTAATCTGGTTTGCTGAGTACATTATGTCTATTTATAATATGTACACATGGTAATTGTCTTCTTTAAAAGAATTGCTGACAGCTAAGAATCAAATATATAGCGAGTACTCAAAAGCGTTGAAGTTAAAGGTTACCTTAATTACACCATTGCCTCATCGCGAAATGCCGCAAAAAGGGCTGTAAACCAGTGCGACAAACTGACCGGTGTATAACATTTGAATGTTTGTTGTTATTATTCTTTTTTCCTCAAATACAACTTCATAGTTATATAAATTGATATAGTTATATTTGTTACTGAATATAATGACCAGTGTTAACTCAAAGAAGAAAAAAGACAAAACGAGGAAAACATACAAAGAAAGGAAAATTACGACTACCTCTGAATAATTTGCAAAAAGGGAGTAATTTATATACATATCTTGATATATGATGCAATAATTATATACAATACAATACAATATGTACAATACATAAACAGATGTATGTTTGAAAGTTTGATGACTGACTCACAACATCAGGTCAAGAGCTTATCTTTAGCATAATTAGTGATTCCAGTCAGTCAACTTGCGCAGATTAGCGAGATCACCGAGTTCCGGAGCTACTGCGGCACATCGCGTGATAAAAAGCGCACACATATACCCAGATATATGCATATAGATTTATTTTAGCAATCGTCAAAACGCGAGCCGACGATTATCTCTGAGATAAGCCAGCTTCAACCGGCGCTCCAATGTGGCGCGTTTCCTACCGGTGACCTGAGATGTAACTTTGCATCTTCGTGTGACTAGTTGAACTAAATTAATTCAATAGATAATTTACTGACTTTGAAAATAGTGGAAAAATTTAAAATGTGTGTGTGTCTGCGTTTTCTGAAACATGTTGCTGCTTTTTATGAACGATTTTCGGTTCCACTAGCTTGTGGTCCCAGCTTGAGCTTCTTGCTAGAAATACAAAGCATAAGATATACTTATAGCATTTACAGCATGTACGGGTACATACATACATATGTAATTATACAATTCCTGGGATTTGGAGTTCAAGTTTCATGTTTGGCAAGTCTTTTACATTTCGCTGCCTCATCTCTTTTACTGCTAGTTATTGGCCGTGGACACATCGGAATGCCGGTAGGGGTACGATGCCACGGTGCCATGCGCTGCACAGGCTCACAGCGCTCTTATTCATAGATGTGTATGTATAGTATATAGCCGAGATATACATACCTTCTTTATATAAATATAAATACATATACGAATATGTGCCTGTGTGTTCCAAGGCGTTTGTGGAACCTGTACTGTATTCTTAAATCGACCTTTGCGTCTCATTGCATCCAATGCTACTCGCGTTAGTTTTGCCACTTATTTCTGCCGTGTAGGCAGTTATAGCGTTATGAATACATTTTTTGTGTTTTTTCTTTTATTCTTACTATTTCCTTTTTTCCATACAATACGTCGTTGCCCTTTCATACCCAGAGGCGGCTGGCTGAGAAGTTTAAAGTTACTTGCTTTTGGTTTCACTTTGATTTTCGTTGGTTTTGGTGTTTTGATGTTTCGTTCTTAAGGTTTGCTGTCGTCGGCTTTAAATTTTACATAAAAATAGCTGTATTTATACTTTTATATACATCTGTTTAGCTTTGCTATGCCGCATAATTTTGTTTAAGTCGCTTCTTTTTCATTTTATTGAAATATTTTTGTAGGTTGCTTTGATAAAAACAAGCGACAAGTAAAATTGCAACACATAGCAAAAAAAACCATAATAACAATAGTGAAGGAACTAAAACACAGAGACAGTATTTGAAGAAAGAACAAAGTGAAAAAACAACAATAGTAAAAAATAAAAGTTTAAATACTTATATGTTAAATGAAGCAATAAGCATTGCATCACTGTGTCGTTAACGAAAAAGACATAACGCACGAAAATGATGAATGTACGAGTGCCCGCTTCACAACAATTCGCGAGATGAAACTTCGCGGTAATGACAATAAGAACGAATTGCGTAAGGAAATATGCATTTTGAGCTGACATTTAATAGCGCGACAGAACGCAGTTAGCGGCTAAAGCCAGGAACGAAAAGGCAATGGTAAGCAATACGAACAACGAATCCGAGATAAAATGTGACCACGAAAGTAAAAAAATAAGCAAAGGCTTCTTTGTACCACAATATTGCCCTCTCCTCTGCCTCTCATTGTTTGTATACTGCTGAGAGGTCAGCTAAAAGTTTTCGTGCCTCTGAAGTTCAAGTGACGACGCATATAAGCAAAACTGACAGCCAGCTGCTAGCGAGCACAGCAATCGAACTAACAATGAGGCCTCAATACATCCGAGTACATACAAATGTTTATACAATGCTCTATGTAGTCGAGAATGCTTCCAGTCCAGCAAGCATGAGCAGTCCTCTTGGCGGCACCGGCGGCATTTTCTCTGTGAAGTGTACCGTGTGTGTGTTTCAGTTGGCACATTCAAGTGGAGAAGGTACTCACTCGGCATGAGCAGCAAGGTGAAGAGTGACTATGACAGCGCAGGGAAGGTATGCATGTTGAAGGCTCAAGCGATTAGGATTGCTCTGATGTTTCGTGATTTTTAACTCGCTACTTGAACGAAGGAGAATGATATTTTAAAACAAACTATTTATATATATATGCTATATACACACTATATATATTTGTGGATATACTGCATAAAGATCGCTTTATATTAATTTGATTTATAAAGCTTACTCAATATAGTTGTAGAGAAAATCCCTCTTCAGTTTACTAAATAGGGAGAACATTCCTTAATGATCGATTTGTCACCACCTCATATATTTCAAATTGAGATCTCGAAGTTAAAGGAGATCCAGACTTCACAACCTTAATATTATATAGTTTCAGAAATATAGATCCTATTTTTTTATACAGTGTAGAGGGTGGAAATGAAAACTAAATTTAAATGGTGTTGCAGACTACCTCTTAATTTAGTCGATTATAAATTAATCTGCAACTTCGAACTTGATTTAAAAAATATTTTTTGGAGAAGCGCCTTTTGTTGCACTTGAATGGCTTATTTGTAAGGTAAGAGTTTTCACAGTATTTCCCAGATTTTTGAAAATATACGCGCTTGTGAAATATTTAGACAATATTGCAATTCATAAGTACCAAGAAAAAAATCAACCATACATATACAGAAAATAGTTAAAAGGATCGTACTTCTACAAGCAGCGGAGAATTTTTACAAAAAATTTGTCTACTTACGGTAGAAAATAATTTTAGTTAACATTTAAATGAAATCAATTTCATATTTTCGAAACAGGAAAAGGTAGAATATTCTAACTGGCTAAGATACAAAACATGTAATAATCAATTTAGCTGCCGTATGACATGGTATGACTGTTTACTGTTACTGTTTCAAGATTGGATTTTTTCCTTCAATCCAGAAAATTTTTATGCTGACTAAAATATCGATATTTTAGCTGGCTGTTTATGCATAAAGCAACTTAAAGAGTCTCGAAAATATTCGGGATCCCGAATTATTTATTTCAAATCCCGAAATTTCGTAACTTCTTTACCAACCTAAAGTAGTTTTTTGGTCAAAATATTTTTCATAATACAACCTAATTGGAAGCCGTTGTTCATTTAAAACACAATTCGCAATCAATTATGGCATTAACTTATTGAATAGTGTTGAACAAAGGAAAAATTACAAAAGATGTTTGACACCTGATATTTTTTATCACTATATATGTACATATTTTAAGCCATTTTGCTCAAGTGTCAACTTTTAAATGCGATGCTGTGGCAATTATTTAAATGCGGCAGACTAAATATTAGACTATTATATAGATGTACGTATGTATATTTATGTTTGTATGGCTGTAAGTGTTTGTATATTGAGAAATAAACGCCTACAACGCACTAATGCGAACATTAAAACAGGTATTTTATACAAACAAAGGGATCTGAAAATTTTTTCTGTGCAATTTTTCATACTTTGTATTATTTTATTTGTTGTTGCTGATGTTTTGCGATCGTAGCAACAGAGATGCCATACAATGCTCCACGAATTTATTACTGCCGCTCACTTTTCATTATTAATTTTACGTAAAATTATGCAAATCCCTTGAAATATGATTATAGCAGTCGGTGCGTCGGCACAAACTCACACCTAAATACATACATACATATGTATATGAACGCATTCAGGCATAATGAAAAATCTGTACGAATGGGTATGCTTATGTATACATCCTCTATCGAGGAGCAGTGGCGCCTCTCTTTGAGCTGCTTAGTTTAAGTTCGCATGTGTTTGTTATTTTTATTGTTGTTGTAGGTTTACTATAACATATTGTACGAGTAGAAGTGGGTGCCCTACAGGTGCCAAGCATTTTTTGTTGCTATTTGGACGTACATATATATTGTAAATTTTACTGTTTTTTTTTTTTTAATAAATTTGGTTGTTTTTTGTTCAGCCATATATTTTTATTACATTTTTTATTAATAGACATCTTCAGAAGCGATTGTCTTGCCGCCACCAGAATTAACTCCGTTTGCCCTTCCAACATATTAATTGCATAAAAAATATTTTTTTTGTATTTTTCCTTTAATTAATAATGAAAAGGCCTAAAGGCCGCTAATGAAGTGCTAGATACTTGTTATTGTTGTTGCTTATTGCCTTTTCGTACATTTAGCGAAATGTATATGAGAAAATTTGAATGTGTATGTAAATGGCTCATTTAACAACCGCTGACTGCTCAATGAACCGCCTAAACGCAGTCCGAGGAGAAAACAATAAAACAAAACACAAATAGTAAAAATATGTAAGTGGTTATGTAAATTTTTCCTAACTTCAATCCAATCTATTTTTAGCTAGATTAACAAGCGATTAACAGCGGCAATAAATTTTAATTCGACGGAAAAAGGCGAACAAAAATGTATTCAAAATTTAGTATATAAATATGTACAATGTACATAACTTTAAATAATTATACACTACTCATACATACGTATGTATACGCAAAACACTTCCGTGTACATAACCGGATCTAATAACCGTTAGATGAAAATACCGCGAAAGCACTGTTAACTTAACTAATTGTAACGGTAAATTGTAATTATAAAATTTCGCAATTTTCCCGCTATTTCTTATTGCTTTTTGTAATTGTTTTTTGTTTACCGACCTTTTGTAGTTGTTTTTGTTACTGTACTAAGTGCTCATTAGCATTTGCTAGTTTTCGCCAGTTTACTTATTTGCCCCAAACAACCACTTCTACAAATTGCAACTTTGTGCAAACCCACTTAGCGCACACGCCCAGCCTTACTTCAAATGCGGCTTTTGGGGTGCTGAGTGGAAAATATCAAATTTTAATTAATTCAAAACGCTTTCCCAATACTATACTAAATAGGAAGCAGTTGCAAAAAGTTAATAAAACCAGTAAACTGAAGAGAAATGAAAATATTTAAAGAAGAAAGAGGCATCACTTATAAGAAACTTCTATCGATTGGAAATTAAGACGAAAACCTTTTTTGTTGTCAAACAATTTCATTCTAACTAAGAATACTTAAAAATATGTTTTTGCAACTTGTAAATTTTAGTGAGGTGACAACTTTGTGGCAAAATAATGTTTTGTGCATCGCTTTACGCAAAACTCAGCAAAATTCTTTCCCTGAATTATTCTAAATTAAAATTTTCATGTGAAACGGCAATGGCAAGTCGATCTACCATGGAAAATAATAATCTATGATTTTTTTAATAAAATTACACATTTTTAAACCTGGCAAGGCTATTAATAAATTTCACTCCGTAAAAAAAATGTTAGATTCTGTTTAGAGAATTTTCCTCCAAATTTTTTTTTCTGAACTCAATTTTCAAATATTCTTACAAAATGGTAAAGTTGTCATGCAAGAAATATTAAAAAAAATAATATTAATATTTAAATAGTATACACTTTTTTATACAGAAACAAACTCAAGACGATCGAAGACGTAGACAGCGCTTCCGCGAGTTAACAACAGCGCGCCAGTCGTTTATTATTTTCGCAATTTGGTGCCATTGAAAATTCCAAGCGAATCCAGGTCCTTCTCCATTTGGTCTTTCCAATGGAGTGGATGTCTTCCTCTTCCTCTGCTTAACCTGGCGGGTAATGCGTTGAAAACTTTCATGACCTAGCCAGCGTAGCCGCTGTCTTTTAATTCGCTGAACTATGACAATGTCTCTGCTCAGCTCATCGTTCCATCGAATGCGATATTTGCCGTGGCCAACGCACCAAGGACCATAAATCTTCGCAGAACTTTTCTCTCGAAAACTCGCAACGTCGACTCATCAGTTGTCGTCATCGTCCAAGCCTCTGCACCATATAGCAGGACGGGAATAATGAGTGACTTATAGAGTTTGGTTTTTGTTCGTCAAGAGAGGGGATTTTACCTCTCAATTGCCTATTCAGTCCGAAGTAGCAGCTGGATTTCGAATCTGACATTGTTATTGGTGTCGATGCTGGTTCCAGGATATACGAAGTTATCTACGACCTCGAAGTTATGACTGTCAACAGTGACGTGGGAGCCTAGTCGCGAGTGCGACGACAGCTATCCTATCGGGAGGGGAATGCACTTTAAATACTACTTCATGGTTTTATAAAACATATTATTTTGAATCATTCGGTCGACTCCAGAATTTAAGATATTAAAAAAATTTGAAGCAAATCATACTCTTAATTCTCAACATCAAAATGTGGCCTGCAATAGTGATTTATACTCTACAAAGTGGAGTTATGTACCTTTTGATTAAGGCTTCCCTCGTTTTCAAAATAATATGACATTAATGTTTAATACTATTACATAATACAATTTCGCCTCGACCAAAACTGTTCACCAAGTTTTCAACAGAGTAGATTCTGTGGAACTCATGAATCTTAGGATATCCCCTTTAAGATCTTAGAATGAGTTAAGTGAGAATGGGAACTTTAGAACACGATTAACATAAAGTTCAAAGGCAGTGCACGCACTCACATTACTTGTGTTGCAGTTAGTTTACAAAACCAACAACAATGCATGCCACATATTTGTTGCAACAGTGGCAAATAGCAATTGTAAGTATAAATTATTTCAATTTTCTTGCAGCGTCAATGTGGCATTGTTTTGGCACAAACTTTCAAGGCTTACAAACAGCCAAAGAAAAAAAAAACAAAAAACAATAACAAAGACAAAGACAGCATTTGAAGTGTTTCTGTGTAAACGCATTTGCCACAAAAAACAAAAACACCAACAATAAAAAAGGTGTTTAAATATTCGAAAAAGCCAACCGCCACAACGGTTCTATCTAAATTGCGCGCCAACAAGAACAAATGCAACAATTTAACTTAAGCCCTGGAAATTGCGTGCGGTGCGAGGTGGAGTGTGCTCATAACTTGATGCAGCCATTTATATACTGATATTTGTATATATGTATGTGTGTTTGTTTCATTTTAAATATGCAAATTTAATTTAAAAGATTCACTTGGAAAAGACGCGCCATTTTACCCTCGGCCATGCAACTATCGGTCGCGCAGCATTACTTCGAGGCAGGGTTGCTTCATCGAGCTACATATGTAAGTAGTATATAAGTATGGGCTTGTGCTGTCATGTCTCGCGTACATGCCTTTAGGGCTAAAGCGCAGACTTCGCAGACTGTTCCTAACGCAACGCTTATTTCTTGTTGTTGTATGCTTAGTTAATTTGGTAACCGTGGTTTCAGTATTTTGCAGCGACGGCGCTTTACGTTACATGCGCAACCCAATTCCGAACCCCCACTTTACCCCTCACCCCCACAACCCTCTTTTTATGCCACCCTAGCTAAGGTTGCTCGTTTCGTTACGGCTGACGTTCCTGCCACCTACTTTGCAATTATAGATTTTTCCACTCTAACAACAAACACAACAACGCTGCTGACGTCTTTGCCGACACTCAGTCTGCACGGGGCATTGATTGTTTCGTTGTTGTTGTTGCTGTGACTTTAAATTATGATTCGGTTAGGTTGGTTGAATGTTGGGTAGCTTGTTGTTGTTGAGTGTAAATTGTCGGCGTTGAAAATGTGGATTTATGTTATACATATTTTGAAATGCTCAAGATTGTTATTGTTGTTTCTGAACTTCTGCTGTCTTGTGGACTGTTGCTGACAAGCTTTAAGTGGCAAAACTAATACTTGACCATAAGTTTTGCAATCAGTGAGATTTTCCGTGTTTAGTGGAATTGATTTTATTTTAATTTTGCTGAGAGCATTTTCTGAAGCCTGGTTGCATTTAACGAGAGTTAATTTTGAATTAAGAATTTGAACTTGTGACTGTGAGTGTTGTCGGAGAGAGAACAAAAAAAATTTAGTATACAAAATAGATTATACAGATTGCAGGTAAAGATACTGTTAGTTTGCTCTCAGTGATTGTGTTGTTAAACTAACCTGTCAAAGTTTTTAATTACATCTTGCAATACTGAAGACATATGTATATTTATCAGTTTTTTTATATTTATATGACGTCATTAAAATTAAAATATTTTTTCGAAATTGAACTTAATGATTTAAAACTAATAGATACCGCAATCAACTTAATGTTTTTATGAATCATGTACACAAGAACAAGTTCAAGTTCAACAGATTCGATTATTTTTGTGTTAGTATGACGCCACTAAAACCCTTAACAAAGTGTCAAGTTTCTTATATTCTCGTACAAAAACATATTACGAATCAGTTAGTTAACCAAAAATCTTTGAATAACAATGAAGGAATCATATAATATGTATGTATTTCCAGGTATTATCAAACTGTATGAATATTGTAAATAGCCATACTAAACCGTACAATCTGGTAAAGAGCAACTTTTCAAAGTCAGTTTCCATATGAATTTAGAAACGGAGATGTCATAAGAGTTCAGTTTACAAACAAATATAAAATAAAGTAGCTCTTCGAAAGCATAAATTTCACTCTCGCTAGAATGGATGAAACCATTATAGAGTTTAGCTTCCTTCCACAGATTTTGGCTTCCTTTTGCATTAGTAATTTCTTTGTATGTTACATACATATGTATGAAGCGAGTTTTTCCATTCGGTCTTCATTAAACTTGAGTTTCATCATCTTATTTTAGAAGCTCACGACCAGTCCTTCCTGAGAGAAATACTAACAAATGCAACCAATTGGGAATCAATCAAAATTTCCTTTTTCTTTTTAAAATTCCAAAAATCTACACTTTGAATGAATATGTTTACACACCCAACCATTGATCATAAGGGTTTAGACTTCACAACAGTGTTAAAGACTAAATATTTCCTGAAATACATTACATACATTTCATAATTAAGATGCAAACCTTTTCATTAATGAAATGTTTTTCAAAATCGTTTTCACTGCTCATTTTTCATGATTTTAATTAAAGTAGATATTTTCGAAGCAGCTGAAATTCCAAAAGTTTAACGTCCTACCAATTTTTGCATTCGTCATGCTCTCAATTTGTTACAACAAAAAGTCCAACAACAGCAATACACAAAAAGATTACGAGTGTTATGCGTCATTGCGTTCGCCAGAGATTAATTAAGTAATCGAGCACGAGTAATCGTGATTGATTCGCGAGTAGGAACCAAAAATAAAGTTACTCGGAACTGTGGAGATAACAAAAACAACACGAAGACGCCGCTCATTCATAACTTGACATAACTATGAAATCTTCATTTGGCCGCCCTTTACGCTCCATCGGCTATTACAATGGGGCACAGGTTTAGGGAGCTCTTGCGTAGGTATTGTTGTTGTAACTCATAAATTTAATTACTAGGGAATAATAGCCAATATATGTACTTGTACATATACATATGTACGCATGAAAGTAAGTTAATCCGTTTGTCTGTATGCCATTTATACAAATATTTACCGATGATATTACTGTTTTTGTTGCTGTTGCACTTTGTGATTGAGCGATTTCATTTTATTTTATTTGCCCATTATTTGTAATTGACTTTTCTGTTGTTTCAAAGAACTTCGCTGAATAGTGAAAGCGGTTGGTGGGTAGAGACCGCCAGTGCGATTTGGCGGTAATTTAAGTAGTGCTGCAGCTGATTTGCAAATATTTTATTATTTGTTTGGGATTTGCGAAATTTAAACAAAAATACATATGTACGCAAACTTGAATTCATACACAGACAAATACATACTTTTGTGACATCATACGGAGTAATCGATTATCTGAATACTTACAGATACATAAATATGTACGCACGAGATTTATTTACAAACAAGAAGGGCAAGCAAAAGCTTAGTATTGCAGCACTTTGTCATGTTTCTGATATAAGATATGAATTCCACGCTTCCCACACTCACTTTTAGGCTTCGTTTTCAAAAGCAAACATGTATAGTATGTATAAGAAACCAGTAATATATTTGTATATATAAAATTTTGTCGAAATAAACACTAACCCTAACACATATTATCGAATTATAAATTTCGGGATTTATTCAATGCGATCCGTTTGACTTAATAACAATTTGGAACTTTTCAAAATGCTTGGTAATTAATTTTCATAGGGGTCCCGAAATTTCGGAATCGGTTTCGGGCTTAGATTGGAAAAAAACCAAAATTAAAACAAAAAATCTTGACTCTTCTACAATCAAATATAAATATGTTGAGCGGTATCAAAATTAAGAAACATAACTAATTTCTTCAGATTTAGTATTAATATATGTACACACGTTCTTAGGATTTACAAGTATGTATATAAGATTAGTATATTCAATAACAAAACATACTGTTATTCAATAAACTACATTTAATGAGACAAAATACTCTAGTCAATAAGTAAGACAACTTCTGTCAGTGAGAAAAAATTAACTACATTACTGTAACTGTTTTGGCAACGCGATGATCAGTAGGTTATGTGCTAGATTAAGATTCTTTTTTATAAGAATACTACATTGAAGTTAATATATATTGTTAATAATTCTGCGCAAATCCCATTTTAGAATAAACCATTGGTATTGGAAGTTCGGTATTCACATCACTAATTCAAATGTTTACTTGATTTCTTTACATATATTTCTTTAGACATATATATGTGTGAGGAACATTTGTATATTTTTCGCGATTATTTACTTGCGATTTCTCTCACTCACATACAAGTGTATTTATTTATTTTAGTGATGTGTTTATTTGGAGGAAAATTGTCAGATTGAACAAGAAGTTAAGGCTTTGTAAAGCGGGCCGTCCGGTTTAAGTACTCATTTTATTCAATTGAGTTATGGTAATATGACTCTAATGATGAGTGGCTGAGGGTTGATTCTGCTTTAACAATTTTGAAACAGTTTTTGTATCTAATAGTCGGCCTTAGATTCGGATTTCTTTATGTTTTGAATTCAGTCCGTGCCGATACCAATATGGATATATAAAAAAAATTACCCGCGATCAACGAAGGACTTAGAGCCAGAAAATGTAAACAGACCATAGTAGTTTCTCAATTCTGTTGTTGAATAGTGCGGACCCATCTTTAGAAAGTGAAGAGCATTTTTTTTCCGGAAAAATATGGAATGTCTTGTTGAAAAGAACCATATGTATAAACCATTAAGGTAAATGGCTATCCAAATAAACATGCAGAATAGAAGAAAAAACAAAGATTGAGGTAAATCTATGCAAAATAGAAAGTTTACCTGTATATAACACACATTCGACGAGAATGTGAAGAAATATCTAAAATAAGAATGTGGGAAACAATATTTCAGTTTCTACTACCCCTCTTAATGAAGTATTGTATAACGTTTAGAAGTAAAAAATAGAGAGTGAACTTAACACAGAAATTACGACTGTTTCGCCTTGTTACTTTTTGGAAATTTAACAGAAAACGTAATGTCATGAGCAAAAAGAGAAGAATGCTTTGCTATTAGTTTTAATGAAGTTTACCATTCGCTTTTATATTCCACAGCTATTGTTCAGTACCTTAAAGGGTGTCCTTATCATAAACAGCTAAATAGGGCAAATACACTGAAGTTGTTTGAAGTAAATCAATAAAGCTCTAAAAGTACTATCGGCTCACGTGAGGGTTTTCTTTTACCTTAGTGTCATAGAACAAAAGATCACAGATTCTGGATTGGACATACAAGTATATCTAATCTCAAAACTAGTGAACTGCCAAAACAATGAAGGAACGAAGGCCCACAAATAACTTAAAGCTTCAAGAAATTTGCATTACATGGCACCTTTTTTTCAAGAAATTGTGTCTTTGTCGAAATTAACATCAAAAGCAAAATTTTTGGTAATGCGCACGTCGTAACTAAAACACTTACAATTAATTTTCGAAAAGCTTCGTGTTGAATTTTAATGGAATCACGTAGAAAAAACAATGAAAACTAATTTCGTTCACTTGAAAATCATTGTCAACGGTGCTTTGTGCGTTGTGTAATCGTCAAAAGAGCATAAAAGCCACTTATTGTTGTTGTAATGTAACCTATTTGTTGTTTTCCGTTTTTTAAGCTTTTTTTGTGTTTTTGACTCCTTAATATTCGCGGCTTAATGCATTTAAGCAGCAATCAGCTGATCGGTATCTCCACACATACGGACATAAGTACATACTTATGTGACTGCCTCAATGAGTTTTATTGAAACGCCACATTATCTATCGACGAAAATCTACCAAATAGTGGTCAAATAAGTCAGCAACAACTATATGAATATATGTGTAGATTGCGTCAGTTTTGAATGTTGTTGCAACCAGTCTCCACAGCGGCTGCCCTTCGGTCGTGCAGCATCTCTATACTAAATCAAACCAGACAAGTAAATATTTATATCTGTATGTATGCGTGCTTATGTGCCTGTGTATGTATGTACATACATACATATGAGTGATTGTTTATTTTATTTTTTTATTTTTTAAAATACAATTTTCCAGTGGAAATACATGACTCGTGATCTCGTTTATACTAAATTATTTGCTCATTCTAATATTTTTGTTGTTTTCGCCACTATTTTTTTTATTTGTTATTTTTTTGTTTCTAAATTCTTACACATTTTTGTGTCTATGTGTGTTTTTTGTTATAGTATGTGTGTAGATATGAAAAAGTACCTTGACGCATTAGGAGTCATCGCTCCTAAGCGCTACAATTCGACTGAAGACCTTCAGTGTGTCCAAGTAATCACAAATTCTGGTCGTCAGGTAAGTACATATGTATGTACATATATACACTTACATACATACATATATACATAACGATGTAATTTAGTGTTTCGCCAGAAATGTGTATGGTAAAGTCACAGATTAAGGCGCTGGCAAGATGATTGCTGGCT
This sequence comes from Bactrocera zonata, assembly GCA_037783105.1. Taxonomy (NCBI): domain Eukaryota; kingdom Metazoa; phylum Arthropoda; class Insecta; order Diptera; family Tephritidae; genus Bactrocera; species Bactrocera zonata. The sequence goes on from JBAWJQ010004285.1 coordinate 41,957, forward strand.
GTTATATGCATACAGACATTCAAAAGTCAAATAAACATACTAGAAACATAAATATGTATGTATGAATATGCCCATATAAGTACATACATACGTAAAGTTACTGCAACCTGCGCCCAGATCGTCAGATATGCGATCGAGTTGGAAAATATGAGTGCAGACCAAAACGAACACACACCAAACACATAGCATAAGCATGCTTATAGGAGCCACGGGCCCGGCATAGAGATGTGTTACAAGGTAATGGTGAATTCAGAGTTCATTTCCAAAGCCTTGATTACATTACAAGAAAAACAAAGAATAAGAAGAGATTCCAAAAGCGGGCGCTTCACAGCGGCAACAACCTTCGAGGGTTATGAATGATGAACAAGAACAAATATACATATATGTATATTTACATACCTACATATGTTCATATGTATATCTTCCTAAGGATTTTGTAACTTACAATTTGAAGGTAAAAGTGGTAATGAATGTTCAAGCCAAATTAAGTGCATTGCACTCTCACGTACACCTACACTCTCACTATAGCATTTTTCTCGGCGTTATGCAGTGCAGTCTTGTAACAAAAATCGAAAAGGAAACAACAAAAGCAAACAGTCAATATAGTTAAGTGTGGAAAATGCGCAAAGTCATCACCATTGAACACGGCGATGGCCAAGATCAAGTATGTAAGTATGAGCGCACTGATGACTTGTCTGCCGAGAAGCAGCAGCTAGTGTAGGGATGGCGATGGCTGTGCACAGTGTGTTATGGATATGTAATATGTGAACAAAATTGCAAAATGGCCTAATATTTTTATTTATATAAGATTTCTTCAATTTAAACTTTTTGAAAAATTATATATCCAAAAATGCTGGATTTGGAAATAGTTGATATTTAGTAAGCCTAAATTCGATGAATAGTCTAAATCGAAATATTCAGTTCCGAGCTAAATAATTTTTCATGAGATTGCCTTGGGCAATAACCCGTAGCAAATTTCGCGAATATATTTCTTGAAACAAAAAAGTTTTCAATACAAGCCCTTATTGCGGTTGTTCAGTTTATATGGCAGCTTTATAATATAATTACAAATGGGAAGCTTCTTGGAGATAAAAGAACGTGTGTAATCTCGATCGTCGATATCTGAAAAGGTTTTATTCTGGTTTATATTCTAGCGGTCATGGCTGATCATTTATATGTGTATTTAACAATGAGACAAAAAAAACAGCTGAAATTGAAATTAAATTTCTCTGGTAAATGACTATTCAAAAAAAATTAATTTTTCTAAGTGGGTAGAAACTGTCTATAATCGTGGTTTGGTGCATCATGATTTTCAATAAAGAGTTCTATTTGGTAGTGTTGACGAGTTTGCGTGAGAACAACCGTTGAAAACGGCTGGAATTGTGGAAGATTTTAAACAATAATAATGTAGCGTCGCATCGAACCACGATTATGACCGAAAGTAAAGACAGAAACTCAATGAAGGGTAGGTGAAACCTGTTTTCAGCCGATTGCATAGACAAAATAAAATTCGCTTTGCTGTAGAGATGAAGGCCATACCAAAAAGTGCTTATGAAAGGTGTTTCGGGGACTGGTCGTTGTATTATATCTGGTGGGGATTACTTTGACGGCGACAAAATAAATATTGATGATTAATTAAATATTTCGCGTTTCACTGCGAGTACTTTTTTGTCACAATGTATGTATGTTTAAATAAAAATTATATTAATTTATTTTTTTTATATTAATCTATATTTTTTTTTTATGTTAATTTATTTTTTTTTTTTATAACTGCATAATTTTTGTTTTTTTTTATTGCAGTTTGCCACATTGTACGACGACTAAACAACCTGCAGCAGGTTTGATACCAACATTTCATTTATTTCACTTCAAATGTCTTTACTGCTACTAATGCACAAAGAAATTTCGTATTTGGCTTTTCTGTTGAAGGTATGCAAGTGTAAACATGCACATGAGTGTGTGTATGTAATTCTAACCCTATGCGCCTACGTATCCACAAATTTTTCTATGCACTTTTGTCGTTCGTGTTCCTGCTGCTGTGTTACCTTAATATTTTGCCTGGTCGTGCTGTTGAGGTCGTTGGTGGTTTTGTTAATGTTGTTTTAACACACATGTTCCTATAGGGAAGTGTGTGAATGTACATATATAACACCAATATGAGACCTGCAAAACTTTTTCACCAAATAGATTCTTTCACATTTCACACGATTATTATGGCATTGATGCAATCAAGTTTCTTCGCCTACTAACTATCACAGTCACAAGCAGCGCGGAAGAGCGAGATACACTGACTCACCATTGTACCTGTCAAAGGTGCTACGTATGTATATGTGTGTGTTTGACAGCAGCAGTCTTTAATAAGTAGAAAAGGAAAGAAAGCAGATTTGCATTCATCGGCTCAATTGCTTCGGATTTCATTTATCCATCTGTCGATGTGTGAGATACACATATGAGCATTTGCTTGTATGCAGTTGCATTGATTAGTCCATTGCAACTCTGATTACCTATTGCTGGTTTGCCTTAGCCGAGATCAAGTCGCTCAAGGGTGTGTGAAAAATCACTAAATACTAAACAGCTTAAGCATTTGTTGTGGGCATGAAGAAATGCGATTAAGAATTTTATTGAATGGACAAATCACCTTGCATTGAAATTTATTATGCGTGAGTGTATGTGTATAGTATGAGGCGAGAGATAAGTTCATTGTTTGTTGTAATGTAGGGAATAAATACTTGTTTCACTACAAAAGCTTTAAATACTATTTGAAACAAATAAATTTAGGATACATATGTAGATACATGTTTTATGTAAATCTTAAAATCTCATTTGCAATCAATGAATTGGAAAATCTCTTTATGGTATTATAACATCTTCTATAAGGTCCAGAAAAGACTGCACCTTTATGAATTTATATATGTATACAGAAAGGTAAACTTTGTTTTACAATTCCACCTCAAATACTGAGAATCACCGATTTCATTCTTTCATCGGCATTTTTTTTTTCTCTCCAACAGTTTTTGCCTTATTTTTGTTTGCGATCTTCAGGGTGTTTAATCCTTCAGAAAATAATTATCTCATTCAAATTTCTTATATCGTAATTATCAAAACTTCTTTTCTAACACATTCCCTTAATTAAATTGCTCCCTTCTTCAAAGCAGCAATAAATACATTTCTTTTGCTTCCATCCTCCTCCCACTTTCATTGTATTTACATATAGTCTCGCTCTATTTCTGTGAGAATTCCATGCATTTAGTAATTCTGAAACTAAGTTTGTGCTTCCAACAAATTTGTTATTTTATTTTCTTTCAAAAAATAATTTTGTTTACCAGCTGTCTGAGTTGTTATTGTTTTTTGTTTATACAAATTTGAAAGAGCTTCCCAAAGTGCATAAAATTTCAGTGGGAAGCTGGTGGGTGACATGCGCAGAGTGTGGATAATGTAGTCAACAAGGCTGAGTGGTTGAAGTAAACTTGAATTTTATGAAATTTAATAAATAGTATAAAAAGTGACTAAATTACCAGACAAAAATAATGCTTGCAACATAGAACTATTAGTTAAATGAACCTTAAGGCCAAATTTTAGGGTTTCTTCAAAGGCTTACTAATTGATAAGCTACTGTAAAGCTTTGAACTCATTGCAGATACATACATACAACATACTACCTGGTAGGTATTTAAGAGCCTACAGCTAGTGCAGCATCGGATTTGGGTATTCTGAGTAACGTACAGCTTTCATCGGCGTATTTTACGAGATGAGCGATTCGCAAGTAGCTTGAATATATTTATCAGAGGTTGATATCTTTTATAGCCCGTAGTGAGATGTTAACGCTATAACCTTATAATTATATAATATTTTATATGTATTGGTGATATCTCTTTAATAAATAAATATACATACATACTTACATATATTTCTACATTTCTTTATAACCCAATTTGTAAGTATGTAGATATGTAGTATATATATTTACTTCGAATTTCCGCCCAAACATGAAAAAGTCTAAATCCACAAACTTCTTTTATACTATATACTACATATTAAGTAAATATGCCTATTTACAATTGTATGTTTGTGAATAGTTGGTGCTTTGAATTTATCTAAGGCAATAAACAGGTCATTTAATGTATAAACATCAAAAAATGTTTAGACTATTTACGGAAAATGCATATTCAGGTGCCACTCAACAGCCAACAGACCCAAACGCTCTAGAACCAGCAGGAGAAGCGGTCTTTCGTTGCACTGCGCGCTTTTATCACTTTGCACTGCGCTGCACCTGAACTCGTTTCATTTCGATGTTTATATAACAATTTAACGCTCTTCATTGCAACACATTTGTTTTTGTTATTGTTGTCTGTGCACCATATACAAATACGGTAACATTTTTGACTCCCTCACGAATATCGCAGCTGTGTGTTATTTGAATATGAGGCAAATATTGGACCAAGTGTGTTGGTATATTATCATATAAACACATACTTACGTGAGTGTGTGTGTTGATAGTAGTTTTATGATATACGAGGCAAACGTCTGCTATGCTCCGAGGAGTGCAGAAAAATAAATAAATGCATACATAAACGAATAATGAAAATGTTCTTCTAAAAGCCATATCAAATATGCGTGTCCGTATGGGTAAAAACACACAAACTTATTTACATACACACATAGTCACAATCGAGCAGTTAGTGTAAGATACAAGTGCATATATTTACACACATATTCACGTGCATTAATGCATTTGTCTTCGCATGCCAGCAATTTGTTGCGCTTTAGTGGCATTTTCAATATTTACAAGTCTCTCCTCCGCAGCACAAACACACATAAAGAACGCTGCACTATTGCTTCTTCTAGCGTCTTTTTGTCATTGCGCTAATACTTTTATATCACTTGAGAACATAAACAAATATTTATTGTATATTAGGTACTGTGCAAATGTATACATATATGTATGTATATAGAGGAATTAAAAAAAAAAAACAGGAGGAAAAGAAGAGTGTCTCAAAACTGCGCACAGCTGGCCGACAGCTCCAGCTTCGCAGAGTGAATACTCGTCGTGACCATGTGTACATATTTACACATATACAATGTATATTATTATTATTATTATATGTATTATATATATGTATGTACGCACCATCACCTGTGTTGGCGAAAGGAATTTTAGTATCTGAGTTTGTTTACTCATATTTTTATCGTGGCATTTACATATCTATAGAGTTATGATATGCAGATAAGAGCGCTTGTTTATAGATATGTATATAGAAATATATGAACATATGTATGTTTCTACCAAAGTTATTTTCATACTTATTAGTGTATCTATGACAGGCTTTTCATTTGACTACAGGTGTTATATGTATATGCAAGAGCGTGATTCCCAACTCTCGTGATCGCAGAAATATTATCACGAGCTAAACTTCAAGCCCTCATTTCCCTGTAAATAAATACATATTTTTATTAATTGGAATTGGAATATATTAAATTCACTAGAATTGAAAAAAAAAAATATGTATAAGCATGTATAAATATATGTAGATATATTAATACTGCGTATTATGGCCTTATTATCGATAAATTCGACGCAAATTTTATAATATCGATACTTTTGTAAGAAATATCGGTTAATAATTTTTTAATATATAATAATTATAATATATATTTGGCCTAATACAGCGTTTTAATCAATTTCATCAATATAAAGAATTATATTTTTTAAATTAAATTTGATTTTTTCAGAAAAGTGTTCTTAAAAATATTCAAGTTCCATAGGCATTAATGGCTTACAGCAGATTGCTTGCAAATCTCATACATCCATTCACAGCTGCTTAGCATTGACCTCTTTCGACGGCATTTCTATATACATATATTTTCACACATACATATGTACATTTTTAATATAACTTTTTCATTGAACTGTTACATTTGGTATGTGAAATGTTCTGTTGTTATACACTAAAGTCTTCTTTATTGTTGCGCATCTGGTTTGTTGCATTAATTGGCCATTTTCTTTTATTAAGTCCAGATACATATATATGTATATGTATATAATTATAGGCCATTTATATGAGGGTATTTTGAAGTACATATACAGATGGGTTTACATATTTCCGTTTATTCGCATTTTTTCAAATGTGTAGTTATGTTTATATATTTCCATATGTGTATATATGTTTTTATTACACAATATTTTGGTTGCTGCTGCCTTCATGCTACTGTTATATCCATCTACCAGAAACTGATGTTATCACTTTGTCGAATCCTTTGTTTTCATCGTTGTTGTTTTCATTCTTACGCATACCTAATATATACATACGTATAAATACCATCTGTAATTTCTGTTCCTGCTTTGTCTGCTCATCTGCCCCATTCATTGCAATTAATATAATTACATTAACAATTTAATTAACATTATTTTCTCAGTTGCGTTTGTGTCGTCGGCGATTCCCAAGCAAAGGAAATACAATTTATACATACTTACATTTGCAGATGAAGATAAGTTTGTTTGAAAGTCAGCGCTTGGTGAATAACATCGGATAACATGCCAGGCAGTACATATAGATCTACTTACATATATATAAACATATATGTATGTAATTATATAATACTTGTCAAGATCATGAATGAATATCTTAGTACATAGTTTTTATAGATCTCGCTTTGTTAATGCTTTCTCATGTAAAAATTAAGCCAAGATTCAGCGCGAGTCGCATTGCCTCACACAACAATAAAAATTATCTGGATCCAAAAGCTTTACGGCATATGAATGAAACAGTAGAGCATGCTGATTATATCTGCGAATCTTGTGTCTTTAACTACTCAACTTTTTCTTCAAACTTTTATAAATATGCTCATCATGACTGACCAGAACCAGTTCGGACACCGATTCAGTTACACAGATACATATTTTCATATCATTTAGTTTAAAAGATTTCTGTATAAGATAGAAGTTTTTAAAAGTTATTAGGCCTTAAGTTGTCATATAAGGCCCTTTAAACGAGTGAGAAGTATTTGATGAGTTTTTAAGACTTATAAAATTACTAAAGCGCATTTCGTAATATCCTGAAGGCACGAGAGCTTGCCGATAATTATGAAGAGTGTTTACGAGTGAGAGGGGTACCCCAACTACCTAATGGAAACCCATCCCAATTTATTTTTAGCCAAATTATTAGAGGACTGTATTTTACCGCAACAGAGAGATTTAGACCTCACTAAAACAACTGGGTCTTACTTTCTTTGGTTGCTGGGTACGGGAACCGATAAACTTGATATTTTGCAATCGGTGAGGCCATACATAAAACCGACTAGGGTTCTCTGAATACAATATAGGCTCTAGTAAATATTCTGCCAAACAAAAGAAGAAAATAAGAATCGTGCAGTAAAAAAAGTAAAAAATTCTTCAAACTTATAAATAAAAGAGGTTCTAAGCTCTAAAAGTAGGAGAGTAAAATGATTCATGCACGCTGGCAGAATGTATCCGAGTGGCCAGGAACGGTTGATCTACGGTGTCTTCTTGAAGACCAAAACTTATTTCAGTTGAAAAGAGACGAATTTGTATTCAGTTGACACTGAGAGAACTTAGCGATATTGAACAATAACAATAACAAAAAGAAAAATAAAACTTTAATGTTCTACTTAGGATATTTGTTTCTTACTTTTTTCAACAACACTACAAAACGTTTTCAACTAACGGAAAAGCAAACACGTTTCAACATATCCCTAAACACATACTTCAACAAGCTTAAAAGCACTCAACCGTCGAGGCAGTAGCAATAATACTCCACGTTTGGAGAAAACTTGGCCTAAACACACTGAAAGACAGTAAAGGCAAAGGGAGAAATAGCTGCAAAGCGTACACTTGTCAACACTATAAAATTAAGTAGCGCCTGGATGCTGGAAAGCATTTTCTTGGCGTGAGTTTTTTCCTCCTCTTGTGGATACCACACAACCGAATTTGTACTTATGCATTGACTTAAATTTATACTTGTGTGCATGTGTGACATAAGCAGCTTAAGTTGAAAAGTTGTTGGCAGTGCTTAACTATCCGATAACTACACGAGACAGAAGTACATTAGGGCACAGTGGCCCACTGAAAGGAACACCTTGGAGACCTGAAAGCGAGGTGCCAAGCGATACGGATGCAAGATAAAAAAGATATAGCAATACTTAGCTGCTGCAGTTGAAGTTGACTCGGAGGCAAAGAACAACCTGTATGTACTATTCTACCATTTAGTGTTTATAGCTCATTAACTTTTTTTTGTAAGAAACACAATTCGAGAAATTGTGAAAGAAGCACCTAGGTAGCGCACTTCCCTGCCAACTTCGTTGCCATTAGCATTGGGAAATCCAATGGTAGCTGCCACATATATTATCTGTAAGTTTTTTATACTATATACTCAAACCTGTGTGTACTTTAATATATACAGATGTAATCATATAAATAAGTGTTGAAATTCAAGTTTGTAGGAGTTTAGGTTTTGTAAAACTATAACAATGCGCAGCTTTCGAGAATTTCTAAAAGAACAATTACCGGCGTTATACCGTTCATATGTAAAGATGTTTACATCTATACATACATATGTACTATAAGTACATGTGAATATTTAGAAAGACACGGATGTAAAGTCGTTACATTAAATGAAAAATTACGCGAGAAACAGGATTAAAGCTCAGAGTGAAGGTTGAATGACAGGAAAAAAGAATTCTTAGTATAAAACCACAAAAAGTGTTTAGCGTATAAATTAGTTTATCGGTGTTTTCAATGCCGGTGAAAAGAATTATTGTTGTAACGATTCTAAAATGTTGTTGTAATTTCACATATATATATGATCTGAATATCTGTATAAGTTCAAGAGGTTACAGTGTTTTTCATAGAAATCGTTGGTGTCTCAAAAACGAATGCAAACCTCATTCAATAGTCTTAAATAACAATTCGACCGAAAATCTCTGTTTGGACTCATTAGTGACTGGTTTGTGATATGTCAAGCAAATATTAAGAGAATAAATGTAGGAAAGTGAATATTAAAACAAATTAGAGAGTAAAAAATATTTTTATAAATTTCTTAACAAATGTAATATTTTCGAACATTAAAGAAGATCTACTCCCGAGAATTTTTGTAAACATATAAAAATAATATTAGAATTACGGATTAAAACTAAGGAAGAACTTGTTGAGATGATATGAGTACTGTACAAAAATTTTATAGAGAAGCTGCTTACTTTAATTATCCATCAACGCAAAGGCGCTCTTGGTATACTTATGCCATTATTGAGATAGTTTTCCAATTAATTGAACTCTATATATGTATAATTAATAAAATTGTCGACTCGCTACATATTCGAAAGTAACATACAACAGAAGATTAACATATAAATATAAGATGCGTAGATGGCTCACTTTACCTGGAGAAACCTCTAGTCAAACATGCCTCATTAATCATACATACATAATTGTACTTATATTGTACTCTTACAATATAGAGTAGTGAAACAAATCACTTCGATTTGACCTTATGCACTTTATAAAAATACGTATATGCCGGCATAGGTGTGCACATATATTTTCCTTAAACCTAAAAGAGAAAAGTTAATTTTTTTTTATATAAAATCCCTTCCCTTTAATTACAAAAATGCTTCAGAATTTCCCTGATATACCAATGATTGCATAACATAACATTGCATAGCAGTGCACACACCCCGACACACAACACTCGCACCGCACATAATTAACTACAAAATAATTATAATTGATGAATTTATAGGGCGACCTTGACTGGCAGATATTGGCTGCTTTTGTACAAGCAACCATTCATGCGCAATTAACTCGCACAATACACAAAAGGGAAGGAGATGGAAGACAATGGTGAAGAGCAAAAGTAAAGAACACAACAAAAATAGCAAAAAACAGCGGCATTCGTCAAATGGATTAGATAAGTTTTTGACACCGCCAAAGTGCCCCTGCGCCACTGACAAGAGCTCCTAAGTCAATCATAAACTATAAAAAAAAACAACTTCATCAACCAAAAAATCGCGTAAATATCTTGTGGGAGCCGCTTAAGTGTATTTGATAACTTCGAAATAGTTGCGAGCTGTCAGAAGAACGCGAAGAACACAGAAGATGGATGGAAATGAGTGAGACGAGCGCACAGATAGGATAGAAGATTGTCAGTGATGGAAGCAGCATATATAGTATATATTATATCTAGGTATACTTCGAATCTCGTTTGTCTGTGGGGTAAATCCTAAACAGACGTCAAATAAACATCGATGGCATGTTGAAAGAAAATCGCTCGTAATGATGAAGTGATTTGAGTCATTCAACTTTCAGACCAACCGCATAATTATTATACATACCAGAAACGAAGTAAGGGCATGGTAGAAACGCACGGAACTGATTTTGAGAAAAAATGCAATTCCGTCGAAAGTCGGTTTTAAGTATTCATAAAGGAACGGATTTGGCAAATGTTTCAACCTTCAACATTAAAGACTAGTACAGATGGCAAAAATGATATTCTAATAGTTGGGACTTTTACAGAAGTATAGTTTTCGAAAAACAATTTTTCCGCTCATTTTCAGTATTTTAATAGAAAATAGCTAGAAACAACCGCTTTCGTTTGTATAGAAAGTTATAAAAACTCGTTTTGTCAATATATGGTAAATTTTTCTTACTGGAACTTTCACAACCTAGGTGACATACAGATCGCACAAACCCGTCAGCTTACGCATTTTTATTAAAATATATAAGCTTTTACTGGAGCTTTTTCAGCCAGGGTTACATATTGTTATTATTATTACTTTTAGGACAGTTTTCCCTAAATTCCCAATTTGTTAATTAGCGCAGCGTTATCTTGAATACTTTTTTGTGGTTCAACACCTTTCTCAGGGAGCCAACATCATTGGGTGCGAGCTAGTTGCACGTTTGTTCACTCATATACATATTGATACAGAGAGATATATGTGCTATATATGTATATATATCAGGCATTTCGTGCCGCTGTCGGGTGAGTGCTGCAGCTTCGCTGTCAGTCAGCAACATTGGATATGAATTACTTAAGTGTACAAGCACAAAATTGTTCATTAATCTCAAATATTTGACAGCTTCAGCCAGATAAACGAAATATAACACTTACACGACAGGCAAATCACGACTGAATATATTTAAATATGCGCGTATGGTCAGTGGTGGCCCCGTAGGAAAAATTGGAGGGATTTTTTTGATTATGGTGAATTCACAGCATTTTTCAATGTTTGAGGAATCTGAAGTGTAAGAATTAGTTTTATAACTAAATAAGGATTATTTTTCTTAGGGACTAATCGGAGATATTTGACAGATTTTTACAAAATTTTAAGAGAAAACTTTTAGAGTTAGTCATTGTATAAGTATTGTATTAGAGTAGATTTCTATTCATAAAATGATAATTAAATATTGGCTATCTTTAACTCCTCAAAGCTTTAAAAGTGGTAAATCGAACAATCAACTCGAATCAATAATATGTACAGGTAGAATATAAAGAGAGCAGACCACTGTATTGAGTTGTAAGTAGTGCACCAACAATTTGCATAATATATACACATTATGTAAATATATTGTTTTCAGTAAATCAACTCCGTTTCCGACGCACCAATTAATTCGCAAATCGTTAGCAAGTCAGCACACATACATATTTACAAATTTATGCATATTTGTATGGATTTTCGTTTCGAAATGTCGACTAAGTGATTTTCACTACTGTTTAATGGAATGGTTAACACAAATTCTTCGACAGATGTTAAATATACACACACAAACATAAATGTAAGTCGATGGAGGAATGAGAAAAAATTAAATTATTTTTATAAAGATCTTTGTAAATGTATCAATAAATACTATACAACTTTTCATCAGATCTTTTTCTGAACATATTTCTTTGGGTATAAAAGCTCACATATGCTTTCATTCCACTTCACCGTGGACTCGGATGCCACAAAATCCCTCATTTATGCCACAATTAATGACTTTCGCAAACTCACAACAATAAAAGTATTTAAATTTTTAAATTTATTTTTTTTTTTGTCCCAGAGAGTATTAAGTTGTCATCGATGCTTTTCAACTCGATTGGGCTTGAGACTTTTGCTGACTTGCGCTGTCATATCACGACGGGTCGAGACAAAATCTTTAGCAATAATGCTTCTGACTCATCTAACAATTGCTAAATAAATTATAGATGATAAAATTATTAATTATTTTTATTTGTACTTTTATTTAGTAAAAACCTATTCAATATTACTCGTAATTATAAATCGCTTAGCAACTCTGTGTATTTATTTTAAAAATTTATTTGTTTAATCAATTCTGTCGCATCTTCAGTTACTTGCTAATAATTTTGTGCCATAAATCATGAGCTAACTGCATTTAATCGTTTTAGTCTAGACTCCACCATATATAATTTATGCAAATTTTACAGGGCTGTCACAAAGTTAGCTGCCTGTCTGTTCTATGAATTATTTTAAATTAATTTTGTTGTTTATACAATATTTTCCTTTTTTATTTATTCTTAATTTTTGTTTTATTTTATGTTTTGTCTCGTTAAACTTTTGTTTTGCTTGCTATTTAGCAATGCTATCCACACGTTTGTCGGTGTCACCTGCTACATGGCTTTTCACACACGTTTTCCTCCAGCATGCGGACAATAGTTGCAATAGATTACATTAGTTGTTCGGTAGAATCTCCCATCGAGTGATCATATGGAAAAAAGTATTCTTTATAGCGTCGTTTCTTGAAATTTCGTGTTCATAATTTTTCCTCAATCAATATCAATCAGTATCACATGAAAAGATCACTATAGTACACAAGCAAGAGGAATATCTACATATTGAATCATACTAACTGAAATGGAAGATTATATTAATTTTCAGATATCCAGTGGCGGTTCCTATGATGAACTGATAAATATGGATGGTTAATATTGATAGAAATCTCAATACATACAAAAAAATTTAATTAGAATAACTCCTTGAAAGAATCGTAGATAAATGATGGTATTATCGCGCCAACAATCTGATACTAGTAAGTTGATTCTATGTACGAGTACAACAGTCACTACCGCTTTTTTAAACACTCAATAATTTATTCTACAACTCACAAATGGCTGTTAATTTTTCACAAATCACAAAAGGCGAACTTTCCACAAATTTAAATAAAAAAAGCTGCTATAAAATAAAATAACTTGACGTACGCAGAACCTTGTGAAAACCACAATATTCAACAGCCGCCAGGCATTTGGTCTGCCGTTTTCGCTTCCACTGAGCTTTCGCCTAGCAAGGAACAACTTTTCAAACAAATTTCACTAGTTTGTCGTTTCCTCCTCTCACTAGGCTGTGAGTATAAAACATTCATTGCCGAGTTCAAGGAAGTTTTTGTTGCTGTTGTTTTCGATTTCTAGGAGTTTTTGCTAGTGATTTACGCATCTACGGTTGACTCGACCTGACCTTAGCAATGAAAGTGTCGCTTGTTTGGGAATGTGTGTGGGTGTTTGTGGGACAATATTGATTGACGCAACAACAACTACAAAGAAAACATTAACAATCGACATCAATAGCACATTTTATCGAAGCTTACCAACTTTTACTCATTGTTACGAATTATCGACACTTTTTATTTTTCCTTTTTCTCTAGTCGTTCTTATACACTTATTATTTGTCTCCACCCACACTCTTGAGACATGTCGAAACGCACAATTTGTGGCAATTTGCTACTTGTTCGTTGAAGACATTTTTCGTATGCTTGATAAAAGTTTTAAGTGCGTAGAATTGAATGTTCGTCACATGAATGAGTGTGTAGGTAAAATAGGAGTACGTACTATTTCGACAGTGTCCTTGTCAATAAAGGCAAGGGAAAGTATAAGTAAGTGGGAATTCGAAAATGAAGAGCAGTTGCAATTAAGAAGTCTAAATAAGTAATGATTGCTTAAATGACAAGAATTCTGTGGGGTACAGACTGAAGTTCATTTTCAAGGGATAAGCAAAGAATCAAAGCGAAGGTCGTGCAAAGAGCAATATAATAAATGTTTGGAGCTTTGATGCATTTTGTAATACGTAAAATGAGATAAAAGCTTATATGAAGCTTTTCTGAACTAACTCTCTTATAGAGCTTTCCTCATAAAATTTGTCACGAAGTATTAGTTAAAAAGCTTTCATCGCATTTTCAGCTTTTAGAGCTTTCTATTCCTTTACATTAAATTAAAAACAAAATAAAGAAAAAAATCTTTTAAACATTTCTGAACTAACTTGCTTATTGAGCTTTCAGAAAAAATTGTTCGTGACTAAATAAACTAAATAACTAATAAACTAATTTTTCGCTTTCTGACCTTTCCATTGTTTCTTATATTTAATAATAAAAGCAGATTAAGGATTTTGATATTTTTGGAATGATTATATAAGCTCTGTCGTATAAAGCTTTTGATCATTCAGGAATGATTATATTAGCACTAGCGTAGAAAGCTTTTGAAAAACGATTTTTAAATATTGTCCTTAGAGCTTTTGAAATATTTTTAGTTTTCTGAGCTTTTCAACTCCCTAAAACATTACATTGAGTGCAAATAATAAAACTATTTTGTAAAGGCTCTTGAGCTTTTACGATAGTTGAAAACTTTAGGACAACTCATTTAAATATAATTCTATTTGAAAAACTTGTTTTAAAGCTTTTTAAATTTTTATTCCTGAAATCTGAGCGTCTGCATAACGATTTACTTACATAAATAGATTCTGAAATAGCATTTATATCCAAATGAAAAGCTCTCTTGTCTTCATTGCCGCACTCTGTATCCATCCTAAGCTTTCCTAATACATATAACTAAACTAGGTTGACTATATTTGTCGTTACCTCAAAGGAAAAACTCTTAAATCGTCTAAAAGCAACTCAAAGCAAGCGGAGTTTTCTATTTGTTTAACTTTTGTAGATGCTTTGTTGTTGCTATATTTACTTCCCACTAACTGTCGCCAATGCGCTACACCAAAGGTGAGCCACCAACACGCAAACATTATTGCCCGCGCACTTACTTTTTTGCGTGAAATCGGTTAAACACACAAAGCTGCCTTGCCATTGCGACTTGCCACAAGAACAGCGAATTTGCTTTGCTTTCGCAACAGGCTTTGAAGTGCATGCGCTGAAGCGCAACCAGTTTTGAGTTTTAAAATTATTTTTTATTTTTTCTGCTCTTTTTCTTTACTTTTTGCTTTTTATTGCCGACAACTTGCTTCGTTTGTATGTTGCATTGTTAATTGTATTCGTAACTTTGAAATTAATTTAAGCATTTTTATTCAATGATTTTTGCTTGCTTTATCTTGTTTGATAATTTTTTATCTTTTTTTTTTGAGTTACTTTGTATAATTAATTATTTTAGGAAACTTGCTCGGCTTTGTGGCAACTGCGGCTAAGCTTGAGTTGCATGCCACATTTACTTTCTTGTCACTTAATCGCCACAAACCAGAAGTTAACTTAACTTTCAATGTGAAAACTTTTCATTGACATTTCATTAAATACGTTTTAACGGTACACCCACATCAATTTCACGCATACAAACTACAGTGGACACACTTGGCGCATCTTATTTCAAGCTTTTAGCTAAAGCTTTTAGCAGTGGCGCTAATAAGCGCTGGTTGTCACACTCACTAGCTGTCTTTCTGACTTATTTACTAAGTTGCGAAGTTCACTTAACTTACAAAAACAACGCCATGAAAGTTGTTTCATTTCTCACTCACCTTTTTCCTCAAAGTTGCCACTCAGCTTAATGTCGATCGTCTCGAAGTAATCCCGCACGCTGTTGCACTGTTCGCGTGTGTTCAAAATTTTACTGGTCGAATCGCGCTGCAAGCGGCGTCTGTGATGTGCATGCTGTTGTTGTTGTTGCTCATGATGAGCATGAAAATGATGACCGTCAAGATGTTTCGCGTTGGCCGCCGATGGCAATGCCAAACAACTGCTGGCCACTAAAACGGCAATGCAAACTTGCAACAGCAGAAATAGTCGACGTAGTTGTTGTTTTTTATTCGCTGCTGCTGCTATTGTTGGCTTTGTGGCATTCCGTTTGCCGGCAATTTCGACGGCGTGATCCATACTAGCACGTATGAGTGTGTAGGTGCGTAGAAAAAAAAAAACAAATTTGGTACGCACACTTTATGCTTGTTTACTGTTGTTGTTGTATAGCTTTAAAGTGCTTAATATGGCTTAATGCGTGTTATAAACGCCTGACAGGCGATATTTAACTGCTATTAATGCGCTTTAATTATTCTGACTGTTGTTGTAATTTATTTTATGTGTTGCTGCTATTTATTTTTTATATATATTGTTGTTGTAATATCGTCGGCAACTTCCCTTTGATGTAACACTATGCAAATAATTAACACAACACGTCGCCTTTATGTTGGGCCGCTAATCGAAAACACATAACACAAACTGCAAAAAACAATAACAATAAGAAAAAAATAAATTAACCAGTTTTAGAAAATTTTTGCGTAAGTAGACTTTTTGACCAATTAATGGATTGAATTAGAATTTAATTTCACAATGAATCACTTTGATTTTTCACGAACGCCGATAAATATTTAGTAAATATACATATGTATATGTATAATATAATACAAAAAAATTTTTTTCACAACAAAAATTATCGTTACAACAACAAATATCACTTTTTTCCTTAAAAAACAACGCGTATTCTTTATATCACAACTTGCCACCAGCGGTTGCACGTCTCACAAATATGTTCAAACGTCGTGTTAAGTTTCCTATAGCATTTTACTAAGTTTATATAAACATTTGTATTATAGTCAGCACTTTTTATACATATAAGCCGCCGCAACTCGCTGCTAATTGTGGCATAAATCAGCGCCAAGTTTTTTTTCACTTTGCGTCACTTTCTTTCTATTATCTATTATGCTTTTAAAACGATGCACTTGGGTTTATTTTTAGTGGCCGTACACTTTCCGACCTTCCTCTTTACATAAGCATATGTACGTGTGTCTTTACCTAAACAGCTGACTGCCTCTTATTGCAAGCGCTTGGATAAGAATGAAACGCACGCTGCTGACAGGTTGTCGCGTTGTGTGATACAATCGAAACGCTTCCGCACACACTTGTCAATAGAGAAGTTAAATTTAGCTGAAACGGTCACAGTGCGAGCCAAAGCGTTTAGATAATTTTTGCTTGGGAAAAACCGCCTTGAAAAATTAAGAGTAATTTTTTCGTTTAGAAAATCGTATTCGAAGCTGTCGCCTTTAATTTTCTTGCCATTTTTTTCGCGTAACTGCGCGTAAATCGTGCACGTCCACTTGACCAAGCGGTCAAGCTTTTAAGAACGCGCTTGCCGTGTTCTACGCCGCGCAGCGAATTTAACAATTTCTGTCTTTCCACCGCGCGCACAAACGCGTTTATTTACTTACGTGCGCGCCTCATTCAATTTGAGCAACGCGTTCGACGACCGCCCCAAAAACACGACTAATAAACGGCGATTTGTCAACACAAGCGATAAATCGGGCAGAAGATACAAAAGCGAAGAACGCGCGTTAAGAGAAGGTGAATAAATCGTTGATTGTTAGTAGCAGGCGGCACAGGTATAGACTGCGGCGTAACGCGTTGCGACGCGTCTGAAGACGGCGCAAGCAGCGCTCAAGCGTACGAACGGCAAACAAACGGCGCGGTCACCTTTCTCTCTATTTATTTGCACTTGATCGTAGCGCTGTTGACTGATTGCTTTTTCACGAACTTTATGCTTCCATTTTTTGCAGTTTGCTTTGTTTGGCACGTTTCTATGGCTAACCGAGAGACGCGTTAGCTATTTTGAACTGTATATGAACGCGCGTCAGTGCTTGTGTGCTGTCGCGTTTAATGTGCGAAATTACACATTAAGCGAAACGCTTACAAAATCTTAATAGATTGGTTAATTTTGTCTGCCTTCTTGGCCAATGCTATAACAGCGCGTGACGATATACCTGATGTCTTTATTGCTCAGCAGCTGATTTTTGTTGTGATTCACTTGTTCCCACTTCGCGCACAGACATTCAATCACATTTACATAATTACAAAATTTACACAACTATTTACTTGCAGCTAATAAACGCTTGTTAGCAACAACGCTTGTCTGTTTTCATTGATTCTGTTATTGTTTTTGCTTTTCTTACAACGCGCAATCATTAATTTCTTGCTATATCTTTAGTATTTTATTTGTATTCTGTTACCTGCTTTGATTTCTATTAGGCGCTCGCTCGCAAGAACACTGCAAACGCTTAAGAAAAAAGTGACATAATCGTACACTAAATCGCAACAACACAACGCGCTAACAAAAACCCAAAAGGTTTAAGACCACATAAGCTGGTTAAAACGCTGCCAACACTGCTACACTTTGCAAAAAATTTGAACTACAGCAACCAAAAATACAAAAAAACACCGTGTTGTAACATCAAATTATTAATTCATACAAAAATTTCATTTACGATGAACTCTGCACCTTTAATAGCAACACACTTCCAATCAACTATAAATATTATACACATAAATAATTTTTTTCTCAATTGCTTCTGAACTTTTATTTTTTGCTCGCCTTCAAACACAAAACACAATCTTCACTAGCAAACGCACGTCGCTGCGCTTCTTTGATTTTATTTACTCACTTCGTGTTTCCTCGCTTATATTTCATGCATTGATTCTGTTGTTGCTTATTTCATTTATTTTTCTTTTCTTAACACTAATATTTTTCTTTGCTTCTCCACTTGCGTTTAATTATAAACTTTGCGCGTCTCACAGCGCTTTCGGCTCTTCATTTGCTGGCTATGACTATTGCACGGTATTTCTTTTTTTATTTTATTAGCTCTATTTCTTTTTTCTCCACTGTATTTATTCGGTTAAGTCGCGTTAAATAACCGCTTCACTACTATGCACGTCCGAACAGTCCAACAACCCGGGTACGTATAGCGTTTGAATGGCGAGAATTTTGAGAAATGTTCGTTGCACATGGCATCAAACATCGTGTTCGATGTTCGGTTAGCACAAGTTCGTTGTTGGATGTTCGGTTGCGACGTTCGGTCGAAATGCTCGTGTCCGATGTTTGAGTTTGAGCAGAATGTCCGTAAAAATTAATTTTGTTGGCTAGTACAGTGGTGGCGACGAGAAAATAGTGAAACATAAATATTTGTATAGAGGAAGGTGAATAAAAGTACTTATTAAATAACCAAATTAAATATTTTAATAAAAAAATAAAAATTAAAATTAAAATAAATCATAATAATAATATTTCCAAATTTAGTTAACCTTGGAATATTTAGACTCAATTATTATAATTTCCGTATAAATAAATATAGGATTATCAATAGATATTCTCAAAACTGCATTTTCAAGTTTATTTGAGTATCCAATTATCTGTCATAAAATAGTTTCTGCATGCTCTGTGTATATGTCGTTCTTTATACAATTACCTACGTGATCTCATTGAAAAACGATACAAATTTTTGGTAAAATTCTACTTTTTTTAACGCCACCATACTATTATATATATTATCATCGTTTGAATTTTTCAACCATAGATCAGTGCAGGAGTGGAGAGCTGATTTTTAGCGCGGTTGGAGATGGTGTATAACTCGAACTATATTTAATTTTCCATTTCTAATGCATATTCTATAAATATGTTTAACAATACTTTAAAGTTTATAAACAATTGATACAGTCGTTTCTTTTTAACCCCGACAAATCGTGGTACAAATAATGTATCGGCATTTATATGAATGTATTCAATATTATGTCTTCAACCGCTGTTTCTCATATAACATTATCTTGAATCTCACGTACTTCATGGTCAAAATGCATTATGGGTAGATTTACATTTCTTTAGATTTCCTGAATCACATCCATAAATTTAGAATATGGCCTTTTAAATTTCTGTACTCAAAACGTAGTATAAGATGGGGATCAATAAATCAAAAATGATTCTAAAATTCAACAATTTTCAATTTTATCATCATATTCGATTGTTGATTGTTACAAAAGATAGATTTTTGAACACCATTTTTGTAGTACGATTTGACCTTTACTTCAAAACAGAGCTCAGTTTCGGCGATCACCTCTTCATTCGACGAAAAGTTTTTCCCAGCGAGTATTCTATTGAGATCTTCTTCTTTACTGGCGTAGACACCGCTTATGCGATTATAGCCGAGTCAACAACAGCGCGCCAGTCGTTTCTTCTCTTCGCTACGTGGCGCCAATTGGATATTCCAAGCGAAGCCAGGTCCCTCTCCACTTGGTCCTTCCAACGGAGTGGAGGTCTTCCTCTTCCTCTGCTTCCCGCGGCGGGTACTGCGTCGAATACTTTCAGAGCTGGAGTGTTTTCATCCATCCGGACAACATGACCTAGCCAGCGTAGCCGCTGTCTTTTAATTCGGTGAACTATGTCAATGTCGTCGTATATCTCGTACAGCTCATCGTTCCATCGAATGCGATATTCGCCGTGGCCAACGCGCAAAGGACCATAAATCTTTCGCAGAACTTTTCTCTCGAAAACTCGCAACGTCGACTCATCGGTTGTTGTCATCGTCCAAGCCTCTGCACCATATAGCAGGACGGGTATAATGAGCGACTTATAGAGTTTGGTTTTTGTTCGTCGAGAGAGGACTTTACTTTTCAATTGCCTACTCAGTCCGAAGTAGCACCTGTTGGCAAGAGTAATCCTGCGTTGGATTTCCAGGCTGACATTGTTGGTGGTGTTAATGCTGGTTCCTAAATAGACGAAATTATCTACAACTTCAAAGTTATGACTGTCAACAGTGACGTGGGAGCCAAGTCGCGAGTGCGACGACTGTTTGTTTGATGACAGGAGATATTTCGTCTTGCCCTCGTTCACTGCCAGACCCATTTGAGTTGCTTCCTTGTTCAGTCTGGAGAAAGCAGAACTAACGGCGCGGGGGTTGAGGCCGATGATATCAATATCATCGGCATACGCCAGCAGCTGTACACTCTTGTAAAAGATTGTACCGGCTCGATTAAGTTCTGCAGCTCGAATAATTTTCTCCAGCAGCAGATTGAAAAAGTCACACGATAGGGAGTCGCCTTGTCTGAAACCTCGTTTGGTATCGAACGGCTCGGAGAGGTCCTTCCCGATCCTGACGGAGCTTTGAGTGTTGCTCAGCGTCAGTTTACACAGCCGTATTAGTTTTGCGGGGATACCAAATTCAGACATCGCGGCATAAAGGCAGCTCCTTTTCGTGCTGTCTAAAGCAGCTTTGAAATCGACGAATAGGTGGTGAGTGTCGATTCTCCTTTCACGGGTCTTTTCCAAGATTTGGCGCATGGTGAATATCTGGTCGGTTGTTGATTTACCAGGTCTGAAGCCACACTGATAAGGTCCAATCAGTTTGTTGACGGTGGGCTTTAATCTTTCACACAATACGCTCGACAGAACCTTATATGCGATGTTGAGGAGGCTAATCCCACGGTAGTTGGCGCAGATTGTGGGGTCTCATTTTTTATGGATTGGGCATAGCACACTTAAATTCCAATCGTTGGGCATACTTTCGTCCGACCATATTTTACAAAGAAGCTGATGCATGCACCTTATCAGCTCTTCGCCGCCGTGTTTGAATAGCTCGGCCGGCAATCCGTCGGTGGCTAGATCACCTTGGGGGTTCTACAAGAGTATGCTCCGGTCTTGAAACCTTCTGTAAGCCGCCGCATCTTTTCGTAGAATTTTCGAGCATTACCCCTGTCAGCCAGCTTATCAAGCTCTTTGTACTCACGCATTTCGGCCTCTTTCTTTTTTTGTCTACAAATGCGTCTCGCTTCCCTCTTCAACTCTCGGTATCTATCCCATCCCGCACGTGTTGTGGTCGATCGTAACGTTGCGAGGTTGGCAGCCTGTTTTCTCTCCGCTGCGACACGGCACTCCTCGTCGTACCAGCTGTTCCTTTGCACTTTCCGAAAACCAATGGTTTCGGTTGCAGCTGTACGTAAGGAGTTTGAAATGCCGTCCCACAGTTCCATTATACCGAGTTGTTGACGAGTGCTCTCAGAGAGCAGGAGTGCAAGCCGAGTAGAAAAACGTTCGGCTGTCTGTTGTGATTGCAGCTTCTCGACGTCGAACCTTCCTTGTGTTTGTTGGCGTGCGTTTTTTGCTGCACAGAGGCGGGTGCGAATTTTGGCTGCAACAATATAGTGGTCCGAGTCGATGTTAGGACCTCGGAGCGCACGCACATCTAAAACACTGGAGACGTGTCTTCCGTCTATCACAACATGATCGATCTGGTTGGTGGTTTTTCGATCCGGAGACAGCCAGGTAGCTTGATGTATCTTCTTATGCTGGAATCTAGTACTACAGATAACCATATTTCGGGCCCCGGCGAAGTCGATCAGCCTCAACCCATTTGGGGATGTTTCCTCGTGGAGGCTGAATTTACCGACCGTAGTGCCAAAGATACCTTCTTTGCCCACCCTGTCGTTGAAGTCGCCAAGCACGATTTTGACGTCGTGGCGGGGGCATCTCTCATAAGTGCGCTCCAAGCACTCATAAAAGGCATCTTTGGTCACATCGTCCTTCTCTTCCGTCGGGGCGTGGGCGCAAATCAGCGATATGTTGAAGAACCTCGCTTTGATGCGGATTGTGGCTAGACGTTCATTCTCCGGAGTGAATGATAGTACTCGGCGACGGAGTCTCTCTCCCACCACAAATCCAACACCAAACTTGCGCTCCTTTATATGGCCACTGTAGTAAATGTCACAAGGACCTACTCGTCTCTGTCCTTGTCCCGTCCATCGCATTTCTTGGACGGCGGTGATGTCAGCCTTTATCTTTACGAGGACATCTACCAGCTGGGCAGCGGCACCTTCCCAATTAAGGGACCGGACATTCCAGGTGCATGCCCTCAAATCATAGTCCTTATTTCGTTTGCCGTGGTCGTCATCAAAAGGAGGGTCTCTCATCCGAGGCTGTTTGCGATTTTTCATTGGGGATGGTTTTTTACGTGGCGGGTCCCAAACCCAGCGCACAACCCTAAGTAGGGGAATATTTCGCCTTCTCACTTTAGCTCGCCTTCAAACGGATGTTCTTAGGCTACCCAGAGGATACTTGGTCAAAGACCGGAAGTCGTGAGCTGCTTGAGTCATATGTAAAAGAATCGTTTCTGGCCACTCCCAAGTGAATGGCGATCAGAGAACTTTCCTCACTTGCGTGAACTTCTACACATGACTTGAGATCTGAGAACAGGAAATAGCCGCTGATGGCCAGATCTTCAGAATACGGTAAGTTGACTTATAACACGGTGCATTGTATTTATAAAACAGCATTTTCTGTTTCTTCAAATGCGGCCGTTATTCGGCTACTTCGCCCTTCAAACGGTAGTCAATAAAAATCATTCCATGCGCCACTCATGACTATCGATTGAACTACGGAGAGAAATGATGGAGCCATGTTCATCCATTGACACATATCGACGAAAAAAACACTGCTCTGAATCATCACCTCGTGCTTGTTTTTGGTCAAAAGCAGCGGCACCTACTTTGCGCAGAGCTTTCTCATACCCAAATTTTCGTAAATGATATACACTTTCAGTTGATATACATATTTATAGTGCCCGCTATCTCGAACAACTTCACTTTACGATCATCCAGAAAATTTTTGTGGACTTTTTTGAGGTTTTCCTCGGTAACAAATTCTTTTGGATGCCCACTGCGCTCACCGCCTTCGATGCTTATTTTATCCACTTATAAACTTACAGTTGATTTTCCCTGGGCAGTGTGCGGAAACTCGTTATCGAGCCAAGTTTTTGCTACAACTGTATTTTTCTCCTTCAAAAATCTATATTTTATCAACACGCGAAATTCTTTTTCATAAATTTTTTCACAATAAAGAAAGCTGCTTCACTCCAAATTAAATGATTCGAAAAGTAATGATCAGACAGCTGTCAAATTTATACACGCTCCTTTTAAATGTTAGGGCTAACTAAAAATGATATGGATTTAGTTCTTGTAGCGCTATCTAAGTGTCAAGCCAGAGATTTTTCACTTCACCTGCAATTCAGATTTTTAGAGATATTTTTAGATCCTTCCAGGAAATGGCTTTGCACCCACTCGTATACCCTTTTTTCATGGACTTAAAAATAAAAAAATTCTTAATATGTGCTTAGGTAGTTCTAGTATAATTTCATCGTTAGGCCCGAAAATAACAGTAAAACTTCATAAATGTTCAAGTGCGAAATCCTTGGTCAATTTAATATACTAGAACAGGTCAGAATTTGTGAATAACTACAAAGTTTATAGGTCTTAAGATAAGGTTTAAAGACCGAAGGGAAGCTTATAATGCCTATACAGTAATTTCTTTGAAGAAGTGTGTTCCTTTAGATTCATCTAGGGCTTACTTTTTATATTTTATTTAGAATAATATTTTGTACAGTCATACACACACTCTATAATTTACATTAATAATTAAGGTTTCGTATTGTAAAATATATATCGAATGCCGTTATAAAAACTTCCTAAAAAAAAAATCTTAATACCCCAGCGCTAATTTGTTAATTTGTAACAAGGAAACTCAATTTAATCCTATTAAGTCTCATATAAAGTATGGCATTTTAAGATTGCAGCTTTATTGCAAATTTAGCTTACAAATGAGTCGCTTAACCGCAGGCCTAAAATGCAGCTCAACCTATTCACACCTCACTGCCAATCTCAGTTTCCCACATTCATTCTCGTCTTCTTCGAGACGTTTTTCGCAGCCTACTTAAATTAGTGAGTAATCGCGGAGCCATACATATGTAGTTCTAGGCAAGTATTTCATTGCTTCGGATATTGAGTCGAGAACGAAAGTAGCCGAAAGGCAGATAAAAAAAAGAGGAGCAAAGCACGGAACGCGGTAAATAAAGCCAACATTGAAATGAGTTTACGGCTGGCAGGAAGAAACATCAAAACGTTGATTTGAAATTAAAAAGCTGCCACATCGTTAAGATAAAGCTATAATTTATAATATGAAACCTTTTTAACAAGTTATTGTTGTTCCGTTGTGTTTTTGCTGACTAAACTCTTTCGCACAGAAAAAAGCATTAAAGAGGAAGAGATACAGATTCTTTAATGAAATTTTGCCGAATGCTTTACAAGGTTTTCCGACGCGACATTTAAGTTCTACTTTGAAACAATAAAGTAATGTTGTGAATCTCGATCATATGGTACATATATATTAATAATTAAGAGAAAAACAAAAAAGTGGTTTTCCGAAAGCTCGCTGCTATATACAAGTATAATATAAACAAATTTGTTCGGGAAGGAAAAACGATTGGCCTCATCATCCATTAAATGAGGTTTCTGTTCTCTAAAATATTAAAATGGAAACTGATTCACTCGATGTAGAAGTTCGCATTTTTTTTTTCAAGTATTTCTTTTTATCTTAGTTATTTAAGGACTATGAATAGTCTTACACCAAAAAAACTTTTGAAGAATGAAATTTTTACTCGCTGAATTCGGATATATAATATTTATCACATTATGTATGGGATCAGAATGAGGATCTTAGCGGAACACCATTTTTCGGCATCAGTAACGGAAGAATCTTATCCCTTTCGGCCTTACAGAGCTTGCAGAAGAGGTTAGGAATTGAGTTTAGAATACAGTAAATGTTTCAAGGTTTTTTGTGATTACTGTAGAGGCCATATGTGGTAGGCGTATTTATTATTAATGCAATCACAGGCATTATCCTTGATTAGTGAAAGATGATAAAGGTTTTTACTGTACTAGGGTCACGGAGGTGCTGAGCATCTTAAAGATATGGCGGTAATATTTCCTTTGGCAAGTCAGCAGAAATGTTCTGAACTGACATTAGCCGTCTCAACAAAATTGTGGGAGACTCAAAGCGCTTCGCCGATTTGTAATGTTCTTATGATCCAGTATAAAGAAGTTTTATGGTACGTACCACAACGGATTACCGCTTTTTGCTGTAAAAGTGTGTTATTGTCAGGATCGACCTCTTTAGCTGACGTAACCTAACCTACGGCATTTCTAAGCTGTTTAAATGACTGCACATATAATCGGTCTCCTATTGTTATTTATTTTCTTACAAACCAAATATGATCCATACCTATGAATTCTCATAAAATATTTAAATATATTTCTCAGTCCGAAACAAGGTAGGGAAGGACAAAAAGAGTTCAAGTACAGCCCGAGGAATGCTGAAAAAAAGCCTGTGAAATTCGTGTTTCATCTATCCATTGTTCTTGCGTCGCACTTCTTTTTCAAACTCATTTCGTCGTTTTTTACGCGATTCGCATTACCGGTATGCGCTTCGTTGCCTTGTGCATGGACTCTTACATGAAACCAACAATACCTCCATACAACAAACATTATGAGCACCGAGATCTGACCCCGGCGTGCTAAGCAGCGCTCCTTCTGTTTACCTGTGAGTAATATCACCAATTCGTGTGTGTGTGCTTCACGGTTTGTGTTTGCCTTCGTGGCTGTGTGTGTGTGAGCAATGTTTTCAGGTCTAACAGGTTCCAGTTTGGCTGCCACACATTGGGCTGCGGATTCTCAGCGCGCAGACATTCCTGACTCAGCCCGGCTGTAGAAGCACAGAAGAACAAAAAGGTGAGGCGAAGGCTGCTGCAGCAGCGGTAAAGGAAGCGCCGCATTCGCTGCCAGTGTAGTGAGTTTCATTTTATTTGCATTGCATTTTTGTATGTATGTACATATATCGGCATTTATATCTTTCTTCGCTGCTCTTAAGTTTCTTACTTTTCGCCTTTATGGCCTTTTCGCTTTGCAGTTGACTAACTATTGGCTGCCAGAGTGGCTGCTCGCTGTCTTCGTTATTGAAATTGGAGAAGTTCTTGCTAGGTTAGGTGTACGCCGGTTCGTGTGTGAGAGGGGTGGTGGCAGGCGGTAAGAAGGTTTCGCATATTTTTCGTTTGTAATGAACAGTGTTGCACTCATACTACTTACATGTGCTTGCTGTTGCTGGTTTGGCTTGGTTAGCAGTCATTTTGTCGTTGTACACATATGAAAGTACATATGAATTTACATACATATGTGTGTGCTTGTGCTTATGCTGTTGGAATTTGTGAAATGAACGCTTCATTTGCAAGTTCAACCAAAGAATGCAGCAAATGTGAAATTGAAGCTTTCAGTTAAGAGATTATTTCTCGTGATTTCGTTGGTAACTTTGTATTATTTATTATGGTGTACATTAGTGATAATAAGCCAGGCTTCAGAGAGTGAAGGCGTTTTTAACTCCAACGGCATTTTTGACAATTTAAGCTTCCATATGAGTCACGTCTAGCGTTATGTCAGACCGTGTGCCTTGAGTCCGCCTTTCAATCAATAATGATGTTGTCTTTCTTTCATCAGGCCTCCTTCAGAATTTACGTCAGAACCTGTGGAGATGGCTCCACGAACGGCATATCTCTTCAAGACTAGTAGTCACAACGTCCTTTTTGCTGAAATTTGATAAGGACATGGTTCTCTTCGAATATCCGCTCGAGGTTGATCAGCCTGGTGCGACACACCAAAAAGGACGAGTCCACTCCCATACTCATTTGGCCTCTGTTCCTTTCGCTCTTGCAGGATCGTAAGAACCAGAGTCTCTAAGCCATAGCTGATGGCACCCTTTGCCTTTGCCTCAAGCTTATTGATTTTCCAACAAATATATGAAGCAATCATACACCACACACACATACACATTCACCCATCGCTGCCAAGTCATCATCGAATTGCCGCAGACTCATCGGCTGACCGACCAAGCCATGAAGCATACATCGTCTTGTATGCACCTACAAATAATTGCATGCAACACTACAGAACGCCACACTACCTACAGGAGGATTCGGTGCAAATGAAAGCAAAATCGGAAAATCGCAAAAATCAGTTAACTGAGTCCCTCCACCCTTCCGTCGGACGACAGACTGGACACAAATCCGCTTGAATTAAAAACAATTGCTCGTTTGATAGATGCGTGTGGACTCACGAACAGATGCCACTTGCGCCTGTTCTTGTGTGTATGAGAGATAAAAGTGAAATTGTGTTTTCAGGTCACAATCTGTCATATGTGAGTATTCACGTTAAAACCTCTCTGTTGGTTATAAGACTCAAGCACTCGCACAGGTTTTGCTCAACGGTAAGGTCAGATATCCGCTGGTAAGCACAGAAGAACAACGTGGAAAATTCATGACTTGATATAGTACCCACTCACGAACGGGAGTACTTATAACGAACCTATTGCGTATTTGTCAACAGATTCGATAGTTCCACTCCCCTTTCCTACCCTTCAGCAGATTTTGCTTTCATTACCGGTGTTTGTTTTTCGTACATCTCTGTGTGTAAATATACATATATCGTTATTGGCCGTTCGATTTTCCATGACGAGTTGTATGCTCCTGGCCATGACAGGCGAGTAGTCGAGTGAGTGATTCTCAATGAAATCGATTTATTTATCATAGCTGCGACTGTCCAATTTGGCTGTTGATACAGATAAAAAGTGGGTATACGTCAAGTATCTCATAACAACACTGCACGGCTTACTGATGTGGATGACGAATTGATTTTAAATTTACTAGTGAATCAGTAAACATGTTGGATAAGATGAGTACCACTTATTGGCCATATATGATATTAAATGATATGGTCTTTGAAGTTAAATTAAGTATAATTTATTTACCGTTAGTTTTATAGCACTTAGACGTGAAGACGATCTTAACTCTCATCACAAAAAACAGAATAAACTTTAATATTTTATTTTCCTAGTCTTGTGAAAGTCTTTAAAGCTCAAAATACTTTCCATTTACTATAGCTAGAAAATCTGCTACAGAAGGTCTAAAAGAAAATTGTATTTTTCTAGAAAAAGGTAAACAGACGCTCTGCCGTCTTTCAACAGCATGGACCGATACCAAATGTCCATGTACAAAATAAGGAAGGTTATGAAAGGTGGTTTATTTCGAGGTTCCCTATATTATTAAAGAAAAAATACGTAAACATCACATTTAATGGGGAAATGCTGGCCAATCGATCGGCCCAAAACGTGAAATTATCTGCTCACCGAAGTGTTCTCTCAATAAATCCATGCATTGATGCGATATGTAGGAAATGGCGCCGTCTTTTTGAAACCAAATGTCGCAGAGATCACTAGATTCAATTTCATTCGGTTATCATGGTGCGATAACGGTTGCCATTGACGGTTACGTTATTACCAGCATCATTTGTGAAGAACTATGGACCGACGATTCCATTGTTTACATACTCATTGAACCAGAAATGGGCCTCATCGCTGAACAAAAATTGGCTCAAAAAGTTGGATATTTTGGAACTTTTCAAGAGCTCATAGTATGAAGCGATGTCTTGGGAAAGTCGAGCAGCTCCTCGAATAAGCCGTATTTTGTATGCTTTCAATTTAAGATCTCGACGTAAAATGCGTCAAGTTGTTCCATATTTCTGTATGAATGCTACAAACGGCGGCGAATTGTCTGTCCACGGTCTTCTACGGCTCCTATATTTTCTTCACTGCGTGCTGGATGTGGTACATTTGGTCGCATATTATCCAATAATGAATGCTGGGTCTCAGGATGCGTGACCGTGTTGCCAATAGTACGCTCAGCAGACCCTTATGTTGACCGTAAGTTGAGCAGAATGCGCGAAACACATTTTTTACAGCTCGTTTCGTTAAAAAGTTGAACAATTTGTAAACGTTGTTCTCATAATAAAATCCCAAACAATACCCTTCACTTGTAGGATTTCTGACCTTATAGGATTCTTTATACCAAATATTTTATGATACACTAGTTTAAACCCATTTCAGTGGTATTTAGGGAGGAAATTAATTGGAGCCAAAATGGGTAGAAAAAATTCTTGTGGTTAAACCGGAAATTTTACACCTTTGAGGGTTAAAATATTGAACACTGCCTTACCTAATTAATGGCCCATGTAGATAAAGGTGGAAAGGTTACTCGGATAAGAAAATGTATCCCAGCCGAATTCCATTCTCACATTTCCTTAATTTTGCTATAAATCTCAAAGAAATTATAGGCAAAATTCCTCAGAGTTCTACTACTAATGCTCGATTCAGCTCAATCAGTTATTTCACAAATATTGATTTTCCAATGCATGGTATACGTATTCCTTATAAACATAAACACATAAAAATTAACTCTTGGCTGCCAAGTCATCATCGAATTGCCCCAGAATCATTGGCTGACCATCTCTGAAACAGAACAACGAAACAAACAACAATTGGTATCATTCAACGCAAAAACTCATCTTTTCGATTAAGCTACTATCCACGATGCATCCATCATTTTGTCTGCACAGCAATACCAACAAATAGTTACATGCAACCATACAGCAGGCCATAATATCCGTCTTCGATTCCGATCATTTAATTTATCAAAGTGTAGGGTCAAATCTACTTATCACTCGCTTCTGACGGAAGGCAGACTGGATACGAATCCACGTGAATTAAAAACAAGTGTACTTTTAATAGATGCGTGTGGGCTCTCGGACAAATATCACTTGCGAATGTATGTGTGCGTCAGAGACAGAGGGCGTAGTGTTTTCATGCTTTAATCGGCATCGGTGTCAATATATACCATAGGAACACTCACCTTAAAACTCGTCAACTGGTTATGAAGCTCATTCAGCAGCCACTTATGGTCTTTTTGCCACTGAAGGCAGGAAAGCTAAGTGAACACGGTGGGGAAATTAATGAGTTCTTGATGTTCTCACTTATTCAAACACACGAATATCACGTTGTAATTGCAACTGAGTAATTGAGGTGCGTGTCCATGAGCTTTGATCCCATCCTTCAGCAACATCCGCTCTCAATTACAGCCGCCATCTGTGTATATGCATCATTATTGGCTGTCTGATTATGTCATGATGAGTTGCCTGGTTCCGGCCATAACAGATGAGCAGTCGAATGAAGGATCCTCAAATAAATCGATTTCTCTTGTAGAAGCTATTAATAAATGCGGTGAAAAAATATGTTAAGTGTTTCATAGCAACGCTATATTGGTTCCTGATGCTGATGAAAAGTTGATTTGGCTTTGTTCCCCGCATCTGTTATGAGTTGGATAAAACTAGCCTCACTTAATGTCCATATTTGATCTTGAGAGAACGGGTCATTGAGTTTTAATTTACCGGAGTTATTAGTTCTATGCAACTATTTGGAAACCTTTTGCCCAGAAGGCGGTCTAATTCGCTGTTTTCGGATAAGAAAATCTCTCTAACTCTAATGCAATCCCGAAAATGGGATGCAAAATATTCAAACTTTTTTGTTTTTGGTCTACTTAGTGGCAAACAGATACGAGAAACAATTGTGGCATTTCAACACTTTTAACATTTCTTATTAAAAGGGCGACCCGATAGATTTATTGAAACCATGAATAGTAAGGCAGCCTAAGTATAGACTTCATGTACTTATTTATATACTTTCTACTGTATTATTTATATTTATATTTATATTTTTTTAAGTATTTAAAAGGAAATCTATTTGGACCTCAAGCAGAACCATACTTTCATTTTGCAATATTTGTACTATACTATGTGTCGACATAAAAACTCTCTTTTGGAAAAAATTTTAAATGTCCAGTTAAGCATTTTAAGGCCACATTTACTCTGCAAGGGCCTTGTGAGAAACCACCAATCGGATGCAGCAATTCACTTAACATTCTAACACAAGCTTAGATTTTCTCAACACATTTCTAGAATGCCAAAAAAAAAATTGCATATTCCGCAGATAGCATTTCCCAGAAATCTCACAGAATCTTGTCGTCACATACCTGGCCACAAAGGGAGAGGAAAAGAATAAAAGCAAAAACACTAAAACAAAATCACTGAAGCGTTTCGAGCAGTAAATAATCACTTTTGTCGGCTTTCAAATGTAAAACTTGACAGCAAACGAAATTCCAACAAAGGCCAGATTTTTTAAAGGACGAAGAAGTACGACAAGGTCCGCAAAAGCCAAGAACGGCGTTGAAAACAATAAAAAAAAAAAATTTAAATGAAAAGTGAAAAAATAAAAAAATTTAAACCCAACATGGCACTGCATTTAGTATTAACCAAAAAAGTGCATCAACAACACAGCGAAATAGTGACGAAGAAAAATTCCACAATTTTGTTGCATGGCAACAGCGCGCCTAAGAACCAGGCGCGACCGCTGCAAAAATGTGCAGCCCCAAACGAAACGCTTCCTTACCAACATCATCCGCTGCGCAACGTATAGCACATACTCGTATAAGAAAATACAATAAAATAAAATATGTAAAATAAATCATCGTAGTTGGTGCGATTGGGGCTGCACGAAGCGCTTTGTATGGTAAGGCAATGCATTGCGCGGCGTGTTGAAGTCCATGGCGTCGACTTTATGCTTATTGTGGCAATTGCCATTGTGATGTGATTTTCAGTTATTGTTGTTATTGCAACTTTTATTATATTTTATATTCGTATGGTCTTTAGTTCGCCGCAGTCATCGGTAGTGTCTTTTTGCATGTGCAAATAATCGGATTCATGACGAAACCCTCAAATGGATTTTATACTGCCACGGACCAGGCGAGCAAAAGGCATTCATCCATATGGCTAAGAAGGGATTGGAAGGGCATACGTACATAATTAAATTCATTCGTTCCGTTTAACTAAGATGGATCTCGCTTAGAATACGCACTGTCAAAGCAACTAAACTTCTAAAGACTCTATTTTTTTATTACAGTAAACGATGTTTTGACTTCATATCGGGCGAACGGAATAACTCTACTCTGAAAATGGCTCCGAATAACTGCTTTCTGAAGAGGCTTGCTGAGGGTCATATTTATAGAAATATGGTTCAAATATTGTTGAAGACTTTAGATACTTAATTTTTAAACCATTGCATTTTTTGTGTATTCACGTGAGAAATCAGAGCTTCTCTACCCTTTCTGTTATTTAATCCGGATGGTTAATATTTCTCTATTTCGTTTCAGAATTGGAATTGGAAGAAATCTCTATCTCTTTACTCATTTTTTCCCTCCCTTTACTCGCTTAACATTCAGGTCATTTGCTATTCATAATAAGCAAACCCTCTCCTGAACAACGTTTGAAAATCGGTTCCTGCGATCCGTCCAATATTTAATCGATATAATCATTCAGCAGAGTCGTTAACTTGAGCAAACATGAAGAGGTTTCGCACCACCTTTACTTTAGTGAATAACGCGCATTCTCAAAGACCCGTATGCTGCAAATTGAAATAGAAAGAGGGTTTCAAAGCAAACAGGCATTTAAAAAAAAAAAACAGCTCTTTGGCCGGTATAGCCGCCAGTATGCCGGTGCAAGCCTTTTGAATGGCCTCTAAGCCTGCATAACGCTTTCCTTTCATGGGCAAATGCATTTTTCCGAAAAGGAATAAGTCGCACGGTGCCATATCAGGTGAATACCTGCAACGTGCAACAAACGCCAACTTTTATTTTCACGATGTTCGGGCCGAATACGTCGCACCAAACGCTTTTAAACTCCAAGGTGGAGTACCGCATTAATCTTTTGGACGGGTGGAACAAATTATTTGTGGGCAATGCCCTTGGAATCATAAAAAAGAATCAGCATTGTCTTCACTTTTGACTTCTCCATGCGCGAATTTTTAAGTTTCGGCTCGTCCGGTGCCTTCCATTCAGTACTCTGGTGTTTCCTTTCGAGATTATACTGGAAACAGCGCGTTTTGTCACCATTCACAATATTGTAAAGGAAGCTTTTGTTCTTTTTGACCTCTTTAATTCTTCGAATGTTGGATTCTGAGCAATCCTTGGTCGTCCGTCTATTTGTGCGGAAGAAACCGTGCACAAACCTTTCGTAAGCAAAAAAGTTCGGTCAAAATGCGATAAATCGATGTTTTGGAAATGTTCAATGGCTGATTTTTAATGAATTCACGAACAGTTTCGAAGGAATTTCCGGTGATCACGGATTTTGATTGGCCCACATGTTGATCGTAATTTATGTCCCCACGATCACTTTGGAAACGTTTGTTCGAAACTCATTTTCGCACAAACATACTAACACTTAAAACCCAATAACTTCACTTCCAATCTATGAAATGACATGAAATTCTCACTGGGCGATCGATAAAGATAGCAGATTCTAACGCACCAGTCGACATATAGATGGCGCCAAAGGGAGCTAGATTCAAAAAGTTTTTACTTTGGAACGCAACTTGTAGCATGCGTTTATTCTGGTAAGCCACATATCTAAAGAAACACTCGTAGAACTTCGGGCATTTTAAAGAAGATGTTTGGAAAGCTTTTAAAATTAACACGAAATCTGGGATGGAGAACTTTGAACGACCTATACAAAGATACACTTGGCTTATGAGCTCTCTTAATTAATCCCAAAAAATATGTAAATCTCGGGAAAATTTCGGACCAGACGAAGAAGAAGAACTTTTATTGATCTATCGATGTGTTTAAAATAAAAAAAAAAAAAAAAATACAAATGCAACATCTAACAGGGCAATTTTAGTTTTAGCATTTGCAAAGGCCCACCGAGCGTAGCCACCTTGAACCGAGGAGTGCAGCACGTTCTTGCAAAGGAACATTTCAGATAGACAACAATCGACAACCGACAAGCAGACTAGCACCCAACATAACTGGAATATGTGCGCATCCGATCGCTCATTGCCACAAAGTTGCCGACAAGCCTATGACAATTATACATATGTGCTGGAGCATGCATGTATGTGTGTGTGAGTTCGTTTTTTTGTTTTTGTTTGAGCCCAGTGAATGCGTTCTTGTCCTTATCATTTTCAAGATCTCACCTGAGCAATGCCATTCGGCTTCATTTGCTTTGCAATAGTTGCGATCTGTTTGATGCCACCACATTCAACGAAGAACAGTGGAACAGACACACCGATGCAAGGAATTTACAATGCAATGCAAAATACGTTGAAAGCGAATGAAATGGAACTGCTTCGATCACAGACCAATGGACGACAATGGACAACGACAGGGATATACTTGTATGTATATATAGGCAAAAAGTTGCAACAACAGCAACTACTGCAAAAAGGAAGCATTGCAGTTGTGGCAATGAAGCGTTGCATTAACAAGCAACTATGTGTGATCGTACATCTGTATGGATATCAGTAGGTATTGGCGGCGCAATGAATGGGCGGACAGTCGACTCGGCTGTAGATGTCATAGTTATAAGGAGGCCGACGAGTCAAAAAATAAACAAGAGCGCACTTTAATGTATGCATATACAGCTTTGTTGTTGTTGTGTACTTCATTGTTTGTTTTTATAACTTTTTTTTAGAAAATTTCTGGTCTTGTTTGTTGTTGTTGGTTTTAAAGATTGATGTTTTTGTTCCCGTTGTGGTAATAGTTCTGCTTGCTTCATTTCATGTTGTTGTTGTTGAAGCATGCCGGCCGGCAATCAAAACTAAATCATGCACCTCAAAGCAAAACCAGTCATGATTCTTTTCTTTTTCCGTTTTGATTGGCAATGAACCTTTACACATACATGCATACTCTCCCTCATCCATAAGTGCTTGTATATCAGTAGGTGTATACCCATAACCACTTGCTTCGCGGCACATGCACTCGTCCACATGTGATCGTACAAGAATTTGCAATTATTTCTTATTGAAGTCACAAAGTTGCATTTGCACTCGAGCAGGCAAATTCATCATCAAAGGAATATCCAACTTGGCTTTAACTGCTGCAGCTCGAAGCCCCATTTTATTTCTCTGCATTTTGCACCTTCATAGGTAGATATGTGTTTGTCTTCTGTCGCAAGAGTCGCTCCTCTGCTTCTTCTTCGTCTTCGTGCATGCACTGAAAATATGCAGGTATGTGGGTTCAAAAGGTGCAACTCGTGTTCCTGTTGCGCTTCTTTGATTTGTCATTAGCGGCAGAAGCACGGAGCACCTTCAGTTTGAAGGGATTTTGCTTTTGCCAACTACTAAGTGTTCTTTTGGGTAAATTGGCAGTGCGTGTATGATGAGTCATAGGATTTTATCAGCTCTTTCACAACATGAAATGCTTTGAGTTCAGCTAGAAGTACCTGCTACCAAAACCTCTACTTCGAACAAAATCTCGAAATGAGGCTGATACTAACAGAATTTAGTAATCTTGCATAATCTTCGAATTTATGAGGAATTACATTTTTAAATCATGGGTTAAGCCATATTTGGTCCTGAAGGAGTCAGTTCATGCAAATGGAGGTCTTAATCGAATAATATGGAGAGGGAAGGTGCATATAGGCTCCTTTTTACTTGAAAATGTAGTTGGAAATTCAATGTTGGCGATCAACTGGGTTACTGAATTGTGATAGAGGTTTATTGTTATAGAAGAGAAGTTGGATAACCTTTGGTTTGTTGCTATGTAATATTTATCTCTTCACGCCTTTTGTTTTATTTTATAATGGTATTCTCAATAGTTTTGTTGTTGTTTAGAAATTAAACAACTCGGAATTACGTTCCAAATCCTCCTTCGTTCGAATAGAAGGATATCGACCAAATAATTTCCAGCATCGAGCCACAAACACAATCAAGGCATAATAAATAGAGAGTGTGTATGATGATTGAAAAACATTAATAACGGGGAGGTATACCCACAAACTATATTACCAATTTTTACAATGTAATATTTTATAAATAAAACTTTTTTTTTTTTGAGTTCATCTTTGAAGAAAAGATCGGAAGCTCCACGCTGACCATCTTCATTGCTAAGAAGTCCACTACTTAGTTTATTCATTGAGTTCTTTTTTATTGTGATGAATCCAATTCATCGAGAACTACACAAGATCATCAAAAATTCCAGCAGATTTTCCTTTTTTTGTTCGAACATGTTAATAAAATTCAATGTATTTACTTACCTAAAGGCAGTCAGCCTCATTCAGTGGCTACACTTTCATACTTGGAGCGTCTAATGGGAAATATATTAGACTCTTTCTTGATTTCTTCATATATCTGCAAGACTTATCCATCCTCAATTAAAGCCATATTCCATTTTAGATTAGATACCTTAAGTCTTAAAGATTCAGTTCCCAATACTTAAATTATCCAAGAAAAACTATAAAAATCAGTTTTATCAAAATTTGACACCTGCACAAAATAGATGCTGTCAGTTATCACCTTTTCTCAATCAATGGCCGGATCCTTGCCAATATGGTTGGTCGTGCTTTTCTCATATGGTGCTGTGTTCTCTTTGATGTTAGCAGATGAAATGATAGCTCTTTCGTTCAGCAATACTATTTTCCATAAGAACCCAAAAGAGTTATATTGTTATGAGGGATATTTATGAGTCTGATGGGCTTTTGATTTCCCGAATAGTTTTTGAAGAGAAACGTTATAATATATGATATGCAAAAATAAATAATAAAGAACTTCTAAGGCGATCAAATAGTAAGAAGTAATAAACTTTATGAGACACGGAGCCATGAGGACGAAACCACATTGCAATAAGCTTACTACTTAATTTTCCTGCAAGTATATATTTATTTACCGGACATTTTCAGAAAATTTTCATATACTACTCTGATCAAAAAGTGAGGTGAATTTGCTTATAAAATGTAAATTCTATATTTTTTTTACTCTAAATCAACTTTGTCGACTGCAAATTAATCCCTGAGAGATTAAACGAATTTAATATCAACACTTTTTACAGTCTTGTACGCAATCCGTATTGTCATCTTCCGGTAAAGTTTGTTGAGTGACAAGAGTTCGTCCAACGAATATGTTTTTTGTTAACAGTTTGGTTCGACGGAAGGAATTCATGGTGCACCACTCCATAAAAATCTCCTCACTTTACTTTTCGAACACAGTGTAATATATTTCAATCAATTACTTTTACTTTTGTTTACCTCCTGTTACCAACAATATCATATGTGGGTATCATGCTTCACTCCTTACAAATATAAAATGCAGATTTTCCACTGCAACGTTGTAATATGTATTATGTATTAGCATTACTCAAATTAAAACTTTTTTATATTGATATTGATTTTCTGTGACCGTGTTTTTCGAAAGCAGAAACATTACCTAAATTGGTCATGAGTTGACAACTCAGAGTGTCCTTGTTTGGGTTTTGTGATTTATAGTACAGACCCATTTGGCGCCACTTTGATGCATAAATTTGGTGCAAAGAATTAAGTAAAGAGAAATTTACCATCTATGCTATGTATATGTATTTACATAAGTGCACAAAAGGTATAAATGAAAATATATATGAGGACGAAAAAAAGTTTAACAAATGAGCTGTATGACCTTTAAATAGTTTGAAATATCTTTAACACAATATTCTTATTAAGATTAGGGCAACCTGAGGAGCCAATTTGTATATCCGCATCAGATCAGAGAACATATTTCTCTTCATTGATCCTAGAAGTTTTTGGGTAATTCTTCATTCCTCATGTAAGAATACTATCATTTTATAATATAGCGATTCGCCAAACTAACAGTAAATTATATACAATGAGTCATATGTTATATAAAATCTAACCATTTTAGAACGCACGTGCTCATATTCAATCAATATCTTGCGGATTTAACTAGATCTCCAAGCAAGCTAGTTTGGCAGCTCAATATTCTTAAATAAAATAAAAATCTGAACTCTTTTCGATGAATAGTTACTAAGATAACGAACAGATGTAAAAAAAGTTGAACTTACTTAAAGCAAACTTTAACATATAAGTAGATTTCGCATCTTGTGCCATAAAACACTAAAACTTATTACCTCATAACTTTGGGCTTGTGTAATTTAAAATGGACCAGCCAAGCAGTTTTTATATTTTTATTAATACTTATTATTTAATGCATAAAATCCACAATATGGTAAGGTGTATCCATATTGTTGATTTTATGTATGATATATGTGAAAACTATAAATTTCTCAGATAATCTCCAATTAAATGATTGACCAAACTGAACTTATGCTCCGTAAGTATGCTTGTAGGCGTATGTATTCCACATTAGGAATACAAGCTTTGTGAGGCACATACCCTTTTTGCTCTTTGTCTGAATAGTTTATGGAATACATCCTAAAAGGAAAAGTAAATTAAAGAGAGCACAAAAAAATTCACGTATACCCTGCAGGTAAAAGTTGTCAAAAAAATAAATTGAATACTTCAAGTGAAAAGAAATATTACCAAGATCTGCAAAATAGATCAATGGCTTCACATCATATTTTTCTAGATTTGCTCTCTTTGATAAAAATAGATTTGGTTTATTTTTTATCTCATCAGGCTTATTTTAACCTCAGCTTGATCACAAGCTGAATTTTGTACAATAGTGATAAGAAGAAGAAATAAATGTTCCTTAAACTCAATGGAGAAACTGAAATTAAGAGCTTTCAGTTCACTAAGTATTACTCAGTCCGTTTGGAGGGTATTGACCTAGATCTGAAACCCTGAGAGTTGCTGGACTGAGGGTCATATCTGAAATATTCGACCGCAGCACTTGAATCACATCTTTCACTCTCATTTTTCACAAACAATATTAGATTTAAGAGGCCATGTTCGCTATCACCATTTTCCAAATTGAACACTTACTCCTTTACTTCTGATATTTAAGCTCTTTGTGCTCACTTATTTTGTTTTATCATTTGCAGTTTCCTCAACTCTGTTTGTTTCCTGTACTTGTACTTACACATCTATACATACAGTCATTTCTTTTTCTTTCAGCATTTACTCCAGTTGGTTTCTGCGTTGATGTGGCTTGGAATATGGTCTTGAAAGAATTCTATGACTCATTCATACAATTTATGGCAAATTTAGTTTTATGACTTATTGTAAAGTTCGAGATGCATTTATAATATTGGTGGAAGCGATAAGTAAGATATGCTTGTATGTATAGGGTATTCCATACCAAATCGACCACTTTTGAACCTTTTCTACCCTTTGAAAAACATTTTTGAGAATTTTTTCAAAATTTTTTGTCCAACTTCAAAAAAGTTATGAATGCTAATCCCGGAGTGGGTCGATTTTTTTATACGAGTATTTTTTTTAATTATTTAAAAAAAAATTGTCAAATTTTCAAAAATTAAAAAAATGTAAAAAAAAAAAACTGACCCACTCCGGGATTAGCAGGGATAGTTGTCAAATTAATTGAAGTTTTTTTTGAGGAAAAAAAAATTTTTTGAAAAAATTCTCAAAAATGTTTTTCAAAGGGTAGAAAAGGATAGATAAGTTTCAGGAAAATCTAAAGGGGTCGGGTTCAAAAGTGGTCGATTTGGTATGGAATACCCCTTATATGTTTTCAATGTGAAGAGGATAATAGGCGTCAAATTTCCGGGTAATAACGTTATGTATCTTACCGGACTTCGAGATGAACACCACCCTAACCTATTAACAAGCTTTGGAAAGCAGTTCGCATAGATGGCAGTGCTGCGATCGGTCAGATGTTTCGCACACGTGTTTTTCTCTCAAGAAGCTGCAGTTATCGAACCACTGTTGATTATGGCTAGTATAGTAACTGATCCCCCTTAATCAAACTTGTATGGAAAACTTTTTATTTGACGAGATATCTTGACTTTGCCATTTGCCGATCCGACCAAAATGAGTATAAGAATTTTCATAAAAATTCTCTTCACCTTTTTATCAAAATTTAATTCATCTTTTATGTTGTTTCTATCAACCAGCGTGTGCGGAAAGAACAAGCAAAACGTTTTCCGTTGAATGCAAACCGATGTTGTAACATATTGTGTTTGCAGGTTTAGTTGTAAATACAGTTGCTATAAGAAATGCATCTAAAAGAGGTGTTACGAAGTTTTTTCATCGATTCTATCGGATTTTCTGTATAGCGTTTTCAATTCGCCATAATAGGCTGCACCTTCCTTGTCCTTAACTTATGGTTTTTGATTTAGGGATTTAAGAGGTGCGCATCATTCTGCAAACTTAAATTAAAAAAAAAACTTTTCCAGCAAAACTTACCAAAGTATCCGATACAAAACATTAATAATATTTTATATATACTTTTTTATGTTATTTTATGTATTTTTACTTTTATTGTACGCTAAACTGGATAATTTATAATTGTCTTACAAATGTATATAATATGTTTATTTAAATAAAAAATATTAACAAACAATTTAAAGCTTAATGTCTATTAACTGATTGCTTTTGCTGCTACTGTTATCTAGTTAAGCCAGAAAAATAAACAGCAGCATATAGCATGACTTGATCTATTTCCACAATCCATAACATTTTGAATAGCAGTTCATTCAGAGAACGTTTAATGTACAGAAAGTTCATGGTGTGATTGTCAAAATAGCACACTTTTCGCAGGACCACTCGTTACGATGAGCATATTTCAGCACAGTTTAACATCAGCAGACTCGAAATTAGCATAAATGAGCATTCTCAATGTTAACAGAAAGGCATGATGGTAATTAAAATGCTAAGGAATGTAGGCTAACAGATTCGTTTATTTACAATACGCAAAGGAATTTACATATAGTTACAGTCACCGACTACCATTCTTCGTGTGTGCACGTAGTTATTTCTCTCTGTGACTTTCCTTTTTTGCTTGAGTTTAGCGTAGCTTTTGTGTTCGCCATTCTTATTTCAGTGATTTCAATTTATTTTACGTTTCATATTAAATAATATTTCGATTCAGTGAGTGACAAAGTGATACACAATGACCCCTGGGCCCCCCTTTTTAGGGGATAACAGATTTGCCCCGCTTGCTGTTAGCCCCCAACCAAAAAGGAAAAAACCAACTAAAAACCAATTAAACGTTTTTCCCGAGTTACTAAAAATACAAAAAGAAAACCCAAAATATTTGGTGATATCTTCACTTGAACCCAACAAACCCCTAGCGAAATTCTCGTGTTTTGCAATGCAAAAATCTCTACAAGTGATTTGCAATGACATCGTGTCTATATCCGAATTACGTGACTGCAGCCTCCTGCTTCTAGTAAAAAACACCACGATCGCAAAAAAATTTCTTGATACCAAAAGATTAGCAGGCCTCTGTGATGTTGAAGTGAAATATCACACCAACCTAAACTCTACGAGAGGGACAATCTTTGCACCATGCCTCAATGACATAGCCGAAGAGGAAATTATTGAAACTTAAGTGATCAAGGTGTGATCGCAGTTTTCAAATTTACCAAATTAATAAATAATAAACCCCAACCAACTGGTGTATGCCTGTTAACATTTGACCGCTACCACCTACCTAGCTCTGTTCAAGTCTCGTGGCATTCAGCCCGTGTTAGGTTGTACATACCCCATCCAATAAGATGCAAAAAATGTCAAAAGCTTGGTCATACAACCAAACGCTGCAATAATGCCTTCATTTGCGACACGTGTGGCCTGCCCCCGCACGACCCCGAAGCTTGCACACGTAAATACTGCGTTAACTGCGCTAATGATCACCCCTCCTCGTCAAATTCATGCCCTCAATACACCCAATCAAAAGAAATATTACGCATCAAAACCGAAAGAAAGTGCACTATGCGCGATGCAATAAAATTTTATAACGAAAGTAATATAACACCTTTACCGATCACCTCTTCTAATTCATTTTCTACCATCCTCAAAGAAACATATGTACAGGAAAAAAGTAAAGAAATAAATGTTAAGCAACCTGTCAAAACTCCAAAAATTACATATCCACAACAAAAAGCTGAATTACAATCATCAGTTCCTTCTACCTCCTCTTTATTGTAGAATAGTAAAAACTAAAGATTTTGCAAATAAAAATAAGAAACAAAAGATAATGAGTTTCTTTACTGGCTCAGTTGGTCGCGAAGTAATTCTTAGGAATTATTAAACGAATCGCTCATCATTTTATTTAAAAAGTGATATTTCAAGCAAAAGTTTGTAATACTTTCATGACAATAAAAAGCGATAATTTAAATTATAAAAGACCTAATATAATTTCTTTACAATACTCTACACCAAATATTTAAAATTATAAAATGTATGGTGAAGTGATATGTGAAAGTGAAATACACAAAAAAAAAAAATTACAAAGAAAAGTGATATTGAAAAAAGCTATAATCAAAAGCAGAAAAGTTTAGGAAAATTATAACAATAACAAAAATTAAATAAATAGGAATTATCAAATACCAACAGTACAAGAACTTTTGAGGATGCTCAACGTATAAATGAGTCCAGAGACGATGGAACAACCTCCTTATCGTCATTAGTCAGGGAGGTGGACATAATGTTGCTCCTTGTACAGGATCAAAATACAAAAGATTATATCTTCGTAAGGGTAATTGTTAACAAAATACAGGGACCAGCCTTAGACGTACTTAGGACTATAGGTGAGAATATATCGTAGGAGCAAATTAAATAAACACTGGTAGCAAATTTTGGAATTAAAGAGAATTGGCAAGTCTGCCTAGAGTTACGGTACAAGACGGAAGAAAATATGGCAGCGGACATGTCCTATTAAAAACAGTCAACGATCTGCCTGTATTTACTAGAACGGTAATAATAACCATTAACTCGTTCTTCAGTAGTACGGAGTATTTACTATCCACAATCAACAACAGTGAGCTCCAAAAATAAAAATAAGGACAATGTTTCGTCGAACTACACAAAGGGAGGCAAAGGATATAATGAACATACCTCAATTAGACAACTGGCAGCTCATCAAGGAAATACTGAAGCTTTGGATCTGCACCAGTTCTACAAAAGGATTGGTAACCTTAGGAAAAAATAGACGACACGAGTTCCAATATTTAAAATTTTTCAAAAAACTATATTGCTACACATTCAGCCACTACAGCTACTACAGCCACTACATTCCCAGCAGTAGCAACAATAATCAATCAGATATTCCAGAACTGATAACATACGCACGAACATAACGAGCTGATAAACGAATATAATTGGACACTCAGACGATAACATACGATCAGCCACTAAAGCGATGGCAAATCTGTATACATAAATACTTACACGATAGAATTTGACACTTATTGGAAATTGACCTTCTCTGACTAATAAACACTTCAAAGAAATCCGAACCAAAATTAATTGGACACTTATTAAAAGTCAAATTACAAATATTTCATTTGATGCTCACCGACGATCAGCTTAAGCATAGAAGATAAGACGTAACAATAAATCAGTTCAGTCAGT
Source organism: Bactrocera zonata (assembly GCA_037783105.1). Taxonomy (NCBI): domain Eukaryota; kingdom Metazoa; phylum Arthropoda; class Insecta; order Diptera; family Tephritidae; genus Bactrocera; species Bactrocera zonata. The sequence goes on from JBAWJQ010004285.1 coordinate 85,983, forward strand.
TCAGTTCAACTCTACTACTTTATTTGTGCAGCGGCAAATCAATTCCCTGAGGATTGGAACCAGGAATGAACCAGAAGAAGGAGTAAGGACGACAAGGACGACGACAGAAGCCACGACCCCAAATTAAGTATCCTTTCGTAAAAAAGCCTATTCAATTTTACTTTTGCAGCTCTTAATTGATAAAAAACCCACGATTGTAATATAAGAAAAGAAAGAACATCTGATCTTTTATTTTAATTAAGAAAAATAGAAAAAAGATAGATTATTGCAACGCAAAACCTATTATTATATGACATGAACGTAACACTGTACAACACTGGCTTTCAGTGTTCATAGTTGTCAATCCTGGGACACTCGCACAAATTTCAAAATTCCGTGAGGAAACAGATAGGCTTATTGTTACCTGAATTTGGAAACCAGTTAAATTCAGTAACTGGGCGTCACCAATTGTCTTAACACCAAAAGCAGACGGATCGATTAGAATATGCCGCGATTTTAAAATACCAATTAATTCACAATTAGATATTGAACAATGTGCCTTGCCAACACGAGAGTCACTGTTACCTACAATTCGAAGGAGTGGAGTATTTTGCGAAATTAGATTTAAAAGATATTTATTTACAGTTGTAGTTGGGTAAAGATTCGAAACAAGTAATGGTAGTCAATACACCTTTACGATTGTTCCAGTATCATCAACTTCCATATGGTATTGTTAGCTAATCCGCAATTTTCTACTCAATGGTATAGAAGGATGTGGTGTTATTTGGACGCCATTATTATAACAGCACTATCATTTAAAACGAGTAGAACAAGTAAACAAAAAAGAGTTTGTCAAACGCTACTTTCTTTCTCTGGATTGCGCTACCGTCGAGTACAGACGTGCTATTTTATAATTCTTTATTTGTAACAGTAGTTACTTGTAATTTATAATGATAGAATAAATGTAAACACAACACAATATAGAAGACGAAGAAACTATAGCAACAATATATTCAGCCAAAGAAGAGTTAGGTGATCATTTTTATATTAAGGATGCAATTGTTGGAAAATATAAATGTTCAGAAGAAAATTGTAGATTTGAGTCTGGCGATACGCTCTGTACATTCCTTAGACTTACTATTGATAGATGCAGTCACCGACTAACATTCGTGCTGAGCAGTTGTGTCGTTGTTATTTCCGAGTTTCCGCTAATCATTTAGCAACCCGCGTGTGCTTCTACTTGGCTGAAGCTACTATTGCAAACATATTTGGTTTGCCGTATATAAGTGAGTAAGAAAAACTTGTGAGTGTTCTTTGATCAAAACTGCCCCAAGGGGCAACCCATTTCGGGGACAATAGGTTTGCTTTGCTTGCCCAGAGTCCCCAACCTAAGCGTAAAAACGCGAATCAAAAACTGTCGGAAGTTTTTCCTACTCTTTCACATACAAAAAAAGACGATCCAAAATTTATTGTGCTAAAATCTGACGATACTTCCAAGTCTCTTTCAAAAATCTGTTTTCGTGTTCACAATGCTATTTAACCATAAGCAAAAACATAAACAAAATCAGTGAATTGCGTGATGGAAGCCTACTTATTCTGGTAAATAACAAACTCATTGCTGAGAAATTTATAAAACCCAAACATCTTCCCTCAATTGGATCAGTCACAGCGACCTATCATGAACACCTTAACTCCAATAAATTTACGATCTATGCACCATTTGTCATAGACGTCCCGGAAGATGAAATAATTGAAGGCCTAAAGTCATATGAAGTGTCCTCTGCTACAAATTCAAACGAGTAGTTGATGGTGTAGAAAAAGACACTAGAGTAATGCTTATCTCTTTTAACTCCTACTCTCTTCCTACAAAAATTGACATCGCTTGGAGAATGACTTCTGTGCGCCCTTATGTTCCAAATCCAATGCGATGCAAATCGTCCAGAAATTGGAACACACAGCCAAACACTACCGAAATTCTCCAATGTGCGTTATTTGCAGTCTTCCAATAAACTTCCCTGAAAACTGCCAGCGTACGATGTGTATGAACTGCTCCGGGGATGACCCGCCTTCCGCCAACTCTTGCCCTAAGTTTCAGCAAGCAAAAGAAATACTGAAAATAAAAACCTTGGAAAAATGCAGCATGTGAAATGCTGTTAAAAAGTACAAAGACACTCTTCCAACCAACACCTTAACTGAATCATTTGCTAATGCACTAAAAACAGCAACTCAAATTACACCGCACTCAACCTCAAATAATACAAACATCAACCACACCCCAAATAAAGAAAATAATCAGTACACAGAAAACTGCTCAGCATCTATCTCCACTCCTCCATAAGTGAACACAACTCTCCACCGACAATAAATAACAACGATATTCCCATAAACAATAACTTCGCAATTGGTCTTACCTCTCTCAGTCCAACAGCATCTTCCCTAATTTTCAGCACTCTATATAATAGAAATCTCGAGAATGTATGTGGGAGTGAAACCTGTGGGTCAAAGGTCCACACGTAACGGACGTGCCTTTTAAATGCACCTCTGACAAAAACTTACGAACAGATGCTTAATTCGAACAACACTCGAACAATATTCGAAGTCGAGCATAGTAGCAAAAATCATTCTCGATATAGTAGGACAGAAGTAGTCAAGAGGGGTAGACAAGCCGTTGTTTGACAATTGAAATGTAAACTTAAACTAATAGTTATAAATTAGAATAAGTTAAGTGAGTTCAAAAGTTGTGAAAATGTGTAAAATATTATATTAATGAACTTAATAAACCAAAAACTACAAATGGCGACTGAACCGAAATGTGAGCTTATGTGACCCATACCTAAAATTAAAATTAAAAAAAAAAAAACAAATTTCCAAGAAGTTCAACCTTCCGCTGTGAGTGCTGCGATAATGAAGGAAACTTCGAGGAAGAGGACGAGAGAGGACAAGGACGAAAAAAGCGCAAAAAAGATGAAAGTGAATATTGACGAGAAAATTCGGCTTGCTTCTCTCTATACAATCGTTTGAACGCAACGAATAGTTGCATACCATTAGATGAGTTGAAAGGCTCATACCCTGCCAACCACGGCTACCCTCTTGTGTCAAATATTTCAATACAACTACACATTTTTTCTCTATGCACTAACACCAACGCACATTTTCGGGTTATTTTTTGTTTACCTAAATGCGATGAAAAAAGTTTCTTTCATATCTTGATTTATTTCAATGAGTGCGAAAGAGAAAACATACTTGTCAATAGTGTCAAAAGAAAATCCCAAAAAGGGTAATAAAAAAACGATTGAAAGACGCATGACATGCGTGCTAATATATTAGAGGGGTCGGTGAAACATGGCCAAAATGCTCTCGATTCGTGATTCGGAGCGATCCGGCAACCCCGTCCCGTGTTGGTTGGTTTGTAAGCGTCAGTTGGTCGGTTGTGTGCGATCCGGCAACGCCGCGTGTTGTTCCTGGTAGCGGGTGTTGGTTGTTCCTGGTAGCGTTGGGTTGGTCCTGGTAGCGTTGGTGGTGGTGGATTTGTGGTGGATTTGGGTTTTTGGATTTTGGGGATTTTGTGGGGTTGGTGGGTTTTTGGTTTGTTGGCAGTGCTTATCAGTGCGGGCTGTGGCTGGCGCCAGGCGGCATGTGCTTGGTGGCTGATGTGGGAGTATGTGTTTGTGTGTGTAATGGCGGTGCTTATCAGTACGGCAGTCATGTGGCTGGCGCATGTGCTGGCGCATGTGCTGGCACTTGTGTGTTGATGTGGTTGTGTGTTTGTGGCCACACTAGCGTTGGATGGGAGGCTAAGGTATATAAAGCAAGCAGCTATGAAGTGGCGCAAAGCAAAGTAACAAGTAACAAGGCATAAAGTAAGATGGAAGCGGCAATTGTACAAGATTTCATGAGCAATGCGCAGAGAAGCGAGAAGATTCTGACGCAGGAGGAGGTGCCATTCAAGCAGGTACTGCTGGTGCAGAATTTGCAGGCAGTGGAAGGAGCCAAGTTCTGCGGTGCCAGCATGGAAGGACGAGCGATTGCGAAGGAACTGACAAAAAACATGATTTGGCCTATGAATACTAACTACAACCTGAGCGCTGCGGAAAAAGCACTGCGTAAGAGTGTGGAAGAATGCGAAAATAGTGGTGGCAAGTTGACACTTCCCACAGGCATTGATAATAGCAAGTTGTTCAACAATGGCAGACGCTTTAGATTTTTCGTGCCACGCCGTTTGGCAGAATACTGCGAAGACCCAGAAAAGAAGTCGTACATTAACGCAAGAGTATTTCTTGGAATGTTTGTGGGTTTGCGCAACAAGTCTTTGAGCATCGCGTTGGTGCCAGTGGAGAAGAACAGCAATGCAAACAACGAAAAGTTGTGTAGCGACAGCGAGTGGGAACTAGAAGACAACGCAGCAGTGGTATTGGCCAGCGACGCAGAAAGTGCGTTGGAAGAGGAAGCCTCCACTTCGCGCAAACGTAAGTTGGTTGTCGCCACAAAGCGCAAAGGCGAGAAGTCCTTTCGCGCCAGCGAGCTTTGAAAGTAATGCAGAAGCAATATGCAAAGTGTGCGGGTTGAGGATATGCGTTCTGCAAATGGCAAGGCATATGGTCGAGACGCACTTGAGAAACGAGTGGCAATGCTTGATCTGTGAGAAGAAATTCAGAAGACGCCGCAACATGATCAAACACGAGCCGGTGCACCAGAAATATAAGAAATGCCCGCATTGCCAGATGCAGTTCGGTAGTTTCTTCGAGTTGTGGCAGCATGTGCCTTGCCAGAGAAGACGCCAGAAACCGCACTTCCAACCAACACTTCAGGATTGGAACCAGGAATGAACCAGAAGAAGGAGTAAGGACGACAAGGACGACGACAGAAGCCACGACCCCAAATTAAGTATCCTTTCGTAAAAAAGCCTATTCAATTTTACTTTTGCAGCTCTTAATTGATAAAAAACCCACGATTGTAATATAAGAAAAGAAAGAACATCTGATCTTTTATTTTAATTAAGAAAAATAGAAAAAAGATAGATTATTGCAACGCAAAACCTATTATTATATGACATGAACGTAACACTGTACAACACTGGCTTTCAGTGTTCATAGTTGTCAATCCTGGGACACTCGCACAAATTTCAAAATTCCGTGAGGAAACAGATAGGCTTATTGTTACCTGAATTTGGAAACCAGTTAAATTCAGTAACTGGGCGTCACCAATTGTCTTAACACCAAAAGCAGACGGATCGATTAGAATATGCCGCGATTTTAAAATACCAATTAATTCACAATTAGATATTGAACAATGTGCCTTGCCAACACGAGAGTCACTGTTACCTACAATTCGAAGGAGTGGAGTATTTTGCGAAATTAGATTTAAAAGATATTTATTTACAGTTGTAGTTGGGTAAAGATTCGAAACAAGTAATGGTAGTCAATACACCTTTACGATTGTTCCAGTATCATCAACTTCCATATGGTATTGTTAGCTAATCCGCAATTTTCTACTCAATGGTATAGAAGGATGTGGTGTTATTTGGACGCCATTATTATAACAGCACTATCATTTAAAACGAGTAGAACAAGTAAACAAAAAAGAGTTTGTCAAACGCTACTTTCTTTCTCTGGATTGCGCTACCGTCGAGTACAGACGTGCTATTTTATAATTCTTTATTTGTAACAGTAGTTACTTGTAATTTATAATGATAGAATAAATGTAAACACAACACAATATAGAAGACGAAGAAACTATAGCAACAATATATTCAGCCAAAGAAGAGTTAGGTGATCATTTTTATATTAAGGATGCAATTGTTGGAAAATATAAATGTTCAGAAGAAAATTGTAGATTTGAGTCTGGCGATACGCTCTGTACATTCCTTAGACTTACTATTGATAGATGCAGTCACCGACTAACATTCGTGCTGAGCAGTTGTGTCGTTGTTATTTCCGAGTTTCCGCTAATCATTTAGCAACCCGCGTGTGCTTCTACTTGGCTGAAGCTACTATTGCAAACATATTTGGTTTGCCGTATATAAGTGAGTAAGAAAAACTTGTGAGTGTTCTTTGATCAAAACTGCCCCAAGGGGCAACCCATTTCGGGGACAATAGGTTTGCTTTGCTTGCCCAGAGTCCCCAACCTAAGCGTAAAAACGCGAATCAAAAACTGTCGGAAGTTTTTCCTACTCTTTCACATACAAAAAAAGACGATCCAAAATTTATTGTGCTAAAATCTGACGATACTTCCAAGTCTCTTTCAAAAATCTGTTTTCGTGTTCACAATGCTATTTAACCATAAGCAAAAACATAAACAAAATCAGTGAATTGCGTGATGGAAGCCTACTTATTCTGGTAAATAACAAACTCATTGCTGAGAAATTTATAAAACCCAAACATCTTCCCTCAATTGGATCAGTCACAGCGACCTATCATGAACACCTTAACTCCAATAAATTTACGATCTATGCACCATTTGTCATAGACGTCCCGGAAGATGAAATAATTGAAGGCCTAAAGTCATATGAAGTGTCCTCTGCTACAAATTCAAACGAGTAGTTGATGGTGTAGAAAAAGACACTAGAGTAATGCTTATCTCTTTTAACTCCTACTCTCTTCCTACAAAAATTGACATCGCTTGGAGAATGACTTCTGTGCGCCCTTATGTTCCAAATCCAATGCGATGCAAATCGTCCAGAAATTGGAACACACAGCCAAACACTACCGAAATTCTCCAATGTGCGTTATTTGCAGTCTTCCAATAAACTTCCCTGAAAACTGCCAGCGTACGATGTGTATGAACTGCTCCGGGGATGACCCGCCTTCCGCCAACTCTTGCCCTAAGTTTCAGCAAGCAAAAGAAATACTGAAAATAAAAACCTTGGAAAAATGCAGCATGTGAAATGCTGTTAAAAAGTACAAAGACACTCTTCCAACCAACACCTTAACTGAATCATTTGCTAATGCACTAAAAACAGCAACTCAAATTACACCGCACTCAACCTCAAATAATACAAACATCAACCACACCCCAAATAAAGAAAATAATCAGTACACAGAAAACTGCTCAGCATCTATCTCCACTCCTCCATAAGTGAACACAACTCTCCACCGACAATAAATAACAACGATATTCCCATAAACAATAACTTCGCAATTGGTCTTACCTCTCTCAGTCCAACAGCATCTTCCCTAATTTTCAGCACTCTATATAATAGAAATCTCGAGAATGTATGTGGGAGTGAAACCTGTGGGTCAAAGGTCCACACGTAACGGACGTGCCTTTTAAATGCACCTCTGACAAAAACTTACGAACAGATGCTTAATTCGAACAACACTCGAACAATATTCGAAGTCGAGCATAGTAGCAAAAATCATTCTCGATATAGTAGGACAGAAGTAGTCAAGAGGGGTAGACAAGCCGTTGTTTGACAATTGAAATGTAAACTTAAACTAATAGTTATAAATTAGAATAAGTTAAGTGAGTTCAAAAGTTGTGAAAATGTGTAAAATATTATATTAATGAACTTAATAAACCAAAAACTACAAATGGCGACTGAACCGAAATGTGAGCTTATGTGACCCATACCTAAAATTAAAATTAAAAAAAAAAACAAATTTCCAAGAAGTTCAACCTTCCGCTGTGAGTGCTGCGATAATGAAGGAAACTTCGAGGAAGAGGACGAGAGAGGACAAGGACGAAAAAAGCGCAAAAAAGATGAAAGTGAATATTGACGAGAAAATTCGGCTTGCTTCTCTCTATACAATCGTTTGAACGCAACGAATAGTTGCATACCATTAGATGAGTTGAAAGGCTCATACCCTGCCAACCACGGCTACCCTCTTGTGTCAAATATTTCAATACAACTACACATTTTTTCTCTATGCACTAACACCAACGCACATTTTCGGGTTATTTTTTGTTTACCTAAATGCGATGAAAAAAGTTTCTTTCATATCTTGATTTATTTCAATGAGTGCGAAAGAGAAAACATACTTGTCAATAGTGTCAAAAGAAAATCCCAAAAAGGGTAATAAAAAAACGATTGAAAGACGCATGACATGCGTGCTAATATATTAGAGGGGTCGGTGAAACATGGCCAAAATGCTCTCGATTCGTGATTCGGAGCGATCCGGCAACCCCGTCCCGTGTTGGTTGGTTTGTAAGCGTCAGTTGGTCGGTTGTGTGCGATCCGGCAACGCCGCGTGTTGTTCCTGGTAGCGGGTGTTGGTTGTTCCTGGTAGCGTTGGGTTGGTCCTGGTAGCGTTGGTGGTGGTGGATTTGTGGTGGATTTGGGTTTTTGGATTTTGGGGATTTTGTGGGGTTGGTGGGTTTTTGGTTTGTTGGCAGTGCTTATCAGTGCGGGCTGTGGCTGGCGCCAGGCGGCATGTGCTTGGTGGCTGATGTGGGAGTATGTGTTTGTGTGTGTAATGGCGGTGCTTATCAGTACGGCAGTCATGTGGCTGGCGCATGTGCTGGCGCATGTGCTGGCACTTGTGTGTTGATGTGGTTGTGTGTTTGTGGCCACACTAGCGTTGGATGGGAGGCTAAGGTATATAAAGCAAGCAGCTATGAAGTGGCGCAAAGCAAAGTAACAAGTAACAAGGCATAAAGTAAGATGGAAGCGGCAATTGTACAAGATTTCATGAGCAATGCGCAGAGAAGCGAGAAGATTCTGACGCAGGAGGAGGTGCCATTCAAGCAGGTACTGCTGGTGCAGAATTTGCAGGCAGTGGAAGGAGCCAAGTTCTGCGGTGCCAGCATGGAAGGACGAGCGATTGCGAAGGAACTGACAAAAAACATGATTTGGCCTATGAATACTAACTACAACCTGAGCGCTGCGGAAAAAGCACTGCGTAAGAGTGTGGAAGAATGCGAAAATAGTGGTGGCAAGTTGACACTTCCCACAGGCATTGATAATAGCAAGTTGTTCAACAATGGCAGACGCTTTAGATTTTTCGTGCCACGCCGTTTGGCAGAATACTGCGAAGACCCAGAAAAGAAGTCGTACATTAACGCAAGAGTATTTCTTGGAATGTTTGTGGGTTTGCGCAACAAGTCTTTGAGCATCGCGTTGGTGCCAGTGGAGAAGAACAGCAATGCAAACAACGAAAAGTTGTGTAGCGACAGCGAGTGGGAACTAGAAGACAACGCAGCAGTGGTATTGGCCAGCGACGCAGAAAGTGCGTTGGAAGAGGAAGCCTCCACTTCGCGCAAACGTAAGTTGGTTGTCGCCACAAAGCGCAAAGGCGAGAAGTCCTTTCGCGCCAGCGAGCTTTGAAAGTAATGCAGAAGCAATATGCAAAGTGTGCGGGTTGAGGATATGCGTTCTGCAAATGGCAAGGCATATGGTCGAGACGCACTTGAGAAACGAGTGGCAATGCTTGATCTGTGAGAAGAAATTCAGAAGACGCCGCAACATGATCAAACACGAGCCGGTGCACCAGAAATATAAGAAATGCCCGCATTGCCAGATGCAGTTCGGTAGTTTCTTCGAGTTGTGGCAGCATGTGCCTTGCCAGAGAAGACGCCAGAAACCGCACTTCCAACCAACACTTCTGCAAAAGCCTTCTTCCCCGCGCGTTCGTAAAAGAGGCTCGTACAACAAGAAGGTAAGTAAGTGAATTTCATGTGATTTTTTTTATATAATTTGCAAATAATTACTTCATTTGTATTTATAGCATTGGAAATAAGAATGAATTGGAAATAGCAGCAGCTGCAATATCATCAGAAGCAGCAAATATATATTGTTAAGTATGTGAAAAAAGTGATCCAATATAATATGGGAAAACAAATGTTTGTTTTATATTTTGAATGATCAAATAATATTTATCTTTTCTTTCAGATGTTATTATTATTTTTATTTAATTAATCTTCCTTTTTCTTTCAGATATTACTGATGAAAATGTTCTCAGTTACTATGTCTGTAATGTTGGCAACACCCTGCGTGATGCTGGCAAGCAGCAACCAACTTCACATCTCAAGGCGTAGCGAGAGTTGGCAATTACAGTTGTACTAACAGAGTTGGCAAACACAGTGGTAAAAACAGAGTTGGTGAACACAGTTGTCAAATACAGTTGGCGCAGCGGATCATATATTTTTCCATTTAATTAAATTTCAGTTCATTTATTCATTTTAATTGTAACTTAACAACATTTTTAATAAACAATATATAATCACTTTTTACATATATTAGGACTCGAATAGATCGTACTACCAAATAATACAACTCTGTTTAAGTGTCATCCTTCCATTTTGTATTCTATGTAAGCATAAGTCACTCGTGAAATAAAAGCCCAACTGTAAAGACGTATATAATCATTTTATCTTCATTGTGGTATATTTTTGGTGATCCTCGATTTAACCTCCAACAATTACAAACTCAATGTAATTATTATTTATTTTCAGGTTTTAATAGCCTTTATTTTATTTCTGGTATTTGTCTTTTATAACTTTTTTCACTCTTTTATTTTCAGGTTTTAATAGTTCTTTTCTTTAATTAATCTTTTTTCAGAAGAAATTATTGTTTTAAATTAAATATATTTTTATTTATACAATGTTGGCGTTAACATACTTAATTACAATAATTTACAATTTTATGTAAATATGTATTAAAAATAATAAAATTAATAATTTAAAAATTAAAAAGTTTTGTTTGAAATTTTAAGAAATTTTTAAAGTAGGAATCAAAAAATGCAACCCTGCATCAGCCGTCGATTGGGGATATAAGGGCAGGACAGATATACTTTTTTATATGACACTGCTGAATGAGCGCAACAGAGATGTATGATCACATGTATACGTACGTGTAAAGGTAAAAGTGGGTAGAATATTTACGCGGCCTATGGCAAACTACCCACATCTTTACTACCTACTGATTATCTGGTTTTTTACCCGCTCATGGTTGGCAGGATAGTTTGTCCATGAGTACATTCACTAATAATTGGCTCATTGTTTATTCATGAATACATTCACAAATTCCGCGCCAATTCGATATATATTTTATACCTATGCGGAAGTTAACACCCAGTCATACATACATATATGACTCACTTAGCAACAAGCCAATGCCACTTCACACATATAAGTTAATAAGTTAACACAAGCGGTGTTACAAATGTTGCAAACACGCGCACTTTATTTCACCAATGTTAATAACCCTTAGCCAACATCCGGCACGAGCCTTCACCTCAATGTTAATTTGCTTAGAATCAAAAATATTAAACTTTTTATTTAATTGTGCCAATTCAGATTCTATGTAATTTGCTGGTGCAATTGTTACAATACAGATCGCACGTAATTCACTAATGCACTAATGTTGACACAGCTGTTTGAGCGATTTCCGATCAGTACGTAAATTCAATAACCTCTTCTCAGAATTTAGCCAGCAAACTTTCAGGTGCGTTAGCATAAATTTGGCATATAAAAGAACTAGCTATTAAGATGTAAGTCAGTTGTGAATTGACTCGGAATAAAGATGGACATACTGTCCAAATAAAATAAAAAAAAAAAATAATAAATAATTTTTTTTTTATATGTTTTCGCACAAGAAAACATAACTAATACAACAAATATTTATTTCAACAACATTCATTGCAACACTGTTGTTGTTAAAGTTGAATAACATAAACAAACATCCGCTGCAACTCCCAGAATCGATCGACATTATTGCTGATCAATAAATAATAATATCAACAACAATAATCAATTTCAATATATTTTAAATTCTGCTGACCATTCAACATCCGCTAAACTCTGCCGTTAAGAATTCCGACGTCGCTGCCGTTGAACCACAGCTAGCTTAGGGTATTTTTAAGTTTCTATGTTTCAGTTTCGATTCAAAACTCAATAAAGTAAAAACTTAACTTATAAGTTAGCAACATTAAAGTTAACTGCGATAAGCAGAATAATGCTGGATAAGCAATTAACCAATCAACATTCGGCACGCGCAGTATAAACTACAGCCAGGAATTAATGCTGACCAACAATAATGCAACCATTGCAGCAATTGCAATCAACATCCGGCACACGCGGAACAACGAGACAAAAGTAAATAAATCAATAGTGCTAGCATAAGTAATTTTTAAGTTATAAGTAATTGGTAATTGAAATTGTAATTTTAGTCTTTGCAGAACATTTGACAATAAAGATCATTTTGTTCAAAAATATAAATTTTTTTAGCCGTTTTAATTTAACCGGCAATAATTTATACAACGCTATCAACACACAAACACATGAAGGAGCATCATTATACAAGAATGTACAGCCACCACGTGAGCAACAACAGCAAGCATGACATTATCCAAGATGCCACGCCACCGGAATTAACCAATCAGAAGCTGACACGAGTTGACTGCATTGCTATAAAAGAGTGACGCGCATAAAACTCTTGTCCTCAGTTTAAATATAATCTTAGGCATAGCCGGTAACATATTGTGCATCGTGTAAACATACAATATATATATTTGAATAAAGAAATCTTGGAGAAATATATTTTTGTAGAATAACTAAAGATTATTCTTGTTTCGAACGACAGGTCAGGACGGCCGAGTGTAGGAGAATTGCAGACAACACGATCCGGACAGACCTATTAAATGCAACTTTGAATAAGCTGAACGCTTACTGACGCCGAACGAGAGCGTACAGTTGCAAATCGTATCTAATAAAGGAAAGGCGTGTCCTTGTAACAATTAAGTGTTTCATTCTATATAAGGATAGAATTCCTACTAACATAACTCGCGAACTAACAAGCAATGTCAATTAGGTCAGTCTTAAGATTCAGTTTAATAAAGGCCTTAATAAAGGACACCGCCTCACCCAAAGGCGCAAACAACCACGACGACGACACAACCTCCCATTGCCGAGCACAGCGCACAACCAGTCCCGCCTATCACATCGCATGAAGAGGTAACAGGTAGAGGGTTCCTGGAAGGGCTGGTAATGATGCGACAGCACTTAATCAGGCGCTCAAGGAGAACACTATTCTTCCGAGGCCGGCGCTTAGCCCTGCAAAGGTTGGAAGGCGATCGCGTATTGGTGCGATACGGCAAGGAAAGATGCGTGAGACATTTGTACGAGTAAATACACAATGCCAGAAATTAAAATTTGTGTTAATAGTTTTAAGTACTGTTAGGGTGGCAACCCTCTCCTCGACTGTCAAGCGAGTTGATTGCAACACAGCGACACGAGTAGATATCCACGCGCACGAGTTCGACATAACTCTAACTTAATAATTATATATCTTTCAATTTCATTATTAACTTTTCCATTAAATAAATAATTTGTTAAATAAGTGTTATCAATTCATTTTCGGGGATCAAAGTACCATCCTAGCTTTTCGGAGCCTTACAGTACTCATAATCATAAGACACCTTGTACCATAGGTTAAGAAATATCTGTTAAATAAAGATCTCCACACCCACTTCCCTTCCACGGCACATGCCAACCAAGACAGCCAGCCAGCCTTCAGCCAAACCATCGTGGGAGGTCGAAACCATACTTTTAATAAAGAAAAGTTTAACAAAATTTAACAATATCTTTTTTAAGATATCAATTTGTTGTCTTAAATAAAATTGTAAAGTGTATACAGACATTTTCAATTTAAGTAAGCAGTGGTGTGTTGGGTCTATAATTTATATGCTTTTATAAATCGATTATATAAAAAAGTAGCTAGTATACTAGCCAATGTGTCTGTAGTACGTTTTATTTTATTCATTTCGTCTATTACTTTTTCAGAATGCCGCGCGTTTGGCAACTCTTCTTCAACAATTTCCAGCACGCCGCCACCGCAGAGGGATTTCAATAAGCCGTAGCGGCAGTGCATTTGGAAAAATTCCACAATCTTATATTTAGGTTCAAAGCCGATTTTCTTGTAACTTGTATATAAGTCAACTGAGTCAATCTTTCTCTACTGTTAAAACAGGAAAAAATGCAAGTTGCAAGCAAAAACATGAAACGTGCGAGGCCCCATGTTGCAGACATAACAACGGAAACGCCTGCCAACAGTCCCAAACTGTGGGAGTTGCCGTATCAGCATTATGGAATCATGCAGCAGTCCATGTGAGGTAATGGCAAGTAGATTTGATAGGAGTTAGGTATTCAGGTGCAGCACCGAAAACTCAGTTGTAATAACTCGATCGTTGCGAACGGCTGCCCTACATAGTAGGGAAATAAAAATAAATTAACTCAAACCTTGTGTTTTATTTACTGGCGCCCAACGTGGGACCCGCGAAAAAGTCCTTATAAAGGATAAACCACACTGGCCGTGGGTTCGAACCCATTTTGAACAAAAAAAAAAAACTATTTACGTGAAGTTAAAATAAAATTCGTATGGAGAGAAAGAATAAAAACAAAAACCGTTCATTTGAAATCAAAAGATAAAAAGCTATTTATGTGAAACTTTAATTTCAAAGATATTCATGTGAAAAGAAAACCAGTGCAAACCAGCATAAACTATTATTCCAAATCAAATGATAAAACAACTATTTACATGTGTCAATAATCTGGCAACCTGGGTAAAAAACAGCAATAGCCAAGAGGTGCCATACGTGAAAAGAATCGTCGAGTGGCGTCGGTTGGATACACGCAATATTAATACTAAAAAAGAGGTCTTCTGACACAAGCAACAGATATGTATTTAACATTGTTATAATTCAGAATTTTTGTAATATTGAAATATATTTGACAAACACGAAATGAATAAAAACGGAACTAAAACTGAAAAGAGGTTTCCTGACACATGAAAGTTAAACTTCAAAGCGATTCCAGTGAAAAGAGAAAAACTGTAACCCAGCATAAAGGAGATTTTGTGAAGCAAGTAGAGAACTTCAGCGACACCATTTATTTGGATATGAAGCTGTAAGTAGAGTGCTCATACCGTAATATTTAGAATTAGAAAGGTATAAAACATTAATTGACACTGATTAATATTGTAACAAAGTGGCAGAAAAAATTAAGAATATTAGTTGCAGGAAAATAAGGTCGTAATCGGCCCGACCGTTAGGTGTGATGAATTCTTAGACGTAGTCAAATCCTTGCCCGTGTTCGCTGGCAACCAGTCTCGATACGTGTAGCGGCGTCAAGCAGTTCACAAGGCATATAAAATCTTTAAAAACGCACAAGGCAGTTCCAAACACTATCAGGCAGTGGCCATATAAGGAATAATAGTTGGATCTGCAGATTCGATCCTGTCTTCCTTTAACACCATCCTAAATTTCGACGCAATCATAGCTAGGCTTGACTTTACTTATACGGATAAGAAGCCTGTTTACATACTGGAACAGGAAGACAGACAATAACCGAATTTTATGATGAAGTCGAAAAGAAGCTAACAGCCAATATTAACAAAACATTAATGTGCTATCAAAATAAAAATGTTTTGGAATTCAAGGAGACTTAAAAATAATCAAATCTAGAAAGTATAAAAGGCATAGTAAGTGGCTAAATGAGTTACGCTTCCCGCCCTCACGCGCCACTACACAACACACAACACCCCACTCACAAGCAACACTGGCACATACACCACACCTGAAGACAGCTGTTTTCCCACACACCACACATCCATTGGAAGCAGCAGAAAACACACAACCACCAATACGAGTACACGCAACTGCTAATCCACCACCGCATAACGAGCAAAAAGCTTCGTCTTGGAAGTAAACGGGCTCTTTTCGATCACGATTTTCGATACGTACACATCGGCGGACGTTTATACTAGTTTTTCATATTCGGCACGCAGTTAAAACACTTTTTATTTTCATATTCGGCACGCATCTAAAACATCATTTTTATTCATCTGGCGATCTTCGACACGCATCTAAAACATCATTTTTATTCATCTGGCGATCTTCGACACGCAGCTAAAACATCATTTTTATTCATCTGGCGATCTTCGACACGCAGCTAAAACATCTTTTTACATCTGGCGTCTTCGGCGCAGCAGTTCAATCAACATTATAATTTTCGAGTGTCTCCTTTTTATAATTGTGTAATCCTAGGGATACAGCCTTCACTGGTATCCGACGAGGGAGTCCATCAATTTCATTCCTTTTTACAAACATAAATTTTCACTCCTCCACTGGTATTCGACCAGGGGGATTTTTTATTATAACATTTATCATTTTATCAAATACAATTGTGATCATTTTAAGTGAAACATTGCGTTAAGAAAATTTTCTTTCCGGAGTCAGTGAAAAAGTAAGTGGTATTTTATATAGTAAGAGTTCAAGTGAAGTTCAGTTTAAGTGCAATTCAGTTTGTGTCACAAATAGTAAATGTGTGTAAAATCTATGACTACATAATAAGAAGGAATCCAGGACTACATGATAAGAAGGAATCTAGGACTACATGACAGGAAAGAACTCAAGCTTACAGGACATCGTGTAAGCCAAGGACGATAAGTATCATCTAAACGAAAACAACTTTATTCTAAGTTTCCTTGCAGCTCTTTAATAAACCACGATTTGTTAACATAAAAGAATACAAAGTCTTTTATTCAAATTGGAAGATAGATTTTCACGCTAAGTCTATAATTATATGAATCCTTTGTATTACCGAATGTAATACAAAAAATAAAAGAAAATACAAATTTTACTAACAAAGAATTATGACTGGAAACCTTATATGTGAAACAACTCCAACATGAAAATAATATTGAATTTTTGTTAAATAAAAGTGCTAGTTCCTCAGTAATTAACTTAAGTTCTGATGTAACAATAATTGTCATAATTATAATCGTTACAATAGCATTTTTGTGTAAACATCCTCAGAAAGTCTATTTCTACCTGAATCTAGTGCAGAGGACGTAGTAAACGTGCGGAAAGGTCCTTTTTTACAAATAACAACGGCACACCCTACGAGCAAGACCGATTGGGGACAATCGATTTAAGAGGAGAGGAGTTAACGCAACACTTGTTACTCAAGCATCGACTTACAACTTCCGGCACGTGTGACCGAAATGCACCAAAAAGTGCATGGTCAGCGCTTGCACTACCTGTTGTGCAGAATAAGATTCGTGGAAACGACGGGTAATGATTTAACTTGGAATTAAGTATAAATATTGTAATTTGATTAAGCTAAGTTTCAGTTTTGATTACTTCAATAAAGCTCCGCTAAAAAATTATATTTTTTTGGTTTTTTAATAACCAAAAGCTTAAGGCGGGTATTGTCACTTGCGAAGCGAATTTATTTGGCGAAGCGAACGCTTTAGCGAACATACCCCAATTTTGCATTGTGAATGGCGAATGAACGTATTCGCAAAAATACGTCGTTGCCATTCATGACAAAAGTAGTGCGTTCATCCGAATTTGACATTTGTGCCATTTATACTTAAAAATTTTTTTATTATATCAACTGAAATTTGAAAATATGTTTAATAACGCGGATCTGTATTTTGAAGATAATTACGATGTGGAAACGCAAACTAATCTTCTTCGACAGCGCCGTTTTATTAGAGATAATTCTAATCCTACAGAGCTACCTAACACAGTGTATGTATCCAGTTCAATTATAATGAATAATAAGAAGTTTTTGTTCAATGTACACGTATTTGTAGATTCGTTGCGAATTTCCGCTTGAACAAGGACGCATTTATGTATGTGCTGGATAAAATCAAAGACAAATTTCATTGTCGGATGTCGTCTTCCATAACGCCCATGTTAAAATTGTGTGCCGCACTCAGATTTTTTGCACATGGCAGTTACCAACAAGTTATAGGGAATGAATTTCAGTTGGGACTTGCTCAACCAACAGTTTCCCTTATTTTAAAAGAGATCATACCCATTTTGGAAAATGAAATTTGTCGTACCCATATAAGCGTAGATATTAGTGAAGAAGAAAAGCAGCAGGCAAGGAGCAAATTTTATTCAAGATCGGGAATACCAAATGTAATAGGCTGCATCGATGGAACCCATATTGCGATTTATGCTCCTACCACAAACAAACACCTCTATCTAAACAGAAAAGGATTTTTTAGCATAAATGCAATGATTGTGAGTTTTTATGAATTTAATACAGTAAAATTGGTATAAAAATTTTGTTATATTTTTATTACAGGCTTGTGATCATGATATGAATATCCGTTTTGTGGATGCTAGATATGCTGGTTCTACACACGATTCGTTCGTATGGAACAATAGTTCTCTAAAGGCATGTTTAGAGGCAGCGCATCAAAATGGAGATCAGAACTCTATTTATTTAGGTATTCGCAATATTTGACTACTGCGCAAGTTTAATCTTGACATATGAATATTGAAAACAATAATACATTTGCAGGTGACTCCGGATACCCACTAAGCCCTTATTTATTAACACCTTTCCGTCATGCAGAATCTGGAACTAGGGAGTCAATTTTTAATAAGAAGCACGCGAAAGCGAGAAATGTTGTTGAACGTACGATTGGAGTTTTGAAATGCCGTTTCAGATGTCTTCTGAGTGATAGAAAAATGCGCTACGATCCTGCTAAAGTAACATCCGTTATTAATATATGCTGCGCCTTGCACAACATTTGTAAAAAATTTAGAATCGGTGATCCGGAGGAGGCTGAAACCTTCTTTGATGCCGTTGTACCATTGGAACCAATTAATGAAAATGGCAATGGTTCACCAGGAGAGCGCCGCAGAAGACAAATTGCTGATGCTCTGATGTAAATGAAACTATACGGACTTCAGTGAATAATATATTGTATTCTTTTATTTTATTCAATACTTTGAAATTCAATATTACATAGATAATAAATATATAAAAATTACAAAAACTACATGCTTTTAAATTAAATTAAAAAAATCACAGATTCAATTCCGTCACTTACAATAATAAAGTAAAAATAAATTCATCACATGGTTAAAATATGAAATAAAAAAAAATTCATCACATTCTTATGAAATAAACTATAAACTAAATTCAATCTATTTACAAGCACCCTATTTTTTTGCATTTTTAATTTTAAAATTTGTAGTTTTATTTCCATCTTTTCTTTATGTCTTTTTTTTTCTCTAAATATTCTTCCTTCTTCCTTTCTTCTTTCATTTTCATTAATTTAATTTCTTCCTGTTTAAGTTCATAAGTTTTTCTTGCATACCTTGCAATTTCATCAACTTTTTTTCCATTTTTGCAATTTTGTTGGAAAGGATGTCTTGCACTTCGGCTTGCTTTTCCAACGCTTTCATCCGAATGACTTCACGTTCCTCTACTGTCATTCTAGGACGGCTGCTTGAGGATTGCGATGCCAAATCCATGGCTCGTTGTGTTGCCACGGTCGTGCGCTCTTCTGGCTGAATTTCATTATTATTTACCGCAGTTTCCACTTCATTAGAGCCATATGCTAAGCCTGTAGGATTTACAGCCGCCTGAAGGTGAAGAAGCTCATCCACACTTTGCTCTAATGGAGATAAACTTTGCTGAGCATAAGGTCCTCCTCCTGTGGCAACAGTTTCGCGTCGGTTTGTCGCTATTTTTTTTTTTAGTTTCAGTTTATAATCTAACCAAACCTAAATGCTACACATAAGTAACTTCAACCAAACAAATTAATTAAATTTTTACCTTATTCCACTCGCGTCCGTTTCGCAATGGTGGACCAATGGCATTGAGTTCGGCAGCGAACAGATCCCATTGCTCTGCCCTGCTTTTCTTCGTCGATCCAAAATTCCCCATTCCTCTGGCGACGTCCGGATTATTTTCCATTAACGCAACCAATTTTTGAAATTGTTGCGTTGTTGTACGTTTTGTTCTAGAAGTATCGTTTTGTTAAATATAATTACATAATTACATTTGCTCAAATAACGATCAAAATTTACTTACGTCCTTTCCATTTCAAATAGCGAATAAAAAATACATTCGTCAAATTTTGACACTAATGGCGAAGCGAATGACGTTTTTTCGCCAGTGACAATACCAGAAATTTATTTTCGCCACTCGTTCGCCATTTTCTGGCGAATTCGTTAGAGATTCGCAACTTACAAATCGCCACGGCGAAACTCGCCAAAATTTTCATTCGCTTCGCAAGTGACAATACCCGCCCAAGTTAGAATGTAAGCTGCACAGATTGAAATAAAGACTAGTTCAGTTGAAGTATAGAACTAAGCACGGAAACTCGTTTCTTTTATTTTAACTCCGAAGTGGAAAAAAAGAACCAAGCAAAGAAGCTTAAGTTCTTTACAACACCAAAACTATATGTTAACATGGCAAATGTTAACAATTGCTAAATAAAAGTAATAATGCGTAATCAGCAATAATGAGTAAAGCATAGCGGAAATGCATCTTTAGTTGCACAATATTTCCCACAGCAAAAGCCAGTCGCTTTCATTAGCATAAAAGCTCATTTGCGGTGTGAAGCGGAAGTCCAACACGCGCAACCCAAATAAGTCAATTCAGAGAATTGGCAACAACATCAAGTCAGCAGTTGGCCAGTGCAACTTAGCTTAACTTTTAAGTAAATTAATTTTTAAGTTTTAGTCTTAGCTCTATAATCAAACAAAGAAGAACTAAATACAACTTTTTTAAAAGAAATTCACTTAAAATTTCTTAACTGGCGCCCAACGGGCCTGGGCCTTCTCTAGTCGCGTTTAGTAAATCGTATCAATACAATTCGTGGGTGTATCCACAAGTCTTGGTTAAAAGTTTCTGCTGTCGTGATACTCAATATTTTGTGCTGTCGTGATACTCAGCGGCTACCATTAGAAGACAAGGATAATACTTACCACCCCACAGACGGCGAAGGCTTGGGCTAGGACTCAACAGAAGTGCAGGAAAAGAGGCCCCCTAGTCGCCAATAGCAAACGGGAAACGCAAGACGTTAGCCGCCTGCCCAGGAGAATGTTCCTGCTACTAGAGTAAGAATTAATTTTAAGAATCAATGTTAATATATTGACATATGTAAAAGAAATTCACTTAAAATTTCTCAACTTATATAAGTTAGCAACACTAAAGTTAACTGCGATAATGCTGGATAAGCAATCAAATCAACATCCGGCACGCGCAGTAGGAATTAATGCTGACCAACGGTAAGGCAACAATTGCAACCAACATCCGGCACAAGTAAATTCAATAATGCTAGCATAGGTAATTTTTAAGTTATAAATAAGTGATAATCAAAATTGTAAATTTAGTTGTAACTGAACATTTGATAATAAAAGGTCACTTTTGACCAAAAACAAATTTTTTTAAGCCGTTTTCATTTAACCGGCAATAACTGGCCCCGAGCAATGTGTTAAACAAGCAACTCAAAAAAGTACCATATGTAGTACTGAAAAGTGACAAACAACTCAACAAAAGTACCATAAGCAGTACGGAAAGCAAGCAGCGGAACTGACTTTCTGGCATCGAGGGAGTGAAAGAGTGCGCCCAAATACCGAGAGGGAAAAGGACAACTGCACGGTCCCCGGCCATGGAAGGGAAGCTGATATCTATTTAAGGAATAAGTAAAGCTATTTAAATTTAATAATTAAGAATATAAAAAAAAGAGAAAAGAACATTTTTTGAAAATTTATAATTTAGAAATATATAAACAAATTTTTTGGAAAGAAAAAACAAGAAACTTATAAGAGAAAATTAATAATTTAAAAATATTAAAAAATTTTTTTTTTGAAAACAAAGTAAATAATTTAAAGAAAGTTTTAAGAGTTCCAATAAGAAAATTATTTCTTTTACAAATAATAAACGGGCTCGTACAGCCAATAATAAATAATAATACAAAGCTGCGATTCACCACCTACGGGGGGACCCTCCAGCTTATAACATACAAAATTTTCTGCGATTCACCACCAAAGGGGCCCTCCAGAGAATTATAAACCACAAAGAAAAATAAAAAAGGGCTTGTACAGCCAATAACATATAAAGTTAAAAAGGGCCGCGATTCACCACCTAACGGGGAACCCTCCGGTTCTTATAAAAGTAAAATAACTCTGCGACTTTCCTGTAAAAGGGACCCTCCAGAGATTAATAAAGAAAAAATATTTAATAAATAATTTAATCAGACCACCAGTGCTAGGGAATACAACTCCCGTTGCACCAACAGGACCTTCCGGTTCTGGCACCCAAATTTCGCCAGAATTGGCACATTTAGTTAAAAACGTTGTAACTCAGATGTTACAGACGGACGGACAAAGCATAATACAAAGTGTTTTGAATAATGGTACGAACCAGAACATTAGGGATCAAACTATAGACGAAAGATACAGAGACAACATGAACGAAATGGACAAAATTCCCGACGTAGTGCGATCACTACGAAAATTTTCAGGAAACGCTTCAGAGTTTACCTCCTGGAAAAAGAGTGTCGAGCGGATTTTGAGGATATATGAACCCTCGAAAGGCACACCAAGATATTTCGGAATTTTAAATGTAATTAGAAACAAAATTATAGGGAAAGCGGACATAGCACTAGAGTCGTATAACACGCCTTTAGATTGGACAGCAATATCTCGTTGTCTAACTACCCATTATGCAGACAAAAGAGACATTGGTACTTTAGAGTATCAAATGACTTGTCTCATACAGGGAAGACTAACGATTAACGAATTTTACCAAAAAGTGTATTTGCACCTATCATTAATCCTCAACAAAATTGGTTGTATGGAAGTAGGAGAGGAAGCAATACATCTTGTTACGGAAAACTACCGTGCTAAAGCTCTTGACACGTTTGTCAGAGGACTTTCGGGTGACCTTCCTAGGCTTCTCGGCATCAGAGAACCAAAAAAGCCTACCAGAAGCTCTTCACCTTTGCCTGAAGTTAGAAAATCAAAACTTCAGAGCAAATCACGCCAACAATCAATTTCCTAGATAACAATTCCAACAACAAAATTTTTTTCCAAATCTTAATCGACAACTTCCTCAAACCAAATTCCATCCCGAGTTAGCTTTTATACCAAAACCAAATCAAATATTTAATCCTTATGGTCAACAACGGTATCCCCAAAATCCAGTAAACCAACAACATGGTTTTCATAATTAAACCCCATTTAATCAACCACCAAATAATCCCCCTCCAAGACCACCAAAACCACCTTAACCAATGGACGTAGACGTTAGCTTTTAACAAATGCTATCAATTACGCCAACAGACCAAATCCCAAATTCACTGTCAAACGACCATCAAATCTTTCAAACAAAAATGATCTGCAAC
This sequence comes from Bactrocera zonata, assembly GCA_037783105.1. Lineage (NCBI taxonomy): Eukaryota > Metazoa > Arthropoda > Insecta > Diptera > Tephritidae > Bactrocera > Bactrocera zonata. The sequence continues at coordinate 109,060 of JBAWJQ010004285.1, forward strand.
CAAAAGTTCAAAGGAATTTTCATGTAAACTTAAACTTTGAACCTTACAGCGAACAAAATTATCAATACAACAATGACTACCAAAACAACGAATACAACTATGACTTTTCCGATACAACTCAAACCGACGAAAACGAACAATCACTAGACCTGACAGATGTACATTTTTTAGATTAAACAGCTCTTCGTTACCTTATTTCAAATGCAAAATGAAGAGTGGAGAAATTTTAAAAATCCTAGTCGATACAGGTTTCAATAAAAAACTATGTTCAATCAAATTTAGTACCAAATCCCAAAGAAAACAATAACCCTTTTTACGCAAATTCAATCGGTGGAAAAATACAAGTTAACACAAGCGGTGTTACAAATGTTGCAAACACGCGCACTTTATTTCACCAATGTTAATAACCCTTAGCCAACATCCGGCACGAGCCTTCACCTCAATGTTAATTTGCTTAGAATCAAAAATATTAAACTCTTTATTTAATTGTGCCAATTCAGATTCTATGTAATTTGCTGGTGCAATTGTTACAATACAGATCGCACGTAATTCACTAATGCAATAATGTTGACACAGCTGTTTGAGCGATTTCCGATCAGTACGTAAATTCAATAACCTCTTCTCAGAATTTAGCCAGCAAACTTTCAGGTGCGTTAGCATAAATTTAGCATTTAAAAGAACTAGCTATTAAGATGTAAGTAAGTTGTGAATTGACTCGGAATAAAGATGGACATACTGTCCAAATAAAAAAAAATAAAAATAAAAAAAAAATAAATATTTTTTTTTTATATGTTTTCGCACTAGAAAACATAACTTACACATTACCCATCACACTTTTCTAAATCTTTTTAATATTGAAGAATGCCAATTAAAAATTTTTTTTTTACCCACTCTTACAACTTTTCACGCAATTCTTGGAAATGATAGTTTAAAGGAACTATCAGCAATAATACATACTAAAGAAAATTTCATGATCGTAGCAAACAAACGTAAAATTCAACTCCATCAATATAGAGCCCAAGATGTTCATTCCATTCAAATCCGTGACGAACATATGAATACTTCAGAAAAAAATGAAATTAAACAACTTGTACAAAAACACCGAAACTTATTTTTAGAACCTAATGAAAAACTAACGTACACAACAAAAGTAGTAGCGGAAATTAGAACAAATTCAGATACACCTATCTACTCAATATCATACCCATATCCTGCCAGTTTAAAACAAGAAGTAGAAAAACAAATAAATAAACTATTAGAGGACGGTATTATCAGAAAATCAAGATCACCATACAATTCACCAATATGGGTTGTACCCAAAAAAGACGATGCATCAGGCGAAAAAAAATTCAGATTAGTTATTGATTACAGAAAACTAAACACAGTTACAACTGCTGATAGTTATCCAATACCAGAGATAAATGAAGTACTATCACAATTAGGAGAAAAACGAATATTTTCAGTAATCGACTTAAAAAGCGGTTTCCATCAAATTCCTCTTAAGGAATCTGACGTGGAGAAAACAGCCTTTTCAGTGAACAACGGAAAGTATGAGTTCACAAGATTACCTTTTGGACTGAAGAACGCGCCATCCATATTTCAACGTACATTAGACGATATTCTGAGTCAATATATAGGAAAAATATGTTATGTCTATATAGATGACATAATAATATTAAGCAAAGATGAAAAATCTCATTCAGAGCATATTGACAAAATTTTTGATACACTCCGTAAAGCTAATATGAAAGTACAAGCAGACAAATGCGAATTCTATAAAAACCAAATAGAATTTTTGGGATTCATAATTTCTTCTGCTGGTATTTCCACAAACCCATCTAAAGTAAAAAGTATTGTAGATTTTCCATACCCCAAAACACTTAAAGACCTTAGATCATTTCTAGGACTTTCAGGATACTATAGACGTTTCATAAAAGATTATGCAAAATTAGCTAAACCCCTCACAACTCTACTTCGTGGTGAAGAAGGTAGAATGTCAAAAAACGTTTCCAAAAAAATCCAAATCCAATTAGACAATGACGCTAAAGCAGCATTTAATAAAATAAAATCCACATTGACATCAAAAGACGTCATTTTACAATATCCTGATTATAAAAAAGAGTTCGATTTAACAACAAATGCTTCCAAATATGCCATAGGCGCTGTCTTAGAACAGAATGGAAAACCCATAACCTTTATATCTAGGACATTAAGTAAAACTGAAGAAAATTATGCAGTTAATGAAAAAGAAATGCTTGCTATTATTTGGGCATTAAATACTTTTAGAAATTATCACTATGGAACGGCAAAAGTAGTAATCCATACAGACCATCAACCTCTCACATACGCCTTAAGCAATAAAAACAATAATTCTAAATTAAAACGGTGGAAAGCCATACCCGAAGAATATAATTACGAATTAAGATATAAACCTGGTAAGGCCAACATAGTAGCAGATACACTTTCAAGACCATTCGAAATAAATTCTTTATCAGTAGCCACACATTCAGATGACTGCTCATCTCACAATCTAATTCCAGCCGTAGAAGTACCCATAAATGTTTTCAAAAACCAACTTTGGATCTCTTTAGGAGACGAAGATAGTTACCTATTTAAAATACCATTCCCTACATACCATAGACATGTAATAATTAAACAAACATTTTCCTCAGAAAACCTAATTTCACTTTTTAAACGTTACTTAAACCCTTCGGTGATAAATGGCATATTTACTTCCGAAGAAATAATGGAAATAATTCAACAAATCATCAGTCTCCGACTATCACTCAGCGTGAACAGTTGCGTTTCTAACACAGTGCGTTTGTTTTCAATTCTCCTTATCAGTGCTATTCGTATTAAAACACGTGCATTTGTTGTTTACATAACTAAGCCGCACTTAAAAAGTCAGTGACACAAATCAACAATTTGCCAATATGCCCCCCGGGGCTTCTAACCTCGAAGATAACAGGTTCGCCCTACTTTCTCCGAGCTCCAGACCTAAACGAAAAAAATCAGAAACGACTCCACTGGATTTATTTCCAGAACTACCAATTACAAAAAAAGACGATCCTAAATTCATCATAATAAAAGCATTGGAAGGTAACAAACCACTAACGAGCTTATCGTGTTTTGCCGTACATAAAGGAATACTAGCCATTAGCAAAGATATCAACACTATAACCGAGCTTCGCGACGGCAGTTTACTTCTGCTTCTCAAAAATAAGAAAATTGCAGAAAAGTTTTTGTCAGCTAAATCTCTTCCGGGAGTGTGCGATATCACCGCTAAACTTCATGATAACTTAAACAGCGTAAAAGGAACCATTTTTGCTCCATTCCTTACTCATTTGCCTGAAAGCGACATTATAGAGGGTCTTAAGACGCACGGCGTAACTTCTATATAGAAGTTTAACAGAATAATTGATAGTGTATCTAAGCCTACTGGCTCAATTCTCTTATCATTTGATAAATATCATCTTCCCGAAAAAATTGAAGTCGCATGGAGAATCCTTTCTGTCCGTCCATACATCCCAAATCCCATGAGATGCAAGACGTGTCAAAAACTTGGCCATACAACAAAATACTGCAAAAATTTCCCAATGTGTAACAATTGCTACCTCCCTCCCCACTCCCCTACCGAATGTATAAGAACAATGTGCGCTAACTGCTCTGGAGAGCATCCGTCCTCCTCAAACGCTTGTCCAAAATTTCTACAAACTAAAGAGATACTACGTATTAAAACATTAGAAAAATGCAGCTTGCACGAAGCAATAAAAAAATACAATCCCGGCTCCCCTTAACCCCTCATTATTTGCCAATGTGTTAAAGTCTCCCGAATTAAACAAAAACAAAAAACCGCAAACAACTGCAGACTCAAACGAAAAAATTCCCCTTCCAACCCCGCAAACTCCTCACAAACCATCAATAACAACTCATTACATACAAGTTAACACAGTGGTTCACACCGTCAGCTAATTCCCACCGTTGGTCAATAGCTGGAAACTTTAAACCACCCAATTGCTGACACTGCATCAGCAATATCAGTTAGTGACTCCACACGCGCGTCCGTTCAACTGCTGACGCCGCAACTGTTGGCAACGTGACCAGGTACAGACTTAGGTTTAATTTAGACTTAAGAAATAATTCGTAATCAGTTTTTAGACAGCAATTAATAAAGAAAGACCGCGGACGCGAGTCCGCTAGTTTTTAAAAATTAAATCAATAAAATAGAAAATTAACTTATATAAGCCGTGGCAGCGCCCACGTAATCAGCCAGTGTAGACGAATTGTGAAATAAAGAGATTTTGTTAAATTGAATTAAACGGTTTTTGGTTTTATTTGTCAATCCATAGATACAAACCTAGTAAAGTAAACTAGTAAGGAGTAAATTCGCAACAATATATAAATAACCCAACAACAAACATTAAAAATTTGCTGAATTTCTTAATGATATTAAAGGAATAACCGGAAATCAATAAATTTGTTATACGAGACCATTTCCTTTGCTATTGCAAAAATCAACATAAATGATAAAAAACAAAATCACTCTGTTTACAATATTTCGTAGAATTTTAATAAACTATTAAGTTATGAGGTTGTTACCCATTATTTTATTTTTATTTTTTTAAATCTAATAATTCTAAAGATGGGAAGGTCAGCAGATTATTCGTCAGGGCAAAAGGAAATATTCAGCTATAACGGTCAAACGCACTACGTGCATCGATTTGGAGATTGGAAAGAGGTAAGTCCGACAGGAATTCCATCGCATTTCGTTGCGTGATAAATTCGCTGACCCTGGGCCCTCTTCATTCTTCTTTAATACCACCAGTAGTGAAAGCGATAGCATCGAATAAATTACAAAAAAAGATAGCCATGGGTAAGATAGCTAGAGAATGTCTGAGCAGGAACAGGAAAAGTCTTTATGCGCAAAATAGGGCAAGGAGTATTTTGACCATTTTCTATTAGCTGGTTAAAATCATCCTATTTGCTAACGCAATAGCCCAGATATATGCAGGGCATTGTTTGAAGTTAAATTTTAATATTATGGAGGCATCGAATTCGACGGTGCTACAGATAAATGAGTACGCCAATTCAACGCAGTTGTTAGGGACGCAGGTAGACGGTTATGACTTTGAAAGTAAGGTTGGAACGAGTAGCGAAAAAGAGACGGGTAACGAAGACTTTGGCAACGACAGACAGTCGACACGCGGACGAGCACGATTCAAGTTGCAAGCAGTTGGTAAAATTAAAATAAGATCAGTTTATAAAGCTAAAATAAAATCAGTTTGTGAAACTAAAATAAGATCAGTTGAAACTAAAACTAAAACTAAACATTCTTTAGGCTACATGGGTTCGAGCCATATCAACACCTGTGTAGTTTATTAATGGATATAAAAAGATTTTAGATTAAAGGTTAAGTCCGTGTTACGGATTGCCAATGCATTGCCCACACTCTAGTCACACTGTTATACAGTTTCAACACTCTAGCCACACTATAAACGGAAAATGTGACAACTCATGCTAATTTTCAAGTCAATCGAAACACTTCATTTTTTTCACGTGCAATCATACAAGTCTATTTAATTCTATTTCTTTTGGCTCATCTCGTGTATTAGTAATCCAGTTTGTAATCGTTATAAAATAAACAATAAAGGCTGTGTATAGGTGAGAGCTGATTTACTAGATCAGTCCTCATGGTAATAAACGTGGGGCGCAACACCCACAACCGGTGCACTCAATATTAAACAGTCAGCATTTAAGTAAATATGATTTATAAGCAAATGCATACTTTCTTGCAAAACATATGTAATAAGTATTTATGATTTGTAAGCAATAATTCATTGCAATATTAACTCCAATGATTATAATTAATAAAGTGAAAGTTTAGCCTAATTCCAATATCCAAACCACCTGGTTTAATTCTTTAGGGTTAATTCGGTATCAGCTTTCTTAAAACTGCTTGAACCCGATCGTATATCAAAATTGGCGCAATCGGTGTGATCCTTAAAAAGTGTTAAATTAAGGATTCAGTGAAACGAACCGTATTCGAAAAACCAAAATTTTTTCCCCCGGATATCATTATATCATATATTTTATATATATCCCAAAAACAATTCTGCGATTCTGTAGCCAACTCAGGAGGTGACCCGACCCTCTAGAATATAAACAATTATAAAACAACTCGGATAAACACAAAAATCGGCACCACCGAAGGTGCAGTGGATATTAATTGTGAAACGAAATATAAATAGTTCTGAAGTGAAAACGACCTAAAAAGATTAAAAGACGTTAATTCACCAGAACAAATTAAAAAAAATAAAATTTTGTGAAGTTTTTGCAGTGAACACGTCTCAGTTGGCAGCGGTCAACGTAGAAGTAGAGCTTGCCTGCAGAGAGCAACAGTTGGAGCAAATGCGGCAAGCCTACCTCGAACTAAGAAACCGGACAGAAGGAAGTAACGGCAGCAGGCATGCACTTATAAAAACAGTTAACGACCTGGCGATATTCACGGGCCTGGTGATGTTACGATAAACTTGTTCTTCAGCAGCATCGAGTACCTACTATCGACAATGAGCGACATAGAGCTACAGAAAGAAGTGACACGATCAATCTGCTACAACCATCCAGGAAGAGGCAAACAATACAATTATTAATATACCTCAATCGGACAACTGGCAGTACGAGCCGGATAAAAGGTTACAATAATAATAATAGCGGTGGAAAACCATGCACTCAACAACAACAACAACCTCGTGGTTCGCGGCCTTCTAGGCCTAGAGGTTATAAACGTATGAATAGTTTCAATCAGAGCAAACATTCCGGATCTTGGAGTAATGATATGCAGATCCAGGAGAAATATGACGAAGCTATGACTAGACGACAAGAACAAAAACAACAGCGACCACAACAACAGAGGAGAAGCCAACAACGTAAACCGAATACTAGTAGGACACCTCCGCCTGTGGCTACAACTGAAACGCCACCCAAAGATGAGCCATTGTACGAAGGCTTCATTTCTGCGTCTTGTCCAGTGACATCCACCTTGAGTCACAACATAGAGTATTTTAGTCTGCTCGTTACCATCGAGGAATTTTGGAGAGTTGCCGTTCGAGAAAACAACCTCTTTGAACGTAAAGTACCACTGTGTACGTTTACACATGTAATGGTCGGCGTCCTACAATTACGAATCGCCCAGCACCAGCGATTTGACAACGGAGTTAATACCTTCACCTATAAATATAATATATAGTATCACCTAGCAACAGCATATGACGCACATACAACGTGAACAATCAAACAAAGGGAGATACAACCAATCACAGCACGCCACGCTACATCAGTATAAAGCTATAAATGCAGTGTATCGCGCGCACTGTGTGTTCTTCAATTCAGTTTAATATAAACCTTAGATATAGTCGGATGTATTGTATAATACTTTTATATTAAATAAAGAGAAACCCAGGAGTAATATCCTGGTAAAATATATATTTCTTAGAATTGCCTAAATAGCATTCTTAATTGCGGCGACAGCTTGTTCCAATTCATCGGTTTGAAAGTCGGATTCGGCGATGCCGAATATAAAGTACCAAAAATTTTAATGGACTACTTTGACGCTATTTGTACAGGCGTAACGCCAACAGGAGAGAAAATCCGTATCAACCAACTCAAAGATACAATACTCGAAGGACCAATGATAATTCGTGTGGTGGAGCACGGTGCTCGCTCGTTCCAAAGATGTGGTTGGCCGTGGGGAAACGTTCGGCGCAAATTTATTCCACAAAATGTTAAATAAAAAACAAAGGTTTCTTATAATAAATTTATTTAATTATAAAAATTTGGAAATACTCTTACCACGTCTGTATCGCAGCGTCGTCGCAAAAGAAGAGAGCGCGCAACTTTTTAGTTAGAGTTTAGTTGCGCGCGAATTAAACTTCGAAAAACTTCGAAAAAGAGGAAAAGAAATGATTGCTCTGTCGATACAGACGTGGCAAAAGAAATTGGGCGGGGGCGGCGTCAACAGTTCGTGCGCAGAATCTTATTGAAAAGTGTGCATCAGTGTTTTTCATGCAAAATGGTCCTTGGGCCTCAAATTATCGATGCGAATCGTTTTGTCGTATTCCATACAAACCTGGTAAAAAAAAACGTAAAACTGGTAAAAGTGTTTCGGTTATGGACTTTCCACAACTCCCAGATATAAAAGTTGAAAATCCCAAAATCGTAGTGATGGAAACTACCCCTTTCCTACTATTCCTGCTTTGCCATTAAGCAAATTAGTGATTACGTTCACTCCATATCTGCCCTTGGAGATGGTAAACTGCTTCTGCTTGTCAAGAATAGCGATATTGCAAAAAAATTCCTGAAAGTAAAAGAACTGCCCAACATATGTTCTATATCAGCCAAAGTCATCCCGATGGCAACATAATGTACTTAGGAACTTTGACGACAGCAGTTTCAACGAAATTATTTGTGTTCGCCCAGACGAATTTCGGCGCATACTAGATTATATAAAGGACGATCAACAACATTTTGTGGAGTAAAACTTACTTTCGATTTACAATTAAAAATAGTGCTATTTAGGTTGGGATCTTCCGGAGATGGATTATCTATACGAAAGGTTGCTTTTATTTATTTTATTAAAATACTTATTTATAAAAAAATCATTAAAATACCTTTAACTGAAAAAGAAATTTTCAGCAATTATTGTAAAGCCCGTGAAACGGTTGAATCAGCTGTACATTTAAAATATAATCAAATATTGATAAAAGAAACGAAAATCTACGGCATTAAAAATAAATGCAATGAATATAATTTTATTAAAATATGTAAAAGAAAGAAATTAGTAGATATAAGTAAAGATAATTGTCTACCTAAATAAATAAGTAGTTTAAATTTATGATGCGTTATAAGAAATGGTCAACCACATGCCGCTGATTGAAGAGTTGCAACCAGGCTTACTACTTTTAAACGATTTTAATGGTACAATGAATGTCGATAAGGAAAACACATAATAGTTGGTACTTTCCTTATTAAGTTCCATAATACATCACTCAAAATAGTGTGGGGACTGGGAAACCCTATAATAGCTTAATGCAAACAAGAAATCTGGCAACTACGAGCAGCATCAGAAAAGTGTCCATAACAAAATTACAAAGTAGAGTCGCGTTTGAGAAGCTGAAGACGAGTTACGAAATTTTGGTGTCTGCAGTATTTTTATAAACTTTTATAAATTCATTTTAAAACCATCACTTTTTTCAAATCATCCATTTCATTATATCGTATTCGATTAACAAATTTCTAATTAAACTCAAAGAACATTAAATACATTTTTGAACTCATTTTTGTGACTTGTGGGTGGAATCCTACAATAGGTAAGCAATATTTTCGGAATATTGAAGCGCCTACATTAGAAGTAGTTCCATCAATAATGCAGCCAGTGTCATCAGAGAGTGAGTGTTTAAATATACTCCCTTTGGAATCTTTAAACGAACTGCATATCAAAAACACCAAAACTATCAATTACTTAAAAATGGATGCAATATTAAAAAAATTCTCCTTACTTGGGATCGGCATAGTCTTGATAGCAATCATCATATTTTTCTTATTTTGGAAGAAAAGCACAAAAAATGTTGCTGTACACGAAACATCGCATACAACAAAAACATACGTCAATACAAAATATTTGACGACAAATATATTAGAAACAGAAAATCCACATCAAAACCCATCAGTTTCAACAACTTACTTCATTTTTAATCGATCGAGGACGATCGAACTTAAGAGGAGAGGAGTTAGCACCCTAAACTCTAAAGTTTCATAAATTCAATTCCGTTCCCAAGCTGACTTAAGCAAAAACATATAAGTTAATCAGAATTGACTCTACATGCGAGTTACATCTCAGGTTACGTCTGACGGCATGCAATTGTGCACCACATCGCATGATCAGCCATTACGTGAACAAAACAGCAGACTCGACATATTTTGAGTCTGTTGGAATATGCGGTACACCCTCACGTTGGGGCAGACTTGAGTTGCTGATCTGATGACAGAGTCAGACTGATTCTTGCAACAGTACAGACCGGAAGACTTTAATTCATAACTTGCGCGAGCATAACTTTTATTGAGTAATCGCCAATTTTACTTCAATAAAACAAAAATATTTAATTTAAACAAATAGAATACACATATTGATAAAAATTTAATAACAATTTGTCAAAATATAAATATAACGCTAAAACAGCGAATATCACACGAAGTTAATATGTGGCAATCGATAGCCCACAAGTTTATGAAAGATTATGCCTCCACAGTAAAGCCTCTCACAATATACTTAAAAGGAGAAAATGGTCATGTGGGAACAAATCCATCAAAAAATGTTAGAATTGAATTGGACAACGTCGCGTTGATGGCTTTCGAAAAAGTTAAAAGAATTTAATCTTCTGAGGACGTACTTTTGCTATATCCTGATCACAATAAACCATTTGACTTAACAACTGACGCTTTAGCACACGCTATTGGGGCGGTATTATCTTAAAGCAGTACGCCGATAACCATGATTTCCAGAAAGTTATCAACAGCAGAAAAAATTATGCTACCAATGAAAGGGAGCTTTTAACAATAGTGTGGGCACAAAAAAAGCTGCGAAGCTATTTGTACGGAGTAAAACAGCTGAATATTTTTACCTATCATCAGCCTTTGATCTTCGCTGTCTCTGATAAGAATCCAAACACGAAAAAAAAGCTGACGAGCATTTGTGGGAGTGTTTTGACCTCAATGTCATTATAAACCCGGTAAAGATAATCTTGTTGCCGATGCATTGTCACGACATCAATTGAGCAGGAATCCTCATCTATCAGAATCTTCAACAGAAGTTATTTCAAAAGTGGAAAACTCTGTTAATTCATTTCGAAATCAAATAAATCTTGAAGAAGGAAATGTCACAACCACGAAGACAAGAATTATTTTCAAGTCGAGGATAAGGCATCAAAAGAATTTGTTGGCGCAAGGAAGTAGTTTAGACTACCAACGTATATTTTAGATATTACTATTTATTGCAACCTTGAATTGTTCCATTCCATGCATCTATTTACAGTTTATGATATATTTTCATTTTTCTACTCAGTTCAGTTCTTTGTAAGCAGCCCATAAGAAAACTTGAATTAAAAGGCTTTATAATATAAAACTCCAAACTCCTCGTTTCATTTAAACAGAGTTATTATGGGCAGTAATAAAAGTTTTTCGTGGCGTGAAAAGTCTGTCGGTTACACGCGTGGTATAAATTTCAAAAAGAAATTTAGCGAAAATTTTGAGCATGGCAGGAGTCGCACGTATCGAGCCGCTAAACGCGGAAAATTACGACACATGGAAGCTGCACATGAGTTATAGTTACACATGCATTTGGTTATATGTACATGTATGCAGATACATTGTTTGCAGTGCAGCTGAGAAAACATAAATATTTATGTATAGTTATAAGTACTAGTTGTAGATAGTCACACATGTGTACAAATACTTTTGATTATCAGTAAAAATTAGAACAATAAGAATGTAAATACAAATAACCATAAATATTTCCATTCCTTTGTTAGAAGTACACATAAGATTTGAAAAACAACTGACCTGCGCGTCGGTACTAGCATAAGTATAAATAGAAGTAGTTTGTAAAAGAATAAATAAAATAATATTGACCACTGAGCGAAAAGCACGCGTTGTATCATTTATTTAATTGGCGCCAAACGAGTTTTTGTAAGTCTGTTCCCAAAATCCTTATGTCAGGATAATAGAACAGCAGAAGAACACCAAAAAAAAAAAAAATCAATTGAAGTCGAAAAATCGTGCATCGGGAAAAAAATAGGTCAACAATCCCACGCCAAGGACAATAGGGAAGGAAAAAGAAGTCAACAATTCCACGCCAGGACAACGGGACATGAAGCTGTACTTAATTTAAATATATTGTACGCTAGGAATAAGATCCAATTTTGCCAAGTTTTGTGAAAATAAACAACATTTGTGACAAGCGAAAAAATAGGTGTAAAATGTCGTTAACCGCAGAAGCCATTACCGATTTGGTTACTCAAATCACTACAGCTGTAACGAATCAGCTGGCACAGCGCGTATCTGAACAGATTAGGCAGGTGCAAGCTAACGTTGACGCGTTGAATTTAAATGTTGCTCCACCAAAAGTTTTGAGGTACGAGGACTTAGAGATATATACAAATATCCAATGCGATATTGGACTCGATGTTGTGAAGGCTGTACCCGAGTTTTCCGGTGAGTCGGTTCGATATCCATCATGGCGACAGTCTGCAAAAGCAGCTATGAAGCCTTATGAAAAATACTTAGGCTCAAATAGGTATTATCAAGCCATAGCCATAATACGAAATAAAATAACAGGAGCGGCGGATACCATGTTATCATCATTTAGCACGCCCCTGAATTTTGATGCTATAATAGCAAGGCTTGACCAAACGTACTCGGACAAAAGACCGTTATATCTTCTAGAGCAAGAACTCTCCACTTTGTGACAGGGAAGACAATCCATTACGGACTATTACGATTCAGTAGAGAAGCATCTGATACTTCTTACAAGTAAAGCAGTTATGCAATATAACGGGGACAGAGAAGCCTTGATACTTCTTAATGAGAAGTGTAGGAATGATGCCTTACGTGTTTTCATTTCAGGGTTAAATCGACCCCTTAATGATAAATGGCCATATAAACACGAAGCATTCAAGTAGTAAACAAATAACATTGTCAAAGGAGGCTCAAAAGGCGTTTAATAAACTGAAAGAAATCCTTGCATCTGAAGATGTTACTCTTCGCTTTCCAGATTTTAGTAAACCTTTTGATTTAACCACCGACGCTTCTTCTGTAGCAATCGGAGCTGTACTATCGCAGGAGAAAAGACCTATAACTTTTATATCCCGCACACTATATTCTGCAGAGCAAAACTATGCTACTAATGAAAGAGAAATGCTTGCGATTGTTTGGTCATTACAGAATTTACGAAATTATTTGTACGGCGTTAACAACCTTAACATATTTACAGACATCAGCCGCTAACATTTTCCATTTCGGACCGTAACCCCAATACAAAACTAAAACGTTGGAGAAGTTCTGTAGAAGAATTTGCGCCCAAATTCCATTACAAACCAGGTACTGGAAATGTGGTAGCAGATGCCCTTTCGCGGCAGTACATTCAACACATGAATCAATGCGATAATACCGATCAGTACAGTACACAATGCTGCACAAACAGCGGGTAAAACCCAGTTTATTCAGACCGTACCAACAACTATTAATAGTTTTAGAAATCTGTCCTAGTAGATGGAAAAGAAGTACATAAAGACAACATTCGCTAAATATCTGATTTTTACAGGCTCCTCAATATGGTCACCATCCAGGTCAAGATTCTAGATTACAGCCACTCCAGGTATATCCCATTTCAGAAAGGAGAAGTAGCTATTTATGACACCTATATATATCTTGTACATACCATGAACATAACTGAATTTGAGGAAATGGCCCTTGACGTATCCAACCTTATAAAGCTTTTCGAAAACCAAGAGAAAAAGGAATCCTTGGAGGCCGATGCCGACGAGATGCTTCGCCTCATTAATGCACTGAGCTTTCGCAGTAGAAAAACTAGATCAATAAATTTTTTAGGTTCTGCATTGAAATTTGTTGCTGGCACGCGTTGTATCATTTATTTAATTCATGCGCGCAGTTTTGGTAAAAAATGATTTATGGGCATACGCAAATGGTAAAATAGAATGTCCAATTGATGAAGCAGCCGCAAATTTGTGGAAAATAAACGACGAAAAGGCCTGTGCGGATATTATGCTTGCAATAAGTCCCACAGAATTAAATCAAATTTCTGAATGCACAACCTCACAGAAAACGTGGCAAAAATTGCAAACGACGTACGAGTCGAAAGGCCCCGTTAGAAAAGCTACATTGTTAAAGAGAGTGGCGCTGTCACTTATGAAAGAGTGAGATTTAGTTCGAATCCATTTAAATGATTTTTTTGACGCGGTCGCTAAATTAAAGGAAATAGGGGTTGAAATCGGTGACGATTTGCTCGCAATCTTATTATTATATAAGTTAACACCAGAAATGTTGCCAATAAACCAATAACTGCCGACGTCAACTATCTCCCAATAGGAAATATTCCAAACGTTTAGTGAGCAGAAACAAACAATTGGGAACAGCATCCGCCATGCGCCGCATAAGCGAAAGTTAACCAAAAGTGCTGACGCAAGTAGATTTAAGCAATATTAAGAATATGTTTAATTGTAAATTAGTTAGTTGTTAATTTGATTTCAACCAATGAAGGTCGTTTTGACCATAAAATGTATTTTTTTTCGACTTTGTAATCAATAGGTCGTTAATTTGTATATAGCGATCTAACTATTTCTCGTTTATCTCTCTTACATTTTCTCTCTGTCTTAATATAAACCAACGTACCAATATAAAGGTTACAAATACATGTAGGACGGCAACACCGCAATGGACGAAAGTCTTACAGACCGATTCTGTGCACTTAACAAATTATCAAAATATTGTTTATTTATCAAGATTTTTATCAAGCCAAAAGCTTTTTGTTACACTGTGCAAATATTGATAAAACTTAAAGCTTCAGTGCGAATCGCTTTTCACCATACTGTGGTGAACAAAATAATGTAAACAGAAATCAGCTGTTTAGTGCGAAATGGATTCTTCAACAACGTAAGTATTCATTATTATTAATTGTTAATTTTAAAGAAATAAATGGTTTAATATTTAATTTAATTTATAGGAAACCATAAAACCAACGTGCTACGCACGAACAATTAGAAACTTACGTTTCATTTTGCCGGGCGCATCCGGAAATCGGTAGAGGAAAAAATATGCCAAAATCGCCTCGACAAATGCAGGATTTGTGGCGGCAGCTGGCGGTGCAGTTAAATGCGTGCAGAGGGCCATCTCGTACTGCAGCTAAGTGGAAAGAGGTAATTCGTCTAATATTTTCAACATTTGTTAAATGATTTTGATTTACAGACAATGGGTGTTTGGAAGAGCCAGCAAAGCGCTTAAAAATGGAGCAGAGGCTCACTGGAGGAGGGCCCTGTGGCAAGCCGTTGACCGATTTAGAGCAAAAATCTTTGGCAGCTTTTGGATCAGTAGCTGTGGATGGAGTGGAAACTATTGAAAGCTTTGGTTTAGGGCTGCCGCGAAAACAAATTGTAGAATCGTCGATAATTGAGTGTCCAATATCATCTACTGAAAGTAGACTGCCTAGTTCAGCACCACTGCCAAGCCTATTATTGTCGCCAACCCCACTACCATCGTCAAACCCACTACCATCGCCAGGCCCACTACCATCGCCAAACCCACTGCCATCGCCAAACCCACTACCATCGCCAAATTCAGCACAATCTCCATATGATTCACCGTTATTCAGCCCGGATAATCAGGTATGTAATTTCTATTTTATTCTACAATGTATCCAAGTACATAAACCCCTGGCCACTGGTTAAACGCAGTGGCTTTTTTTCTTTTTTTGGGTTATTTTTCTTTGATTTATTCGCAAAGAAAAGCCATATGAACCCAAGTTTTTAGCTTCATACGAACTTTTTAATAATTTAACAAACTTTAAATTTGGAGCCCAAGAATTCGCACCAATATACTCGTATCTATATGAGTACCTATACATAATACATAGTTATGCATATATGAGTTAACACAAGCGGTGTTACAAATGTTGCAAACACGCGCACTTTATTTCACCAATGTTAATAACCCTTAGCCAACATCCGGCACGAGCCTTCACCTCAATGTTAATTTGCTTAGAATCAAAAATATTAAACTTTTTATTTAATTGTGCCAATTCAGATTCTATGTAATTTGCTAGTGCAATTGTTACAATACAGATCGCACGTAATTCACTAATGCAATAATGTTGACACAGCTGTTTGAGCGATTTCCGATCAGTACGTAAATTCAATAACCTCTTCTCAGAATTTAGCCAGCAAACTTTCAGGTGCGTTAGCATAAATTTAGCATATAAAAGAACTAGCTATTAAGATGTAAGTCAGTTGTGAATTGACGCGGAATAAAGATGGACATACTGTCCAAATAAAAAAAAATAAAAAATAAAAAATAAATAAATAATTTTTTTTTTTTTTTATGTTTTCACACTAGAAAACATAACTTATGTATATGTATACATATTTGCATAATGCATATGTATTTACATATGCCCATATATATATATCCATACATACAAACATACATATGCCTTTACGTAGTTTTTAATAAATATTTTTTTTTTAAGATTGACACCGATTCGGATGCCAGGACATCACGGCCATCATGAGGGGAGCGCAATAAGCTAATTAGTACTCTTATTGCTAACATAGCAAAGAGGAATGCTGCTGAAGAACACAGGCAACATCGTGAAGAGGAACAGCGTCGGGAGCACCGGGAAGTAATACATGCCATCCATGACCTAACAAGAGTTGTCGCAGAGTTAATAAATGTTTTAAAACAAAACTCTGATCATTAGAGTTGGAAGACTGAATTTTATATTTTTTTTAATTCCTTATCTTTCAAATTTTAGTTTTCTTGTTTGTACATATCCATATGTATGTATGTTAATGGACTTTGTTTTTACTAAAATAAATTATTCAAACTAATGAATTAAACTAATGAAACAATGTTGTTAATAATTATATCTGGTTGTGTTATTCTGTAGCTGAAGATGTCGTGACTCAGACCGAGCAGCTTAGCATGTGCCTGACACAGGCTATGCAGGGGTTACTTTTAAGTGCGATGATGTGTGCTTCTGTTTAGATATTCTGTTTACATATGACTTGTGTAAGTTAACGCAATATACGCCGAAATTGCCTTACGTAGCTTTTACAAATAACCAACCACTAAAAGCTTACGTAAGCATGCGATTTGGACAGCGGTCGCTATCCCACGGTTAAACGACACCACACGCGCATCCAGAGTAAATGATGATACAGCGCCGCTGCTACTTGAGAACGTCAGTGCTGCTTTTCAACAACAACAACGACTTCAATGCACCTGTACGTGCAACGTGACTTGCTAGCGTAAATTAGGCGTAAGAAGATTTTTGTAATTAATTCTAAATTTGGTTTTCAACAATAAACACACGGCTCGCTGCCAAATAATAATTGTGTTTTAAATGTGAACAAATAAATAAATAACTGGCGCCCAACGTGCTAGTCGCGACTGAATAAGTTAATCGAGTAAAGGCCCTTAAGAAGTGCCTCGCGCTGCGGCTCAAATTACTAAACAGGACGTGACAGCAGAATCAAAAAGGGATAACTTCGGTGGAAGAAAGCCTGCACCCAACGAAGAGTGCGCAACGTTGGACCCCAAGTAGCCCCGGCAAAAAAGAAAAATCCAATGCGCCGTTGGACTTTAATGTAAGAACGTAAATTAAGAATTTAAGTGAATAGAAATAAGAGTTTAATTCAATAAAAATAAGTGAAACAGTAAATTCTTTTGTCTTTTGTTGATCATGAGGCCGTAAGTCATCTATTAGACTCCGGCAAATATCACGAGGCAGTCGGATATTTTTCATGAACTCACTTTCACTGAGGGCAAGTGGATCAGTAGAATCCCTGAAACTCCTGAAATAACGCGCGCGATCTCTATTTTCTAAATTTTCCTCCTCTTCTAACAGCAACAATAATAATATGTCTTCTTCCATTTTATTTAATTTAATTTCAATCAAAATTAAAATTAAATTGTGTTCACAATATTTTCACAAACAGTTGTTGAATTTGTCAAGAGCATTTGACATCTTGATAATTTATCTAGAAAAGAGCTTTTGGTTTTTGACACAGAATACCAATGACTTGATAAATAATCAATATTGATAAATAAGCAAGATGGTGAATTTATCAAGTGCACAGAATCGGGCTATTTACTTAACAATACAACCCTCACAATGTTGAACGAACCTGACGAACGCGTTGCAAGCAAAACAGCAGTTGAAAATTGAAAGTTGAATAGCCAACATCGAAGTCGTGTATTAAATACCAGAATATTAACTTGCTATTATTAATATTTAATTTAAGAGAAAACTGTGTAATCAATACATATAAAATAAACATTTCTATATATTTAAACACCTAAATAAACAGTGAATTGACTATTACTACATATATGTTAATCAATGGAAATAAACTGCGGATTAATATACAACCAACTTTGACAAAAGAGAACAACTAATGTTATGCTGAACATATTTTGTTTAATATTATGGAATATCGGCACAACTTGAATTGTGTCGCCGGAGAGTAGCACCTTTAGTTCAGAATAATAACACAAGTTAAGTTATGTCTTTCAATCGTGTCAAATTACTTTAAGGAAAAAAGGATTGAATCACATATTTAAGCGTATTTTAAAAACTACGGGCACTTACCTAAGTTTTTTGGCAGTACAAGATGGATATGATATCACTTGAGATATTTAAAAAAAAAAATTACGGGATTCCTTCAAAAACTTTTTTTTTTTTTAATTTTACTTTGAATCTTTAAAATGCTCTACTGAAAAATCAAAAAAACACACTTGAGCTGTTATGGCTTGTGACCACAGAATTTTCGACAGTCGTCAGCAGTCACAGTCGCGAAAAGTAATGCATTCGGCTTTTTGCTACTTTTGATTTTTGTCGCTGTTGCTTTCGATCAGCAGCATTAGTCGAAAAAAGCAAGAAGCGTCCGGTTCGTGGAAGTCACCAGCAGTCGCCGTTTTGTTCTTTTTCCTCTTTTGCTTTTACTTGCAATTAGAACGCTGCTAGACTCACACGTATTCAGCTATGGCGCCAAGTGCAGCGTGGAAGTATTTTGGAAATAAAGCAGCCGAGGTTTTAGCAATATGCAATATATGCAAAAGTTCACTTAAAAACAATAGACTGTCGAATTTAAAAACTCATTTAATAAAGCAGCACAAAGTTGACTTTAATTTAACTCTTGAAAACATTGAATCGTCATAAACTTCCTCGATTAAAACAGTACGTTTTCAACATACTTATATTATCGCCGCAACAAAAAAATGACGCAATAAATCATTTAAAATCTATTTGGGATAGACTTAATAGTCTTCACCCTACTGGCAATATGTACTTGAACTTGTACATGCAGATGTGTGTGGGCCTATGAATGTTAAATCGCTAGGTGGTAATCGATTTTTTGTTACATTTATAGACGATTTTTCTAGAAAGACATTTGTATACTTTATGAAAGCCAAAAGTGAAGTTTTTGAAAATTTTAGAAATTTTAAAAACTTTGTTGAATGCCAAATGGACTGTAAGATAAAAGCCATACGAAGTACGAACAGGGAATTTGATAATTTATTGAAAAGTTCTGATATAAAGAGGGAGTTGACCGTCCCGTATACACCCCAGCAAAATGGTGTTGCGGAGCGAGCCAACTGAACTATAGTCGAAATGGCCAAAAGTTTATTAATTCATGCAAATCTTGGTAAATTTTTGTGGGCTGAAGCGGTACAAACCGCACTGTATTTACGAAATAGATGCCCAACGAAGGCATCGAATTCTCGTACTCCATTTGAGGTGTGGAAGCAGCGTAAACCATCAGTAAAGCATCTACGTATTTTCGGGTCACGTGCATTTGCAATAGACTAAACAAACAAAGGCAAATTCGATGCGAAAGGCAAGGAGTACATTTTTGTTGGTTATTCCAATGGCGAAAATCCATGCAGTTGGAAAATGATGCTCTTATAGCCAATAATGCATGGTTGTTAGTTGATTTACCGAAGGGACAAAAAGCCATTGGTTCAAAATGGGTTTATCGAATCAAGCGAGACGCCAGCGGAAATATCGATAAGTTTAAATCAATATTAGTTGCAAAAGGTTGTGGGCAACAATTATTTGTCAACTACTGGGAGACATTCTCTCCAGTTATACGTTACGAGACGATACGCATGCTTTTTGCCATAGCTGTAGAAAAACAACTGTACATGCATCATATTGACATATCGAACGCGTATTTGAACAGCAAACTTGAAGAAAATATTTTCATGAAACAACCAGAGGGCTTTATCAGCAAGAAGTATCCAGAAAAGGTGTTAAAGCTACAGAACGCAATTTATGGATTGAAACAATCCGGCCTTGTTTGGAATAGCACATTAGACGCAGTTTTAACCAGCATCGGGTTCAAAAGGTGTAGACACGAGCCATGTTTGTGCGTGAACAACAACAATCAGCAGTATAGTTATATAGCAGAAAATGAAATAGGAGAAATTAAGAAGAAGATAGCAGCAAAGTTCCAGATGCAGGATTACGGTACTGTAAGTTATTTCCTAGGGTTGGAAATACAACGAAAAGGTGAAAAAGGTGCGATTTCTTTGCACCAGAAGAAGTACATCAGAGCAGTTCTCGTTTCATTTGGTATGCAAAATTGCAGGGCAGTAGCAACAGCATTGCAAGCAGCTAAACTCAATCTGCGCAAAATGTGGAATTACCCAGGACAAGAATATAAAGTTCAGCAAGGAACAATTCGTAAATTGCAAAGGAAACCATCAAGCTGCAAACAAAGACTGCCCAACAAGGATCAAGGCCTACACAATTAAAAGGATAACCACATTAGAAAACCTCACTATCAAAGAAGCACAAACAAAATTTATTAATGTTAAATTAGGCTTAAAATAAAGTTATGTATCATTTAACATATCGGGACAAAGTCATCCAAATTATTCAAGACAAATTGAAGTAAATTAAAACTATTTTTATTACTCGAGACAGCAAAGAAGCTCGGAAAATAATAGTAAGACGACAAATGTGTGAATTAGAATAACAAGGAATAATTAGAAAAGTCACAATAGATAAAGTTTATCAATCTTAATAGTACAAAAAAAGGTAGATAATTCAGGAATTGAGAAATTCAGGCTAGTAGTTAATTATAGGAGATTAAATAATATAACTGTAGACGATAAGTGTCCTTTACCAAATATCGAAGGAGTCTTGGATAAATTAGGCAAATCACAATACTTTATCACAAAAGATTTAGCAAATGGTTACTACCAGATTTTAATGGCAGAAAGGATTTCGAGAAAACAGCCTTTGTTACACTGGCAGGACTATATGAATACTTCCGAATTCCTTTGGGGTTGAAAAATTTGAAAGACTTATAAACGACACATTGAAAGAATACATAAATAAATCATGTATGTAGAATTAGAAAGCATATCATCTAATACCTAAATTTTGCGCTTCCTACAATCTAAGCTGATTTTTTTTATTTAGACCTAAGCAAAATATTGTACAAAGGAATAAGAAATAAAAAAATTATACTTAGTAATTTACTAGAATTGAAGAGCGTCCTTAGTAATTCTTAAAACATAACCTTCTGCAAACCACGGAAAGTATACTCGCTTTCACAAAAATTCTCCCACTGATATTCATACCAATTGGTATGATTGAATATAAACGTACAAAAATTTAAACCAAAGGACTAAGACGCGGCTGTAATATCAAGGTAAGTTTTTGTGCATTATGCTCATTCGTCAATGCTCATTTCTGTTCAAGCCGCTATGTTAAATTTTTTCCTTCATATCTGGCTGTGGTGAAATATGCTCATCACATTTTTTTAACTTTTGAAAATTTATACGCTGGTCCGCAATAGAACCTTCTCTAATTTAAATGTTCTCTGTTACATCTAATTTGCTACTGTTACATCATCTCTAATTCATACGTTCTCTCTTACATCTACAACTGACCAGTTTAGCTGAGAATCTTAGCGCTCGTTTGTAATTAATTTATAGAGTTTATTTCCTTTGATCTCCTGTCCAACGACTGCAAATCGTTAAGTGTATCCTTGAAGTAATTCATGTAATCCGTAATCTTCCTTGCTGATGGGCAGCGACTGGAAATCAAGTGATAGGCGAACGGAAAGAGCTTCACAAGAAATTTTTGAATGGCATCTTCCGGATCGCCCAAATGATTGACGTTACCACACTTGATGCTATTGCCGTGTCCATTTTCAAAATGTCTGTAAAGAAGCAACAAGAGAAGGTGGTTCATTATGGTGAGATTAAAAAAAGAGAGTGTGTGAACGAATGAGAAAGGGGGCTAGATATAATTTGAATTTAAATAATAATCTGACTTACATCATGGTTTCTGAATTGGTGGATCAATTCGCTCGATTGTAATATCATGCCTCGATGCACTTATGTATCAAAAGACCGTCAGTATTATTTTCTGATTATTCCTTTAGGACTAGGAAATGTTCTGAAAAGAAAACAAACAATAAGTCAATTAAATGTACATTTTCAGTATAATAAAAATTTTTATAAAACCTTAAATATAGATTATCCTTAATATGAGATTATAATTTATTTTGGATATTAATCCCATGTAAAACTCTTAGATCATATAAAATGACGACAAGAGTTTGCGCCAAAATAAATCGAATTATATTACTTCGTATAGTTTTCCGTACTATATTTCCGATTTTTTTTTTTTGAGAAAAAATGTTAATTTTCTTTAAGAGAGAAATGTTAATGAACAAAATTATAATTTTGATTCTGAACTCAGTTTAAGACATAGACCACAAACGGTTTTGTAAAAGCTTGACTCATTATTTTTTGAAGCCGTATCAAATATGATGCCATAATAGAGAAAATACCTTTTTTTCTCCGATAAAGGTGAAAACGAGAGCTAAGCGCTGAAAATGTGAATAGTGCTTATGGTAGTGATATTGTAGTGATCAATCAGACACAATTTTCTTTTCTTGCCTAGCACACACATCGGCAGTACCTCTTAATAAGCCCGAGAGCTAGTTTGGGAGGAATCACTTCAGTTGTTTGCCTTTTTTCGAAAATTGCCTTTCAAATAGCAACAATTTGTAGATTTGATATAAATCCGATAGTTAAAAGTAAGCTAAATTTTAAATTACTAGACCTTATGTTATAAGTGCTTTAGTTGAGTGTAACTTTACAAAAATGTTGAGGAATATCTTGTATGATATGGTTATGCAATAGTATTCATGTTCGATTCTAATAAGATGTAGGATCGGAGAAGTTAAACCTATACTGAGGTTAAAATAGAACGCCAGAAAAGTGTAGGAGCTAGATAAGTTACTTAAAAAACCCTCGATTTTCATTACACAGTAAAAGTGTCGCTGATGGGTTGTTAATGAGTAGCGAAATTTTAGTGTTGGGACGAAAAATTAATTTGTCATATATACTATATGTATATTTTTCGCATGAAATATGTTAGCAAAAATTCAAAACTGATCAAAATGAATATATACCTTTATATACAATACTTACTGTCAGCTTTTTCGTAAGAAATTTTTAACAGAAAATCCTTTCCAATAATAATTAAGTACCAGATTAAGATACATCCAAAATAAAAAAAATGTCATAAAATGTACGAAATTCGAATATAAGCGTGTCAGGTTATTTTTGGGTAATTTGCAAAATTTATGAAAAATGTCGCGAAACTTTTCGGTTATTTTTTAATTTTTTGCCGAAATGTGTGGTGCTAAAAAAGCTTGCTTTTTGGCAAAAATGAGTCATATATGTGTGCACACATATGTATATGTAGATTCCCCGTAATAAATATTTATGCAAATTTTATGAATATATTGCTAATTTTCTTATTTTATCTGGCGCTCAGAAACTTTTCTGATATATCAACATCTGCTTGTATGTTTGAGATTTACATATATACTATATGTAGTAGAAGTAGATATGTTTGTGCGAAATGATGAAGTATACATTTATATTCATACGAGGGTAGCTCGATAAATCCGTGAGTGTTTGAAATTTATTAAAGATTTTTATAGGTTAACACACTTTTAAGAAACAAACACAAACGTTGATTTAGGTTGCACCGAAACTATAATGACCCTCACAAATAGAAAAGATTCCTTACAAGAACTCGAATTTGATTGGTTAGTTTGCATTACAGCTATGTGATACAGTAATCCGATCTGATCAATTTCTTCGGAGATTGCATTATTGTCTGAGAAAAAAACTCGTGGCAAATTTCGTGAAGATATCTATTCAAATAAAAAATGTTTCCATACAAGCCTCGTATTCCGATTGTTCAGTTTGCATATCAGCGATTTCTAAATTCTGTGGAAAAATTAATATATAAACTCTATAGTGATATGAGTATGCGAAGGAGATGTATTTATGGTATTTCCATTAATCATATTCAATAAATTTGACCTCTGATTTTTAGTTCATAAGTTTGCGTATTCACTTCTATAATATGTGAGGAAATCTAAATAGAAAGCGTATGAATTAATATAGCAAATGACCCTCGTATTAGCTACTCACTCATAGGTATTTGCTCCACTTCTGCTTTATCAGCTTACACTTAGATTAATAAGCAGATCAATCCACAGTCCTATATGTATGCGCATAAAACAAAGAAGCATGCCTCCAAATGGAGCCTCCACATTTGCGTCACCCGCCCGCTGGCGATCTGCTTGTGGAGTTGGCAGCCGTAAAGTGTATGCGATCGAACGCTGTACGTGTTTTTGTATATTTATAAAATATGGCAGTCAGTTCATACGTTGTAGTGAATCATAAGGAATAAATAACTCAATTTCGATTTTTTGTTAATACGTTTTGCATTTTGGGTGACAATATACATATTTATAAACTTTTATATTAAATATAATATAAATGTATAGTATGCATATGTCTTAAAAATCGCTGGGTCGAAACCGGTTTCAGACCCATAGTCTCTTAGACAAGTTGTTCGGAGTGATCCGTAGAACATTTCCTGCATAGGCGATTTTTTTCGTTTTTTGGCTCCCTGTAAGTCCACTCGCTCTAATGTACATATCAAATCATATAATTTTGCAAATCTTAGCGGAAGCAGCCGATAGAATTGATGTTTTTCTATTTATCCTAAGTCCATTTTTCGAACAATAAGCGCATAAATGTACGGACATAGATATTATCATCTATAATGCGAACGTCTTTCGTAGAAGGCAAAGACTGTCCCTTACGCAGAATAATGGCCCGATTTATTGAAGAAAAAAGTGTCATTTCACCACGGCAACTTATGGAATAACGCCTCCGTCGACGCCACGAGCAAGACTGGTCGACTTCTGCTGCTTTGTTCAACCTATGCTGCAGGCTGGGGCCTGTAGGACTTAGCTTTTTCCCAGAATTTTCATTTTATTTCAAAATATTGTCAAGTATTTATATCAGCTTATGTGTAAATAAATATACTACTCAAATTGAATGATTCCTCTATTTTTATCTTTATTTCAGATGTTCTTTCATTTAATTTCAAAAGCGAATGCATTCTATTTTATAAAGAATTCGTAGATCAATTAAGCGTAATGAGATATTTACCATGTGAAATTACCAACTAAAAACTATAATTTTTGCATCCATATTTATAAAAATATACACATAATTCATTATAAACATGTAAAGGCTTTTAATAAGCACCGAAAGCTTTTAGTCATCAAGTGCGCTCCGCTGCTTCTATCATCAAAGCGCTGTGGAACATTGCAGAGCCAAATCTGGCTTGCACATTTGTTTGCAATTCCATGATGGTTCGTAAGTTGAAAATTTTATTAAAATATAGATTTTATTACAATAAACAGAGGAAGTGAACGAGTAAAAGAAATATTCGTCTGTATTAGTGTTCCTGCAAGGGTGATTGTGTGTGTGGAAATCGCATCGCATTCAACTGCAAATTAAATGCAAATTCAAATTGCCAATGATTATGAGGCCAACGACTGTATTGAGCACACTTGGTTCCTGGTGTTCTATTCGCCGCAGCAGCGGCGCACAGTGGATCAGGCGGACGAGCAGTAAAACATATTACAAAGAGTCCATGCTACTCTTAGCTTGGAGATGCTCAGGAAGCAGCTGGTACTCTATAATGCCGTTCAGTTGCTGATGAGTCAGTATATAAATAGAAATGAGTGTGTGTATGTGTGCTTATGCAACCAATATTACTAGTTGGCAGCGTTGCTTGCATCTGCGTTTCATCCGACAGCATGCCGAATGCATCTGCCTTGGAGCATGCCAAGAAGAAACCATCAAACCGGTCGACGGTTTAAGATTTATTATAATAGAAAAAAATAGTTTCGTTTTTAAGATTAACTTGAAAACGTTGTGCAATAGAGTTGAAAGGATTTAAATAGATAATATGTTATGATAGTAAGCGCAACAAAAATAATATAAGTTTTAATAGCTTCGCTTACATAATAATAAAACATTTACGTGTTTTAATTAAAACCTAAACTTAAAAGTTGAACGAAGGAAAAAAACTGAAAATTTAATTTTTGGTAGACATTTTTACAAAAAAATTAAAATTTAGTGAAAATTTTCCTGTAAGGATGGACCCAACGCGGGTTTGTTGGACATTAATGTCTTTGATGCCTTTAGCATATGAGCCTTTTTTTCTCATGCACCTTATTTTCCAGCCCTTCTAAATAAATTTTCCGATTTTTTAATATTTCCAAAGATAAATGTCCCTTTTAGAACCTCGTTGTATTCATCGCGTTTGACTTGTACGATCGCAGAGTCAAATAACACTTATCAGACAACTTCCGATATCAGTATTTAGTGTTTCATAAAACATAGCGTTTTATTAGTACATAAAATTCCTATTTTATCCATTGTTTTCACAAAACCAGAACATGGAACGATCACTCAAAATCCTGTATCTTACGACGCAATCAACCGATATCTGTGAAAAGCATTATTTTTCCTACAGGGCCTACATACTTATTAGTGTAGATATATTATTAACACTGCATAATCCCTTTTTATTTTTTATTTTTATTTGCTATATTCTCACTTTGCTACTTCCTTCTTAAAATCCATTTCCATTCATGGCAGTGAAAATGCAATGACTGACTCTTTTTGTCGTTGTTGGCATGTGACTTGTTCGCTTGCTGCCTCGCATAGTCAAAGCATTAGCATCACCATTGAAATGGCCAATTCTATGGTTATGACGTTCCTATGGCGATCTGTGCGGATAATATTTAAATTGCGAACGAATGGAAACCATTTCGTGTAAACTAATTAATTAATTAAGGTGTACGAAGGTGAAATGGAAAAAAGAAAAATTCAGAAAAAAATTCATCGAGTGGATATAATTAATTTCAGATGAGCGAGCGCGTGTGTCTAAATATATGCAAATAATTGTATTTGCTAATAAAGATTAAAGAATATTGGATTAAGATAAAATTTAATGAATTTGGACGTGTTGATTTATGGCACTTTTAAGTTGCTAGACAAAAGATTAATATATAAAGGGTGGACATAAGTATACATACGGATATATATGTATGTATTTAGGTAGGACTACACTAAAAATCTGAAGATTAATATTGGCTAATTTTTAGGAATAATGTGATGCATTTGGACAATATTAATTCAGAAATGAGCAACTGTCTTCAATGCGGATATTGTGGGATCATGTCCGAGGCAAAATTTAAGATTGCGAAAATAATTCTAATGTAAAAAGTTTTTTAATAACAGTCTCCATCTCCATCCATTAGCAGAAGAAGGTTCAGCTTTTTCACAGAAAGTTTTATATACAACAGATACAAATTTTAAAAATCATATAGCAAACTTTTTATTGGTAAGATCAGGAGACGATAAAAATCCGTTTCATGCAAAATATAAAGAAATAAAAATAAACAAAAAAGGAGATGGCCAATATATTTTTCAAGCTATAGAGCCCAGCTCTAAATGATGAACGTTATGATATTGATTTTAATGAATTGATTTTTATTAGTTTACCTACAAGTATATGCCCAGATGTATGGATCAGCAATTTTGATTGTGCAAAATACGAATTACCAGATTTTGCTAACCAATATTTTAAATCAAATCCAACTGTGATTTAGATTTGAACGATTGTAAACGTGGTTCAGGCACAAGGCTTTCGATGATGAAATACCAAAGAATACTGAACAAAGTAATATGAAGCTTGAAATATTGAAAAAAGCACCCGCAATTAATTACCCGTTATTTTTTTTTTTTAATAAGCTCTGTAGAGACTACATTCTATATAAGCTTGAAATCTGCGCTTTTTACAATGTTCCGGTTCAAAATAACCGCAAATCGACCAACCAATTAAGCTCAAGAGAATACGTATATAGTACATACATATATCTTTATGTATATATATACACATATGTATGTTTATTAAAATGCTTCCAGCAAAACTTTTCGCCAACAAGCTACAAGCACAAATGTGGCACCTTTGCACTCACCGGCTTTGTTGTGTGGCTTTTATTTAACTGATTTCAATTTTCTCTCAGCCGAAAGCAATCATTTTTCAATTTTCCACAATAACAATAACATGAAACTCTGGCAGCCACTTAAATTAATAGCAAATAAACAAGGCACAGAAGTGGGCGCTGATGCGAAGTGACAGTAAATCTTTAACAACTTTAAAGACGATTTGGGTGTTCCGCCGGTGTAGGTGAGTGGCGCAGTGCGCCAATGATGCTCAATTAATGAAAAAAATTAAGGAGCACTTGAAAATTTTTTATACAAGTTGACTATATAACTATTATTTATAGCACACATACTTGAGCCCTGAGGATGCCACATAGAGTTTGGTCGGTGCAACATAATCGAATAAAGCTACGACCCTCCACACTTCACCTAACAAAGTTAGAATTCCTTATAGTGTTAAATTAAATGGCTTGGAATTTCCAATGCAACTACAAGCAATTGCGCACAAGGAACAAGTACTGGACTCCACGTTGCTGGTACGTTCATCAGCGCTCCGTATTGGTTGTGGCATGTTGTTGGCCGGCTTAGTAAAGTCGGTGAAGTAAGGATTGTTGCTTAGCTGCGTTGCAATGTATTACAACAAATGCAAAACATTTGTGCCACACACAGCTGAAAAGTGCTATGCTTTGTTGTTACAGCTGCCACCAACAAATGTGGCAACAACACACGTTGCTCGGCTGCATTGAACATAAAATCTAATTGAATTGCTGAGAAATTTCACTACAACGGAGCAATTTCAATGGCAAGCAGGAGAGCAAGACAGCAAAGTGCCTGCCACAAGCTGCTGCAAGCCAGCAAAACTACCAAATACCATGTCGGTACTAAGTGCAAATGCCCCCTATGGAATGTCTGGGCAGCCTATAAATGTAAATACCAAAACTGGTTTGCCAACACACACACACATACACATATCTACGTAAATAAGAATACCTTCAGTTGCAATAGGAATATGGCAAGCAGCGTAATCCAAAATGCCACAGCGTCTAAGATGTGCAGCAATTGAGGGAGGTATGTAGGACCATGCCACTAAAGCTGCCAAGCCACATCTTACCAAAAATAAGCGCACAAAAGCAAAAAAGGTAATCAAAGCAGGAAAGGAGTAGAAGAAGAACAAAAAATTCGGTCTTCTTCCGCGTGGAGCTGTGAGTCTGGCGCTGCGCATCATGCATCTTGGCAGTCAACTGTTCTACCAAGCAGACGGTTTGTAAAGTTCCTACGCCGGCTGCAACGGATTAGAATTCGTGTGAAACTCAACTCAACTTCATTATTCGCATTTCGATTTCATTTGGTTGTCACTATTGCCGTTTGCGCTCGATTTCTTGTTCTACCGTTTGCGTATGCTTTACTTTATATTTTCGCTTTTCAATGCAATTTCTCTGCACTCATTGTGTTCTTGACGGAATTTTGTGCGATCTTTTCTCAGTTGAACAGTTGAAGCAGCATTTGTGCCGGCTACAGAGCTCTGGAGCTTCAGTGTTCTTCATTTGGTTTTCTTACGAGCCAGAAAATGGTTCTGTCTTAATTTTTTTTATGCTCTTCTTTATCTTTCGTTGTTCTGCTCTTGCTTTGCTCTCCTTTTTTCTGGTTTTATTTGCTCTCTTTATTTCCATTTGCTTTTGGTAATGCAACTTTAGTCATTCAACCGAAAACTTTTACGCTTTAGCGCAGCTCTGGTCGCTGTTATAAACTTAGCTCATTTTGATCGCTTCCTTTGTTGATGTACGCGCCTCTTTGACTGCCAGTCGTATGTGTACGAAAATGTTTTTAGATTCCCACGCTATAATGGCCCATTGGCGGCTGACTATTTGGCTGCTCAGTTCATACCTAACAAAGTACAGGGTTTGTCCGTAAAGTAATAGGACTGATTTTCTTCCGCCGCGACTGTACTTAGTCTTGCGCGCATCGACTGGACTCGACAGAGGCCGTTTCTAGCTAACGAACGAGTGGCTGGACCGTCAGGAAACGTGCGACGTGTTTCTGAGAGTGGTGCAAGCCGAGAATGCAGCGTTCGTTAGAGCAGTGATAGGCGATTCAATTCTGTGTGAAATTCCGTAAAAGGCATCGTCCACCAGGATTTTGTTCCTCCTGGACAAGCCGTTAACGCCAAGTTTTACATGGAAGTCCTCAAGAGATTCAAATGAAGGGTCAATCGACAAGACATCGCCGGCAAGGCTGGCATCCCAACTCTTCTGCGGCCACCATACAGCCCAGATGTGGTCTCTCGGACTTTTTTTGTTTTTTTTGTTTCCTTGCAATGAATGGCAAGCATTTTGAGACGACAGAGGGGATTCAAGCAGCGTGCACCTCATCTTTTAAGGGTATTCAATGGCTTCAATGCTTGGAAATCTCGCTGGAAGCACTGCATAGACGCAGAAGGAGTCTATTTTGAAAGTTTTCAAAAAATTGTAACCATTGGTTCAATAAATTTTTTAAATCGACGCGGTCCAATTACTTTTAGGGCAAATCCTGTACTTTTATAAATAAGTATACGCCAGTCTGAGGTCGAAAATACTTGTCTACTACAACCGCACTTCCTCTTCTGCTACGATTATATAGTCTACATTTCACCGGTACGCATTGCATTTTGCCACTTCTTTACTGTTATTAGAAATTTTCTTTTGTTTTCATTTACTTCTTCTAATTCTCATTCATTCAATTCACTTCAAAATTCTCACATTAAATTCTCTCTATTTGTTTGATATAAAGAGACCCTATCTTTGGGATTCTCATCAGCAGTGCCCATGCATTGCTTGGACAGTTCATTTTATAGTCAACCTCTAAACTCTTGTCAACCGCTTTACCCAGCAGTACACCACTAGTGTGTATGTATGAGCTCAACTCCGTCGTCCGGTCGTCTATTTGGTACTTTCTACTACTTTTTTACTTTCATGCATATTTTGCTTGGTTACTTCCCTTTGCCACCTTTCTTCTCCCGTGACACTTCTTTCTGCAATTTTTTCTAAATCAATTCCTTATTTGAAAATCTCATAAAAATTCCACAAGTCAAAATAGACTTGCAGCACCGTCACACGCACACAGATAACCCGGCAGTAATGCCAACCTTCCTCTTCTTCTTCTTGAACATTTGAAGAGCGCATAATAACCTGCGGCGAGGCAAAACTCCCATCTTACGTCTGCCGCAGGTCCAGTTGCCACAAGTTGTTATTGTTCTTAGCCAAGTTAAGAAGTCGGCGCTGACTCTTTGAGTGCACAAAAGCGTGGGGATACCACGCATAGGCAGACAGAAGACTTTGTGCGAAGACTTTGTGGCATTGTCCGTAGCTGCAGGCGCTGTAGGCCACTTGCAACACTCCGAGCATGTCGTGAACCACTGCAACACAAAGTTGCTCTGTGCTGCGTGTGGCTCGCGATTATTATTCTCTATATTCTAAGTGAGTCTGCATGGATTTTATAGATGAAAATCAAGTTGAGCGAACATTTAAAATAGTAAAATTAATTGAATGCTCGCCAGTCATCGAACTGGCGTATGTTTTTGTTGCCACTGCTAGAGCTGTTGTGTGTATGTGCTAGACCTAGAGGCATATTTGCAGTTATGTGGCTTTATTTGAGGCAGAGAGTTTTCAAGTTTAAAGACAATGCATTCCTTTCGTTGGTAATTGCGTTGCAGTTAGTCGGAGTAAAGAAGCAAAGTCTTTTATTCACTCAGTGTTTAATTGAAAATATGTAATTTTAATTATTTTATCAATTTATATAATATGTATTTTATATACTTCATCAAATGTCCCCAGGAAACATAGGGATACTCCTTTTCGATTATTCACGTTATCGCTTCGGTATCATATGAAATTATTGGAAATATTCAAAAACGGACAACACTTTGTCGACCTTCGAACAGAGGTATCTTCGGCACAACTCGACTTGAACTTCAGTTCTTTCAGAGCATTTGTCAACAACTCGCTAAAAGTGAACTTTGGGAAGGCATTTCAAGCTGAAAATAAAACAATGGGGTTTCGGAATTGATAGCAGAACAGATGTTACGATTGAGAGTACCGTGTCGCAGAGTAGAGAAAGCAGACTGCCTATCGTGCAACATTACAATCGACCACAACACGTGCGGGATGGGATTGACACCGAGAACTGAAGAGGAAAGCGAGACGCATTTGCTGACAAAAAAGCGAGAGGCCGAACGTGAATACGAAGAGCTTGACAGGCTGGCCAAGAGGGGTGATGCTCGAAAATTCTACGAAAAAATGCGGCGACTAACAGAAGGTTTCAAAACTGGAACATACTCTTGTAGAATCCCCAGAGGTGATCTAGTGACTGATGCCAAAGGCATACTAAAATTAAAGATAGTGCACTTCTCCAGCCTCCCGTCCAGGCGAACCCGATTTCCCATTCGATGACGATGGAGCAGACGTTCCATTGCCCGACCATGAAGAAGTTCGAATGATGTATTCAAAATTGTCTTAGAAATATTTGACTTTAACTGAAGTAGACCTCAATAATGGTAAAAGGCTCCATACTCCTCAAGAAATTTAGTAGTCTTAAGAGGGATTAGTCAGGGTTTCTAACTACACAATTACTTCTGGTTAGAGAATTTCAAAATAATAATAGATCGAATTAAATTATCTGAAACTGGCTTACAGAGCATATTATAACAAAAGTATATATTTATAGTTTTAGCTTCAAATATTTGACAGTTATCTATATAAAGAAACTCAGCTTGATATTAAAAACTCGTAATCATTCAAACATATACCCATTTTTAACTATTACCCATTACCATATTTGTTTATTCGAAAAAGCTTGTGAGAGCTCTTCACCACAGAACATGTCTCTCAGCGTAAGCACCTTCATTACAAATTTAATAAGTAAACACTTGCCGTTGACACAGATACAAAAATAATTACAGAACTCACAACGTCCACACAAATACATACACCTCTGCATAGCTATACATATATGTATGGAGTTAGTGAAACCGCACCTGCTGCCTGTTGTGCCCCATCAATTGCTGCACCAAATGTTACAATCGTCATTTGCATATTTCGCAGCTTTATCCAAAATAGGATTACGCCCAAACGAGCGAGTGTGAGAAGTTTTATGTTCATTGTTAAATAAGCAACCACCAACATCAACTGATGATCAACACGTCAATAAAATCAATAAATTTGTGCTTAAGGATCGACGATTTACAGCCAGAGGTCTTAGTGGTATCGTTGGAATATCAGTAGGATCAGTGAAAACCATTTTGAAAAAAACATTTGGGCATAAGAAAATTAAAAGCACGATTGGTTTCATAATCAAAAATAGCATCCCGTTAACGTCTGTGAAACAATGCTTTCCGATCAAGAAACATTTTGTTACTGGCGATAAGTCGTGAGTCAATGCTTAGGACCCGGAACCAGACAATCAATCGGCCGAATATTGCGGCAAAGGTGAGCCGAAGCC
Source organism: Bactrocera zonata (assembly GCA_037783105.1). Taxonomy (NCBI): domain Eukaryota; kingdom Metazoa; phylum Arthropoda; class Insecta; order Diptera; family Tephritidae; genus Bactrocera; species Bactrocera zonata. Next base: position 142,738 of record JBAWJQ010004285.1, read on the forward strand.
GCTACCCCGTAAGTTGCCTGTGCGACTTCTGGCTATTCCCCGCTCCGGGGAAACCTTTTGAGTCAATTGAAGACATTAAACGTGAATAGCTACACGCATTGAAGGGTTTTCCAGAATTTTACTTTAACAACTGGTGCGAGGATTGAAAAAACGTTGACAATATACTTGTGAGCCATGGCGATTACTTTGTGGACGAAAACATAGATTTCAAAGAATAAATTAAGAATTTTAAAATAATAAATAAAGTCTTATTGTTTTTTTCTCATAGTAGCATTACATCATTTGTGAGTCTATGAAACGCTTTTGTGGCATTTTCTGTAAATGTTTTAAGGCTGACTAGCAAAAAAAAGGTCCTTGGCTATCAGAAGACTTCTTTAATATATTCGGAAGCTTGACATTGCCTACTTGAGATCTAAGAGGAGCAGAAACACTTTATAATGGATTAAGTTTTTATTTGAGGCTTAATCTACTTGTCTTGGCCAAGCTTGTATAATTTATGTATTAAATTTTAGATAAATAATATACATTATTTTAATTAAGAAAAAATCATAAAACTGCCACTTGTTCCAACTATTTTCTTTTATAAGTAAAATGTAAGAAAATTACGCAAATATTTTCCACAGCACTGAGGCACTTTAGGCAATTCAAATGCTAATCCAAATAAATGAACGGCGAGTGGACGTCATGGCGTATACGTAATATCCGCACAGAATAAATTTAAGCGCAGCATGCTGTCTGGATAACAACTGCGCTCCGAAAGAAGAACAATAACAACAAAAGCAACAATAATAATGAAACTAGAATAAGAACAACAACCACAGCTACAATATACAACTACATTTAACGCAGACAACTGCGCACTAGCACAACACTAACAAAAGTAAAAACTTCAACAACAACAATAAAAGCAATCGTAACGCATGCAAATGAAATTGTGTATTAAACTCAAGCAGGAAATTGCACATTTCATACATTTAATGCTAATATTTTTGCATATTTCACGATGCAGCAGAAAGCGAGTGCGCGAGGATTTTCATTACGCCCACATGGCGAAGCCAATGCAAAAAGCTTAAATTATGCATAACGGTAGGTGAAGTTGCTTTTTATTATTCGCCGCGCTTATTACTCGACTTTTTCACGGATTAAAAACTGCCGTTGCAAGGGCTATAAGCAGCCGCTGCTTTGGTACAAAGTGTTTCCGGTTCTGCTTTGTTTTCGTTTGCGTTTTACATCATTTTTGTACGCACGCCTTGTAATGATTATTATTATGCTTGTAAGCTTCGAAATACAAACACACGCACACTTGCGTATTTTATACGTTGTGGTTCGCTCAAAGCGCTCATTTTAGTTTTGAAGCACGTTTCAGCGCTTAAGCGGAAGGCAATATTTGAAAAAGTTTTTCACGCTTTTCCCGGTGCTCTTTGTGCGCTTTGGCGTTAAAGTGCGTTAGTGTTGCAATGAGTGTTGTTGCGAAGTCTTTGCTTGTTTCATATGGAGTTTAACAAAGGTAATACTTCTTCACACACGCTCATATATAGGTATGTAGTATGTATGTGAAAAACAATTATACATTATTTGATTACCCAAATGAGCGTGTGGCAGCATTGTGTATGCAACTTTGACTTTGTCACACATTGTTGTACGTTTTATGAGATATTGTTGTGCAGTACTGTGCTTCGTACTCCGCTGCACTTAGTTAAGTTTTTTGCCCAGCGTTGCAACAAAAATTTTGCATGCATATGTCAGTAAAACCCTGTATCAAAAAGTATATATAAACGAAAACCTGATGCCAAGCCAATATTTAATTCAAAGCATTATGCCAAAACATGCTAAGTGATTTCCAACAAATGGTTCATAAGTTCTGTAAACAAAGTACCTGTTCTCTAGTGTAACTACTATTCACTTCTATTGGGAAAAAGTCCAAAAATTCTTGTGTGAGTGTGGCTAATTGCATAAAAGTACAAATTATCTAAAACTATTGTCACAAACTCTGGCACAGGCTGGTGGCAAACAAAAGCTGGCTGGACAATTCGCCTGTGTGGCCCGAGATAAGATGGTGTGTCGGTTGGCTACCTTTTATTGCCACTACACAACATTGCACTCGAACTTATATCTGTTATATCTGTTATGTCTGTATATGTTTTTAAAATATTCCTAAGCTTTACGGGGCCACATACATATATACACACAATCGTTTGTTGGATTTTTATGGACAACATTTTGTTCGGAATTGCATTTTGTATACAATTGTAGATAAACAAATATTTTAGAAACGGTTGCTGACACTTTGAAATGGATTTTTTCTTCGCCTATGTGAAAACAATAAATATAAGCCAGAAATGCATGTGTTTGTTAGGTTGGAAGTGGTGGCACCGAGGCAAACGTTTAGTGTTAGACCTATGCTTTTTTCGAAAAAAAAAAAGAAAAATGTTTGCGGCTAAAGTGAACAGTTGTTGACATTCCCACGTTACTGTTGCAAACTGCCTTAAATTCGAATGAAAATGGAAAAGCTTGTGCAGTAGTACGTGTGAAAATTGCAATTTTTTTGCTCTGCTTCTTAGTGTGAATGATGTTGGTCGAAACCCAGCAAATTTAGTCCTTAGTATATCGCCGGTGAAGAAAAAATAACTAATACTATAACATGCGTTTCATTTAAACAAACTCCAAAAATTTCGATCACTTGCTATTTTCTAAACTCTTTATGCTTATTAGAATCAGATTTCTATACTCAAAATTATTGATTTTTTTCTTTCAACCATTTCTAAGCTTTCAGGAATGCATACTTGATTTACTACAAATTATCTTTCTTTTATATTATTCCGAATTTATTCCTTAGGTGATTTTTTCTTTAAAGCATTTAATTTATGAAACTAGCTATTAACCCTGCTTTCCATAAAAATTGTGAAGTAACTGATTCCGAAATTAACTAATGTTATTCTTAGTTTTTCTATATATTTATTACAGATACATTTTTGGAACTTTGAACTCCGAATGTTTCCTTCCATTATTATCGAAATTTTGGGAATTTTAAAATCTTATCTTTGTAGTTATCGAACCACTAAAACTGTTTATCAAATATACAGTTTTGAACCTTTTTCGGACTCGCTCCGAAATTTTCAAAAAAGTTGTTTATTTATTAATAGGTTATAAGTTGCCTTGCTGCGGTGTTGTTGGACACGTACATTTTTATCAAATCTACCTTTATGAACCATTTTCGGACGAAGCCTGAAATTTTCATACACGTTTTTATATCTATTAATTAATATCTTATAAGTTTCTTTTGGTTAAAAAAAATACCATTACATATACTCTCTCACAGCTAATATACTTATTTGTCCTTAATCTTAGACCTAATGGACAATATGACTTTATAACTAATATTTTCCTCATACTTCTAAATACGTTGGATTCTATTAAATTGTTTTCATATCAAAGGTTATACTACACAATATTAATTTTGAACACTTTCGGGGCTTACTCTGAAATTGTAATATGCTGTTCTTCGCTGCTTAAAATCTTTTTCGATTTATTATAAATAAGTCCAAAACTAATTACCTTACTTTTAGTATAAAATTACAGATATTTTTAAAGTTTTCGGACAATTAGTTAGATATTTTTTTCGAAATAATTTCTAAATATAGTGTTAATTAAATTTTTCATACCACTTTATACATTTTATCTTTGTAGTTACTCGGAGTAATTTTCGGAGTGACTCCGAAATTAAAATTAGTCAATTTATTAAATAAAATTATGGAATTTATAAAATTATGGAATTTAAGTTGTTAAAGAAGAAAATTGTACACTGCCATGATGCCATAAGGATTCACTTGAAATTTACTTAATGGGTCTACACATCAGTAGATAGGTGCTAGGGAAATGAGATAAATCCTTACTTTATGAATTCAGAGAATTGACTTTAGTCCAACAAGATTAACGAATTTCCATACATAAACATATGTATGTGCATTATAACTGCTGTGGTTCCAAAGAACTTTTCAAAAGCTGTATTCATAATTACTGCAGATCCCTTAAACTATAGTATTACATTTTATGATATTCTATGAAAAGAAAAAAATAACTCATCTTCCATTCTCTTACGCCTACAGCGTTTGGCTCACTTGGTTGCACAAAGCAACTGCAATCTCGATTTCTGTTCATAAATGAAATTGAATCCTAATTGCTGTATATCTAAGAAATAAATCCGATTTCAAATGCCATTATTAAAAGCGACAACAACTACTCGACAACAATATGCAATTTATAATATGCATAATGAACAGAGAATTGAAAATAAATGAGTAATGCCTTATTAGTTTTGAAAACAAAAAGAGAAATATTTCGTTGAATTGAATTTGGAAGAAGGCGACGCCCACGCTGAGCACATTTCATGGGAAGAAGTCAACCATTTGGTGAGGAGGAGGTGGCTGACAATTTGTATAAAATATGAGCATGGATGAACGTTTGTCTTTGTATGTACATATGTGTGTGTAAGCATCAATCAGTTTTCAATTCTATGATGCTCACATTATTTAATTTATTTTAGAATGACATCATACGTTTATGTTTGTTTGCGATTACAATTGAAGCATGAAACATTCCATTGCTAATTTAATAGTATTAATGCGTATGTGTGTGTATCATCCTTCAAATTGAAAATAAAATATAATTACCGAAAATAGCAAAGCCATGAAATTGATGACAATTAAGAGCAACAGTAGGCAGCTGAGGCAAAGACTTCATTGTAATTTAATTGTGTGGCGCCATAAGCACGAAAGAAGACTTAGCTGGCGTGTCTTAATGGGGGCTTAAAAGCATTTGTGTGCAATTTTAGGAATATTTTTAAACTGTGGCGTGGAAACAACTTGATTTATTGTTTCAATGATTTTTGAAGAGATATCAAAAAATACATTTGTTTTTAGGACAAATCATCTTGGGAAATTACGGTCACCCTAATGTATATATTCCAGAAAGTCGGCATATTTAGTGTTACTTAAGAACAGTTGCACTCTCTGTATAATCGTTGTGAGTCTCTGACTTGATGTTGAGTTCAAGATATTTTTTACGTTTGCAAATAAATAAAAATAACAAAAAAAGCAACAATGCACCAACATAGTTTATACTTATGTATATATGTATGTATACACCAACATATTTTAATAGTGCAGACATTAATTGAATTATGTGTTATGTTTCTTACAACTCACAGCACAGCTTATAATTCTAAGAATTTTTCTATTTCTACGGACAAAGTCATTTGTAACATAATGAGCATTACAAAAAATATTAACAGTAACAACGCAAATAATAAGTAAAAAATAAAAAACTTAAAAAAAATATATTCATGAGTTTGTGATAGGGATGTGTCGAGTGGATGTGGTGTAAATTTCTGTTTATTTCACCACAACATAAAAGATGAAAACAATTGCAACATAAATACCGAGAATGACATGAATTCATAACATTTCAGCTAGTCAAAAGCCAAAACAACAAAACATTATGAAATATAGTTTCAGTCGTTCGTGGAAATTGAAGGATCGTCCTATTTATTCCAACATAAGAATTTCTTTTCATGGATATTCAAATTTATAGAATATTCGACTATGAGAAAAAAAAGTCAGACTTTGTTCATAATTTTAAAATTCGTAATTTAAGTCCGAATAACGATTACCCGTCTGAAGAATTTGGTCGGGCGAAAGCATACCCAGTGATTGGAATTTAAGTCTGCTCTGCCCAATCCACGCCAGTCTACGCCAACTACCGTGGGATAAGTCTCCTAAACATCGCATATAAGAACGCATTGTGTGAAAGATTAAAGCCCACCGTCAAAAACAATATTCTATAAGAGTGTGTAGCTGCTGGCGTACGCCGATGATATTGATATCATTGGTTTCAGAAGGACGCCTTTGACATCATTGCAATCTTTCTCATATAATAAACTCATTTCATAGAACTGGATCTTATTCTGATAGAGATAGCTCTTTTGGAACGAAATGAATGGAGAACTATGATAACAAAACGAGTTGTTCTGCAGTCTTGCCTTATGTCGTTACAGCGGGTAATCCAAGTAGAGGTACTTTTTTCAATAGCATTTTTTGACAGATGACATTTGATTCATGGTATGCTGTTATGTTATTTTAGTTCAATATTGTTTGGCATTTCATTATAGAAAGACTTACGCCTGAACAGCGTTTTCAAATTTCAACTTTATTGCGAAAATTCACTTTCTGTAAAAAATTAGAGTTATTTTCGCAACACCATTACCTATCTTGGATAATATTCGACCGAATAGACCATGTCCAGCACGCAGCCGTAGCTGAGAGTGTACATGAAGGTCGTTGAGAGTCGATTCGGCGGCGTTCGCAGCAATTCGGACTGACGTATGGAACGACTTGTCGCATTTTGCGTCCAGATCTTATTTTGAAAGCTTACAGAATGCAGTTTATGCGAAAACTGAAGTCACTCGACCATACCAAACAACATTGTTTTGCTGATGAAGATCCGACGTTTTCGAGCCAAACCTTGTTCAGCGATGAGGCGCATTTGTGGTTCAATAGGTTGGGACGAAGAGCAACCTGAAGAAATTCAAGAGCTGCGTCTTCATTAAGAAAAAACAACGGTCCGAAATTGAAGCTCGGGATTTCGGCGATATTTGGTTTCGAGAGGACGGCTCCACATACCAGTAGAAATGCTCGTACGAGTTTTCGAAGATCTGATTATCCATCCAAGACGTAGCCGCGACCAACATTTGAAAGTGATAATCTTCAACAAATTAATGCTAAAGAATGTTATTTTGAGTAATAATAAGCATTTACCATTAAATTTGAAGATTATGTACTTTTCTTTGAACAGTAGGGAACCTCGAAATGGACCACCCTTCGAAGCTTCCACCAAATATGATTAAAATTCGCCAATTCATAAGCAAATCATTTATTAATCAAAAAACGTATTTCAAAGCTGCTTTTAATATCCCTATTGACTGCTTTATGGCCGATTCAAGACCAAAAATATTTATGAAATTGTTGCTTTTATAAATCCCAGCATGTGCATATATCTGTGTGTATACAGCAACAATTTGTGGGTGTGTGTGCATTTATTTGCGGGTAAAATGCTAAATGCTATGATAATTCGGTCATAATTACATAAATATTCGCGTCGGTTGAAGCGCTAACATGCCAATTCATCAAAACAAATGTCAGCAAATGCACAAATCATACATACACATACTTGTATATACATATGTATGTATTATGTGTACGTGTACTTGTTCATTTTATTTATTCAAATCACAGCGTAGACATAACGATGCATTTCTTTTCATAAATCCTTTTTAGTTGTAAAATAAAATGCTAATGCTTACTTTTTGGTATTGTTGTTATTGTTATGCCTTATTGTAATATGAGTATGCGTATGTAGGCATTTATGAAATTATTTAAAATTTTTTTTGCAAATGTTTATGCGCCAAAAACCCGTCAGCAACACGAAATTAGCATAATTATTTGAATTTGTATGGAGCGTGCGTTCATTGAATAATTTTTTGTATGGATTTTTTGTTTTTGCTTTTGTATCTGCTGTGTTTTGCGAATCTTGCATTATGAGCTTTGAAGCGGGTGTAACGGCGTGCTGCTAGAGTGCTCGCGAATATACCGAAAAGGAAGTCATAATTTTGCGTTTCGTTGGCATTGACTGAAATGATTTATTGCAAAGAATTTCGCGCGGAAAATTTACATTAAACGCCAAAACACAAAACACAAAAAAAATCTGACACCCTTTGCCGCACTTTCACTTCACTTATATTGTGTATTTGTATGTGTATTTAGCATTTTTAGCGGCACACACAGTATAGTTTTTTAACAAAAATAAATATTTTCAAATGCTTGTATGCCGAAAAATGTTCGAAAAAAATATACTTATATTCAGTTAAAAATCCCTTATCGGTATTTCAATGTAATATAAAAGTATAGTTTTCGTATATTATTGCATATACTATTTTTTCGATATTTCAATTTGCACTTACTTTGAAATAGATTCGCCGTAGATTCGAGTATGCCGCGCAGGCTATTAGTGTGATGATACAACAGACGTTCAAATTCGCCGGCGGACTTCTTTCTCAGCTCCAATTCGGTTGCATTCGTACAGCAGTGGCCGCCACAAATGGCACCTGAAAGAGTAGACGAAGATAATAAATATTTAGAATGGAGTTATTTATATTTAGAAACATCGTGTCAAATAAATATGAATAGTTAATATATATTTGCATTCGAATATAAACCACTTTAGTACAAATACGAGTACACTCCTCCACTTTGGCGAATCATCCTAATAGGACGACCTTGTCTTCATACGGTGGAAAAGAGAGTTACTCTTCAACTGAAGGTATTCATCGCCTACAATTTTTTTTTTTTGAGTTAAAGCATTTTTTTAAAGCTTGTCAAATTATGATTTATAAGTTGAACCAAATTTTGAGAACTTCAAATATTTCGAGAGATTTCAGAAATACAATTAACGGTCAAACAACGTGTGATTTCTAAATTTTACCCCATATAGAATATGAGCGCTTGACCCACGGTTGCCTTTATAGGTTACAGTGAGGATTTCTAGAACCTATTTTCGAAATTTCTATGAAGTTTAAGCCCTATCTCAGTAAGTTTGTCGGCTGCCGACTACAACTATAGAAAATTTTCCTTTCCCAAGCTTTAGAGAATATGAGGAATAGATTTTGAATCTATACATACCCAGAACCACACAATATCTTTCAGACACGCGCAGCTTTTCACACCTCTAAATTTTTCGTGCCAAATGGTGAAAAACGTAGAAATTTTGCAATTTCAAAAGCAAAAAGTAGAATATTTGACAAAGTGAGTTGTTTCGTGCCTCAACGGCGTGTAGACGGTTTCCAGCTGTGCTTCACAAAACTATTTAGACTAACGCCAGAAGCACACTAAACTATAACAAGAACAAAGGAACAACCATGTAAATGTTGCTTTCCTCACTTTTCACACTCCGCTGATGCGTGCGGATAAGCTAAGAGAAGTGGAAGTGAGAAATTGGAAAAGTGTCTGCCGCCGCCTGGCGCCAATTGGTGTCAAGGTGCGTTTATGCGACTGCACCGGCAATGAGTGTGGGCGGCGGTGTTTCCAATTTTCCTAGCAACAAATGTGATTCAGTTTGTGCCCGTGGCACGGGATATGTGGCGCCAGTTTCCATGCATTGCTTTACATAACTTTGTTTTATCTGCTTTTCTTTGTCCTCTGTTTTTGGGAGTATTTGCAAATGTCACTGCAATGAGCCCTGAGAGGGCGTCATTACTTTGCGAAATTTTGCACAGACACTTGGCACTTCACTTGTATGACAACTAACTGCAAGTACAATAACAGTAATCCAAATAACACCAAAAATACTCGAGGGTCCTTTGTAAGATTTGCATGATTTGCTTAAAAAGTGTTTCTACATGCAACACTGCGTCCACTCGAGCTGCAACGCAACCATCACATTGCAATTTTCGAAAAATTCAGTGTGAAATGAGTGGAAGTGCACAGTTGTAACTGTGCTTGAAGTACCGGAAAAGCGTAAATAATAAATGGCTACAAAACACTTAACCTTGGCCGGGAGAATTAAAGCCAAGTGAGCACGCTCGCAACAGTGGTTGAAGACACTTTTTAAAGTGAATGTAAAATTTAATGCTACATATATTTTCCAAGCAGATGTCGCAGTGAATCGTGGACATTTTAAATATTATATTAAGGTCCTTCGCGGACTCAAAAGGAGCCCTGGTTAGGTTAGGTAAGGTTGGGTTGTATAGCTGATCTAGAAGGATCGCATGTGGACTGCTATATGTAGTCCTTTATGAAGTCATAAAAAAGAAGAATTTCGTTGTTCGAACTTATAACACAGGCACTTAATTTTCGCTGACCTCCTAAACGCGGTACATTCAAGAGGAAAGTTTTGAGTTGTTTCCACCCTGTCTTCTTCCCTATAGCTTGTACAGTTGGCACCTTTTACGATTTCCAGCCTTTCAACATAATATAATGGCCTGTTAAAACCCCACAACTAGGGAGAGGCTAGCCTTACTGAGAGCAAAGTGATCACTACCTCTCCACTTCTGCGAAGCCTAGCTATCTAGTAGTAGAACACAAAAGGATACAGGAGCACCGACACGCACCCATTCTACTGATCAGTTCTAGGGTTATTTTTCTTGTTCGCTGTACCAGTCTTATCACTTCGGCTTGGAAGACGCTGCAATAGTCAGGAAGTCTCAAACTGGAGTTGAGGGATAGTTCCTCACTTTAAACACCTTCACCCCAAGTTTTGACCCATCCGTAAAGAAGCTCACTGGCCATCTCCTGCAACGGCTTCTTCCCACCCATAACTCCCTCGTCGGTATATGGGTAGAAAAGGAGCCGTCAAAGTTGGGTTTGGCGACTTCATGATCCAAGTGATCCCGTATGAAATCAAAGTGTATGAGTATACCAGGAAATCTTGAACAATATATACATATACTTGAACCACCCTTACTTCAGGTCAATACAAACTTCAGTAACTCAATAAACTTTTCCGAAGCATATATCTAAATTCATTTGAGAGCATCTCTGACCTGTAACCGAGGTCAATTAACTATGCATATGGATACATATTTACGTAAAGCATCTCAAATTCTCTTTGATATTAATTTCATTTGGCAAATCTCTTCCGAGAACCCGGCACGAATTAATATGCTATGGAAAACTCTACACAGATTGGACACTTGGATTGGTTAGGGCAGTGAACTATCGTCTCAGATGAGAATAATTTTGCCGTGGGATTGGAGTGTTTGAAGGGAAGTAAAAACATATAATAGTATTAGTCAGATTTAATATAGACAAAATACACGAAGTAGTTCGTAAGTCTGAATCACAATTTAAAAATAACAAAACGACGAAAGTTGATGGCTTGTCTTCAAAGCTTTTCGATAGGGACGGTGAGTACCAAAAAACTCTATTAATGGAATGCTTTAGGAACTCTTTTCAAAAAGTTTATAGTTTCCTTGTTCTTCCTAAAACTTAAACCGTGTCAACCTGTCAACATATTTATACCACCTTGCTAACCCCTGTCATTTACTGACTTATTTAAGAAGCTATAAATTTAATATGCTACCACGAAGAACTCAGTGTTTGGTAACAATTGTGGCATGTTTGTTGCAGCATGCAACTTTTTGTGGGGCGTGCGAGCACGAACATTTGTGCTGACTACATAATGTATAGGGTAGCCATTATAGGACCAACCAAGAACGGAGCATTGCCAAGCGATGTGACCTCTATTGGAATGGTTAGCTGACACATGTGGTGCCACAAGCGAGCCGTGTCTGGGCGTATGTGTCTTTTGCCCCTCTGTCTGACTAGAGGCTGCGGTTGCTTGGATATCTCGTCGATTGCGACATGTCAGGGTCGACGTTTGGCAATCGTTGCCACACGAAATCGGACATTTGAATTGAATTTGGAAATTTACTTTGCAATTCGAAAATCGCAATTGCATCTGTCGTTTGTGTTTCACATTCAATCCGCTACAAACTGCTTTGATGTCGCACATACCCATGCGGCAGTCATATCTGTGGTCGTAACTGTGTCTCGTTCTGCTTTCAATCCGTTTTTAAGTGTTGTTGTTTTATTGGTGCACAATACATGAGAAATGCAAGTATTTTGTAGACGGAAATGCCGATAAAGTGTGCTACTTTTGTTGCGCTCATGCTTTGCCATGCTTTGTGTGCACTTTTTATTCAACCATTTCAGACATTCGGTCGCCAACAGAAAGCAAAATCATGCGCAACATTGCAAAGTGGAAATGTGCAAGCGTGCGATGAGCGATCGAGCGAGGACAAACATGCTGCGTTTCTCAAGAGCAGGCAGAGCATATTGGTAAAGCTGCCTGCTGGGATTAAAGACGAGTACAGTGTAAAGGGTGGTTCATAAAGGTATCTTTATCGTTTGTATTTTGAAAGAGAAAGTTTAACGTCTTAAAACCCTCAGATTATAATCTTGAGGCCTGAAACCGGGTAAGTGATGGTTCACAACTAAATGTAAGGAATGACAGTTTAGTAAGGACTTTTGAAATATTCAAAGAAAAAAGGGAAGAAAGCACTATTTTGAATAACTTTAAGGGAAAAAACGATCTTAGAGGATCCTTGGATTTAGCAGAACTGCGACCCGCACCACAAAGATGTGACACAAACGATCGTTTTCATACCAGATTCTATAGAAATTCGTTAATCGGAAATTAAGCACTATTTTTTCAATATTTTAACAACCCTTAGTCAGCTCCCTGTACATATGTATATACTAGTTGTGCCATATATCTTTGCTAAACAACATGACAAACGTAGCACAGCCTGTGGTTCCAGAAGTTTGTAAATTTGTAGCAGTATTTTATCCCTTGCAAAGCCAAGTGAGCGTCAATACAACGCCAAAGAGATGAAGGTAGAAGAGTAAAGAGCTTGCCAGGCATACCAATACTGTTGGCTATTTGTATCAATGCAATGTGCAGGAGATAGGGTTGTTCGCAGGTTCCTAATTTCGTTTTCTTTATCAACTTTATTGCCTTCGTTTGCGGTTATTTATGCATTTGTCGTTTGCAGCACTCATCGCTGCTTGTTACTTTCTACGGTCTTTGTGGTTTAGCATTGGCAAAGTTTCGAGGACACTCCAGTTTCAGCTTCTTCACTGAAAAAATCAACTAGAAAGTGTGCTAAGTCAGTGGCAATTGTGACAAGCATACAGGTAGTACACATTTCTTTGAGGTTTTTATCGAAAAATAAAGTTTTTGGGCGTCACCGTCACAAAAGCTTAGCAGAGTCATATTCGATTACTGTGGCCTATGCACATATGGAAGAAAAAATTTGAATGAAGGGAGTTTTTAGATTTTGAAGATAGCGAAAAATATTACCTCCGTAGAGGATTTTAGTTGCCATAGACACTTCAGCTATATGCTTGAAACGAAATAGAGTTTCTTGTTTTTAAAGTTAGAAAAGTGAGAGGGTCTCGAATATGAATTATTGTTCAAGTCCTTTGTTTCTAGGTAGATTTTAAACAAGGATTACATATTTGACCAATAGGGATGAGTTCGAGGTTTAGAGTAATGATAAAACTTTTTCAGAGCTTCTAGTTTGACAGAGCGTTAATTTTTAGGAAGTTTGATAGCACAGATCGGGTTCGAAGTTAGACTAAGCCCGTTTTGGAGGTGTAATGGCGGTACTTATACTATTTAAACGAAATCTATTTAATTGAGCAATTAAATCTTTAATTTTTTTCATCATAATAAGATACTTTCTGTGAGCATACTTAGTATGCCGTGGAATATATATGTTCTCATTTGGAAGAAAACACTTTGCCCGCCGTTAAGTTTACATTTGAAAATACGATCTTATCTCAGCTTTGAAGAAGAGTTTGTGTCTTAGTTCGTTTTACAATATAGTATACTTCCCCAAATATATACGACGAATATTTAAGTCTCGAAAACCATTAAAGCTTATAAAATTCCAGCGCTCCTTAAACTCCTCTAAACTTACTTAAGCATACGTTTAAATGTAAAAAGAAAAGCTTTAAACTTTGGCCAAGTGTTGCCAACTGTCGCAACACATTTGCTAATTGGATTACAAGCGGTGAGTGCACTTGGCGTTCACGCGCGATACTTGACACTTCGTCGTTGAACTATGTCACTGCGCACGGCAAAAAAAACAGTAGCACAAAAGCATATGAAAAAGAGCATGCAGAATGAGAAAGTGCTCACATATAAACTCGAAGACAAATCGCATGGCATGTGCGACTAAATGTATGCATGTGTACACATGCTTTTTGCTGTTTTTTATTTGATTGATGTATGCTGTGCTGATAAGTAATTAGGTGCGAAAAGTAGTCATTGTCGCAGATAATCCGATCACACACTGAGTGACTCATTTATGATTGCATGCGTGAGTGGAATATATGATTAAATTCTTTGAAGATTTTAATTTTTTTTTTATTATTTTGCTGAGAGTGTTTATTTTTTAATCGAGGGTAGTTGAATCCGTAATTGAGAGATACTTTTTTTTGTCTATAATAGGTAACCTAAGAGTGTTGCTCAGCCTAGGCTCTGTACTTCATATTTTTAACTCTTCTATATAAATTCAAAATTCTTCTAATATCGGCGAACTGTCGTGTTCAACGCAAGCATATAGAAAAAAAGAGAAAGGGAGCTTTCCTCTTTGTGTCGTGATTTCCAGACACGTCTGAACTTTCTTTCATGACCCAATTCTGCCTACATTGGACTTGAAATACAAAGTATTAGTTAATCTTACGCTCTCATTGGTTAAATATTGGTCTCGGTATAATTATAATCTCGGCATTTGGAAAAAGTTTTTTTTTGTTTTGGTTTGATTTTGCGGTCAGGGATTGTACTATTTTGAACAGCCTTCAATCTAAACATATTTATGCCATGCACAATAAAATAATAAAAAAAAAAAAAAAAACATTTATAGAACCAACAGTTTAACAGCAAATATATTGAAAGCGTTCACTCAGATCATCGCAATTGCTGAAAGTAGTCTACCGAAACCTGAAGCGGAGTTGTGAACAATTTTTTATTGCTAAGTTTTATTCCTTTCTGAAAGAATTTGCTTAGAATCTTGGCTCATTTGAATATTATAAAATCGAGGAGAGTCGATTCGGCGCTATTCGCATTTTACGTCGCCATCTTAAATTGAACTGAAGCCGCTCGACCTTCCTAGGTGGCATTGCTTCACTCTATGGGCTCTTGAAAAGTTCCAAGAAGATCCAAAGTTTTCGAGTCAAATTTTGTTCAACGATGAGACCCATTTATGGTTCAATGGGTACGTAAACAAGCAAAATCTAATCGTCAATAGCGACCGTTATCGCGCCTTGATAACCGACTATTTGATGCCTGAGATTGAAGCTCGTGACTACTTCCCGCACATTGCATCAATCAATGTATTTAATGAGAGAACACTTCGGTGAGCAGATAATTTCATGTTTTGGGACGGTTGATTGGTCATCGAGATCATGTGATAACACAGCGTTAGACTTTCTCCTATGGGAATATTTAAAGTTTAAAATTTATGCAAACAAATCCGCTTCGCTTCCGGCTTGGAGCAAAACATCAATCGTGTCATTCGCCTATTACCAGTCGAAATGTTCTAACGAGTCTAAGAAAATTGGAATACATTTTAGCCGCGGCCAACATTCGAAAGAGATAATCTTTAAAAAAGTGGGAATCCTCAAAATGTGTCACCCTTTTCTCTACTTATGGTATATATGTTTAGTCGTTTAATATTATTAGAGACTTTATGTTAGACAAGTTCATTCAATGTGTGAGCTAGTTGCGTTCGATTGAATGTTTTCGTTGCTAATTGATTTTCTGGTGTGGTAAATACACTATAGACAGAGTCTGTGTGCGTTTTACATGGCTTACCGCAAAGCTTGTTGCCCTGTCATAACAATGAAGTAAATATTTCCACAAGGGATTGAGGTAGCACGCCGAGCACTTTAGGTTCCGCGCGAGCGCAGCAGGGCGGCGAGTACAGCATATGTAGCGATAAATTTATAAACAAATACATTACCAATAACTATTGCACGCGTATACGAAGGTTAGGTGAGGAAATCCTTTAAATGTTCATAAATTAGCTTTCGCTGTATATCAGCAACAGCAGTTAGTGCTATACAATATTGAAAACATTTCGCATCCTGTGTTCGTGGCATGCAAAGCAAATTGAGTGTGGAAAAGTAGTTCTGGAAGGGCGCTACGTGTACGCCTCACATTTTGGGAGTAGTTAGGAGCCACAAAACTGTATAAACAATGCAAAAAGTGTAACAACAACAACAATGTAGAAATGCTCGTTTGGAAAGTGGAAACTGCGAATTGGATCGCTCCATTTTTGCACACGCGTGCAAGGACGAACGATACAAAATGAATGCTAAGGCATAAGTGAAAGCGCAAGTCAACGAGTCACGAAGTGAGGTTGTCAGCTGCAGTAACAGTATAACGCGCCAACAACAATACAACCATAAGCGCTGTTGGCTGTGTGCATGGCTGAGGCAACATAGTAAAAGTGGTACAAGTCAACATGCATAAGCACGCGCACCATGACACACACAATAAAACTCTAGGACCGTCCAACGCGGCGCTGCGCCACTCACCGCAACAGCGTATGCCGCAGCGCGCTTGTGTAACATAATTTAAATTCTGCTGTTGTAGCAAGCGAAACCTCAAAAGCAACAACAACTAGCGACAACAACAAATGACGGCGCTATTGTTGTGAATTCTGTTTACAAACAAATACGTTTTGGCGGTGACAGCGCGCGGCAACAATCAAAACAAGGGCGCCGCGTCGCATAACGCTTGCTTATATATCTTCTTGCAACAGCAGTTTTCGAACATAACAATGAGATTATGAAGCATTTATGACGCGAAATTTCAATGTGCACCAATATGCAATGTTGCATGCAACACAATAACATACAAACACAATTACGTTGGCATGGCAAGGTGCTAAAGTTACAAATGAGGGTATCGCTCCACTTTTGCAATGCTGCCACCGAAATTTGGCTACGTCCTTCACTCTGCCTTGCACCGGCACATCTGCTGGCCGATGCAATTTCAGCGCGCCTTTTGGCAATTCGTTTTCCATTTCCAGCCTTTCATTCATATAAAATGAGTTCGCGCGCAAAGTGGAGCGCTCACAGCCGCAACGGATGGCCGCAGGATGTTTGTTGCAGAGCGACAGGAATTGCCGTGGTTGGCGCGCCTCTAAGTATGCCTCGTACATGCGCGCGCTCACCGACATACTGCGCGATGACTAACAAATGAGCAGCGGAAATGGTGCCTTCACAATGAGACGCAATTTCCGTTTGGTTTCACGTTGAATAACCGTAAATGCCGTTTTTGCAATTGGTTGCGTAAGCGTTTAGCGTAGAAAATTTGTAAAAAACGGTGGGTGAAGGATTTTGAAGGTTATATAATTTTTTAAAATTTTTTTTTTTGGTGTTTTTCTAGGTTTAAAAGGTGCAATATTTTTCTATATTGGGATATTGGGATTATCATACAACCTGCTTTTTATTTTACCTCTACGTTTTTAAGAAGAGTTCATACTTATTTGCGCCTCTGATCAGTTCCAAGTGAATAATGACGTTAATCGTTGGTATTACGACCTCAAAGAGAGAGGAGTATAAACCAATGTATATAAAATGAGACAGAAAGAAAATGGGAGAAAAAAGTGAGATTAAGAAAGGAAAGAGTGAGAAAGTTGGTATAGACAGAGATACCAAGAGAGAGAAATTAAGATATAGAGAGTTATAAAGATAAAGCGATAGAAAGAGAGACGCAGAAAGAAAGATTTAGACAGAGAAACAGAGAAAAAAGAAGTGTGAAGAATATATGAAGAGAGAGAGAGAGAGAGTGCCATACAAATTCTGAGTGAATCCTTGTGCGGCGGACTTTTTAGGGAACCCATATAATGTCTAAGAAGAAAATTCCTTGGGGTTGATGATTAAAGCCAATTATATGTATAGGATATCTTTACAATTTAAGTTCACATTTCTACAAATGAAGAAGTTTGTGACCTCCGAATGGGAAGGTTTGCTTGGTTAAGGGATAACATGGCTTTATGGGTTCCAAAAATTCGATTCTTTTTATTATCTAAGTAAATTCTACAGAACCTCTAGAATTTTGTCCTAAGTTCGCGTTTTTCTCGAAACTGTGTCTTTGAAGACGGTTGGCAAGATTTCTCAAGAACTACTGAACTGATCATAACGAAATATACCACAGTTCTTTGAGATACAATTCTTAAAGACTTGGACGAAGTATTTTTTCGATTATTCGAAAATAATTGTTGCGAAACTTTCACTGAAATTTTAATTTTGGTGTTAAAATGTCTGCCAAAAATCTAATTTTAAGTTTGTTTTGTCCTTCATCTAAGTTCTAAGCTAAGGTTTTATCTAAAACAGACAATTTTCCACTTTAGATGATCCTGTTAGGAGTAATCTAGCCCACGTGGGCGAATCTTTTTTCCGTGGGATCACCGGAAATGGCGCCGCAATGGCCGATTTTAAAATCTTTTTTTTCCAACAGTTTGAGAATTTCTCTGTTAGTGTAGGTCTGTAATAGTAAAAAATGCTAATAAAATATTACATTTTTATATGAGGAAAAAAATTGATCAAAAAAGGCTGTTTTGTGCCCGAGGAAACCCATGTCAGGCGTTCGGATAAAATGTGAAAAAACATGTAACCCTAATGACAAACTAATGCACCCTTCCTATTTCACGATAAAATGTTTAGCATCAAACTTTTAATCGCCATGCAAACACTAAACCCCAGACAACTCTCCCATTATTTCCGCTCATTTGAAATTTGAAAAACCTCTCTATAAGCACAAAAATGCACAGGCCTACATTGCAGACAACTTGTCTATACAAGTATCCACATACACGATTAAGCGCTTTCATTAGATGTCATTTGCTTGCCCCACGCAATACTAACATTTTCAATGCGAATACTCTGCCACACAGTCTGCCATAGTTGGATTTCACCCACCCACATATTGCCATACACAATGGCTTAGGCAAATATACATGTTTGGTATGTATGTATGTATGTGGTGAGAGCGTTTTCTATTTAACTATCAGTTTGTTTAACTGCCTATCTGATCACCTGGACGGCTTATGTGCGCTAATAGTGCCATTAAAATAATTGGAGAATTGATAATGGGCGAATTTATTATGTGAGAAGTGAGAGAATGTTTTTGAGAGAGGGTGAGAGATTTTTTGTATTAATTGCTATTACTGGTTAAAGTTTTCAAATCCAAAAACCTTAGAGCTTGAGGAATAAAAACATATATTTTTAGAAAAAGGAGTACCGATAGAAAATTTAAAGGTTTATAAGATTTATAGGTATTTATAAATCTTAAACTGTAAGAGCTTGAACAATCCTTTAAATTTATAATGAAACTACATATTATAAACAGTGATCTTTTCGCCTCCATATCTGATAAATCTAAAAGAAAAGGTCTATATTTTTATGTATATTCAATGATCGAACTATAACGAAGGTGCACTCAACAGCCCAAAGTTGTTCCAACAAAGGAGTTATTCGCGAAAGGCATATTAAGCAACTGGCTTTGGATGACAGAATTCATTTATAAGGTATATTTATACTTATTAATACCTCTGCACTTACCCTGGGCGGCACTGCTATACAAATTTAGCATTTTTTGTGTGGGTTTACCATATAATTATTTGCCGACAGTTTGTATAGTTTGTATTGTTTTATGAGATCGAGGCGCTAAAATAACCATCGAAGACAATCAACTCATTGATATACCTTTATTGTCGGAAACCAAAGAAAAAATATCGCAGAAATAATTTTGAATGTTTGTAAACTGATTTCGAATCGAATTGGCTGAAAACCCACGACATCTGGGCCAAAGTAACTGGAACGAAGTTGGATTTTTATCCGGAAAGGACTGTCCCTTTTAAAGTAGCAATGAAAACAATATCAAAATTGCATGAATTGAGCTTGGAGTTGCCTATGCCACCGGTACCAACGTTGCCACAGTTTCCGCGGCAGTAAAGTTTTCAAAATCGAAGTGCTTCCGAATCAAAGAACTTTCAAACAACAGCATACCTTGAAATTGTAACAACAGCAACACAAGACGAATGGGGGTATAGTCTTCGGTGAACCTAGTGTACAAGTATGTTGATAAAACCGATACATGCGCCAAAAATATGATTTTCTGAAAAGCAGTAAATATACGCACTGTTTAGCCTATCTGTTAATACTTTGCAGATTGAGTACCTTATACATAATTAAAATGCGCTGTTGTTTTTGTTTTAATGGTTTTAAAAATGCCCTTGTAATTTTCAAGCGTTCTCTGCAATATATGCAGATGCAACCCTTATTTAATTATTTCAGCGAAGCTTATTCATAATGCATGTAACCTGCTGCATTTTCGCCTTGGCGACCTGCCTGGTCATGCAACGGATTATGAGGCGGCAGGCGTGCATCAGTGAAGAGTTGCCACTTGCGAGTGCAGTGCCAATGTCCACAAAGCACAATCTCGCCCACAGTGCAGTGGTAAAACCAACATATACAAGTAGAAAGCTATATCTCTGTGTATTTGGCAGCATTCATTTTGCATAAATGCTGAAATTGGGAAACTTGTATTTTTCATTTCGAATTTCGCGTTTTGTTTGCACCGCTTTTGCTTTTGTTGATCATCATTTAGCCATTGTGGATGTGCAACAGGCCCGCCACTGCTTTGTGCAAACAAATGTATGCCAACGATATTTGTTAGTCCACATTTATGTAAGAGCAATTTCACTAATTATGCTGATGGCTTAATTAGGATGCTGTGGTCGCATGCCGGCGGTGCACAAAAACACGCACAGACAGCCATGTAGTCACAAACATACTCATATGAGCGTAGAATCCAAACACACGCCCAAAGCTTGCTGTTAGCGATTAGTGGGTGTGGCAGCAGTTGCATTGCCTTTATAGAAAATCCGAATGTGCATATATGAATTGGTGTAAGTAACTGTCTGTTGGTGTGCATAGAATAATGCGTGCACTTCAATGTAATTGCAATTCATTGTTAATTATTTCAATATAGAGTATATGTGTTGTTGTTGTGGTTGCATGTTCGACGTGTCTGTTAAAACCGTGCTTGCGGGGGGAGCGAACATTGTTCTCGCCGACTTGTTGGTTTGGCCATTCATTCAATTTGTATGCTCGATTTGTCAAATATTTATTTGGCTTTAATCTGAGGCATTACGAAAGCATGCATTTAGGCTTTGATCATAATGGAATGTTAAGAAGAATGCAGCTAGAGGGCAACAGACGGCGATAAGGATAAATTTGAACAACAGGCTTGGCGTGGAGTGAAATATTACACTTGTGTTATAGAAGAAGCCTACTTGTGATTTACATACAAAACTGGATATGTACAGGGCTTTAACACATTATAAGCTTATTAAAGCAAGTCTTTTTTACACTATGAATTACTCGTATTCAAGCGCGGATATACAGTATTTTATATAGGAGTTAGAAATTACAATGGAGTGTTCGTTTCTAGAGAGAAGTTCTATAAAAGAAAGTATCAATAATGTGTTGTATACGGCACAATTTTCCAATGGTATTTGACACTATATGCATTAAGTTTTCTGTTGATGAAGTACATTTCTTGGTGAAGTTTTGCGAACATTTTAACCCTTGTAAGATTTCTATAGTAAATTTTATTCTTATAGGTATTTTTTATAGAACTGAATAATTTCTTTGACTTTACTCTATACCTGTATGATTGGTTTTACACCTAAAAGTAATTCCCTTGCTTTGATTCTTGCAAGCTGCAAAAGTATAAAATGTTCGGTTGCACCCGAACTTAGATCTTCCTTACCTGCTTATATTTATCATGTATTTTCTTGCAATATTGTAGTTGGCACTAATGTCGTTGGAACTCCCTATATATCATTTGCGAAGAAGTGAGAGTGCAATTCATACAATTTCTCAAGCCTTCCTCCAGAAGCTTGCTTGTGAGTTGCAATAAGTCTTAATTACGTTTTCAACAATCGTAATTGTTCGTTAGTGTGAAATTACGTGTAGAAATCTTTATTACAGGAAAAGTGACGAGAACTGAAGATTTGCAAACACATCAGCGCCTCTATACGTCGATATGAATGGACAGCCGACAGGCTGGGAGAAGCGTGAGTAGCGGTATTTGGTATGCCAAGACAGTGCACTCGGCATAGAATTGCGCACAATTTTAAGTGAATTGAATTCAATCGGTTTGAATGGCGACGATATGGCATTGAAACAAATCGAATAAAATGCGCAATCGCACATCAATCGGAAAATGCATTTATGCAAATATATTGATTGATACATATTCACATACATATAAATGGTATGGATGCATATTAATAAATATGTATGTATGGATATGTGAGCTTGTGTTGTATCTGAGAATCGCATGCTGCATGAATGCTGAATTGGAGCTGAACAGCTGCGAGTTGCCGCAGTTTGCCCCCAGGCCGCACCCCAAATTTACTTTAACTGCTTAGTTTTACAAGTGTGTATGTGTCTGTTTGCACTCATTAATAATATAAACGTGTGAGAAATAAAATGAATAAAAATAATGAAAAATTGTTACACATTTGTATGTCAAGCAGACATATGGTGAGCTACGAACAACAACAAGTACAATGGTGTGTATCTTTGTATGTATTTGCATTCGTAATGTATCTGCCACATGTGTCCTACAACAAAGACGTGCTTTGTATGATATTTATTTAATTTTTTCCACAGATTGTATAAAACTTTTGACGACGTGACATATTGTTATGTGTGTATGTGTACTATATGTGGGGTGCATTGGGAAAGTGCCCAACCTTTAATTGCATTGTAGCACACAATGACTTAATGATATTGATGACCACTTTACTCGATTCAATCGAAATGTTTTGAATTTACAAAAAATCTCTGTGCTCTGAAAATACTTAATAATTAATATACAATCCAATTAAATGCCTCAAATCATATTTTGTCCTTCCCATATGTGAGGTGCATATTATTTTTGTATTTAATATTTCACAGGTTTAATCCTAAAAGTATTTTAAAACATTTAAAAAAAATGTTTAGAGTTAAACTTCGCGCTTTATGACAGCTCAACCCGAAGCGAATGTTGTAAAAAATTTAATCCGATGGCAACACCAAGTCCTCGTGACTTTAGGGTGTTTCAAACAGTTAAAAATAAAATCATTTCTCAGGCCCCTAACAATATGCTGGGTACAGAAAATAATGATCCATGAAAAATTTGAATCTCCAAAGAGTTTTTCAAATTTTTTTTTCAATTTCCGAAGGCGGTAAGCAAATTTGTCCTGCTTTTTAGAGAAATCTTGATAACATTAAGGAATATTCTTCCATTATTCCTTGAACCTCTTTTTAAGGTATTTTGTTTTTTTTTTTTTTTTGTTTTTTAGGAAATCTACAAATTTTTTTGTATAAAAATTGGAGCTAGGCCATTGCCATCTAACTTAGTTTACTGAGAGTACAGAAGTATAATTTTAAAATTTAGTTAATGAACAGGCTTCCCGTTGATATTTTTGTAAACTATTCTTTTAAGAAAGTCATAGTAACAGAATTTGTCATAACGAGTTCGTCAAGTTTTTCTTCGAAGCAAATTTCTGACCGCTTAACATTTGGTGAATCACTTTTTAGATATTAGTATCCCAGAGCCAGATGATTTCCATTTTTTCATTCCGATCGCCTTCAGAATCAGTTGATTGAAGAATGACGAGACAGAGCTCGAACGAAAAGTATGAACCGTAAGCAACACAAAACGAAATGATATCGGAAAATGAGAAAATTGTGAATGACATACATTTATATATTACTTAAGATAAGATCTTTAATTTTAACTGTCAACTTAGTGAGTTATTCTTTGCAATCTTAAGATCTCAAACTTTTTATTGCCTACCCACCAAAAAGCAAATTTTTTCGATACTCTGTAAGTAATTACTAGATTATAAAACACTACTTGCACCACTATATCTTATAAAAAAAGTGTAGCCATTTTAATTTGTGAAACAAAATTTATGTACAGTCCAAAAGTAGGGAAACAGTACCTCCACACCGCAGTCGTTTCCTTTTTGAGCCGCACACATGCCAATCTTTATTTGCAGATTATCGATAAATAAGTTAACAATAATGTCAATGTTTAAACAGCAATAGAAATACTGTACTAGTGGCTAAACAAATAGCTGTAAGATTTGTAAGGCCATAAATTGCAGCGGCCTTAAAGCAAATGCAGCGTGAACTATATTTTCCATATGTTTGCACATTCTTTCATTTTTTCGTGAATATATATAGTATGTATATGCGTATATACCCATCGATATACAAACAACGTGCATTCACTAGCGCACTCTTGTCTAAATAAAGACCCCGACACGTTATGCACTTGGAGGTGCGAAGCCGCTTGAACCTTAATAAAACGGCTGGCACAAGTAGTTGGAGAATCTACCGATCGTTTGATATGATTTCTCGTTTTTGCTTTTATAGTACTTGGGCGCTCGTTTATCAGCGCTTTTGATGACGTATTGATAGTTTCAATGTGCCCTTTTTATGATTTCAAACAAATCTATTTGTTTGGAATACCTGCACCGTTGCAGATAAATACTTATATTTCTGATAAGTAATTTTCTGGAGTAGTCTTGAAGTAGGTATGTTCGTGTTCATTAGTAGTGGAGTGATAGTCTTCAAGTGAAAGCTTAAAAGTATGTGTTAATTTTTATACTTGTAGTCCAAATCTATTCTATCGTTCTGGAAACTTTTTGAGGGTTCCATTGCTTTAACTTAGAAATCTTAAAAAGTTTATGATTCTAATTACCTTTCGATGTATATAGCGTTTTCTACAAATTCGTTAAAATGAAGGCCAAATTTAATTCGAAATTATATTGTTATGCCCAGAACAGGGTATATTAAGTTTGCCAAGATGTTTCTAACACCCAGAAGGAAACGACTAAGACCCTATAAAATATATGCCTAAAGTTCGCGTAACTAGTTCTTGAGTTTTTGAGACATCGATCTGAAATTTTCCAAATATTCTTCTCTCTCTAAGAAACTACACATTTGTTGGAAGGGAGGAACGTTCCCGGACAGCCGGTTTTACTTTACCGGAATAGACTCGGATTTATCCGGCGAAGGGAGCGAAGTTAACGTCTTTTCTTGTTCAAGATTATATAGTATACTATATATAGAATCTTTAACCAATAGTGCGGTTGGCTTAAGGAAAACGTTGTTGTACTTCAAAAATACTGAGTTCTATCGCCTTGGTAATAGTAAGATCTTAATTTTTATACTGGGTTTTATGGAACTGGTTTGTTTGCAATGCGCTTTTCATTTTTAATTGGCTGGGGTTATAATATATGTATATATGTTTATAGTATTTATAAGTACATATGCCCTTATATAAATAGTGGACATTGTGATAACAAGCATTTATTTGATTTTTAAATACCTAACACCGTTAGCTAATGCTGTTGTATTGATATCAAACTGTAAGTTGTTGCCTTTGTTGTTTAACATGAAATCATTAAAGCCGGTTAAGCTCAAATAATAGAAAATCGCAGAAAAAACAACAAAAACACACAGGTGTGCATTTCAATACACATATTTGTATGTGTGTGTTTGTAAATATCGCTGTGTGTAAGATAGATAAGGAAACTATAAAAGGAGATTTGAAAGTTTTAAAGTGAATTTAGGCAAAACGAGTGCGGGACGCATTTCAGAGAAAGGGTAGTCCCCACATGGCTGTTGGTATGTGCTGGCAATAAAGTGGACGACATTTTTGTGACAACAAAATCCATAGATAAATATGTTGCTAGAAACACAGGCATTCGTACTTGGATATATTTATTTGTAGACATATCGAGTTATATATAATATGAATGAATGTTTATAAATGTATGTATATATATATATAATTGTTGTCATGTGCACCTAAAAGTTGAATAGCCGCAAAGCAATTTGTATTTTGTTGTTTTAATTGTTGTTACAGCTGTGTTATTGGATTGTTATGATTGTAAAGTGGCTTTGTTTTAAGTTTCATATCTTTTTATATAGTTTACTTACATATGTACATACAAGTGTACGTATGCCATATGATGATATTGAATGTATATGCACATACACACATTCGTATAATAAAAACCGGCATGCAATTATATTTTTATTGCCGTGTCCCGGTATTTCTAAAATAAATTTTGCAGATGAAAATTGCTGACAGCTAATTTATTTTAGCGCTCCCTATTTTTACTGCTAGGTTTTCAATTGGTGTGGAAATTAGACACTGCTTTTTAACACAATAAATTTAAAATATAAATTCCACAAATATCGGATAAAAACAAAAAGGAATAAATAGGAATATCGGGAGCTAAAGAAGCGTTAATATCAATAAAAAAAACTGTGCTCATCCAAATAATAAAATATGTTGGAGTTATCCGAGCCAGACGATAGATGAGTCGATTGTTCGTTCGATCATTCGATGGCCATATGAACCCGTTTGATATTCAAAATACATTTAATGAAAACATCAATTTTGGCTTTTATTGTCATGAGGTTGAACGAGTTATTTTTTTTTATATAATGATATGTCTAGAATATAGTTCTAGTAATCACAATAAAAGTGCAGGAGATAGAACCTTTAGGAGAGCGGCCCGTCAGGCCAGACCAGTCGGCAACTTTATTCTTTGATCGTGTTTTTTCCAACGTTTTCGAAGACAAAAGTTACGAGATCTCAGAAATTAGTGAAGCAATGTTTTTCACAGTTCTTCTAAAAATGAGAAAAATATCAACGATATCATGGAAGTGTGAGTATACGAAATTTTTCAGGTCTCAAGAGAATGCTCACTGAAAAGAAATTTAGAAACAATGTAAAGGTATTCAAGTAGTCTGAGATCAATTTTCTACTAAAATGAAAGTTCGAAGATCGTTATAGTATTTGAGTTGATTACTCTGGCATCTAACATGAACCATAAATATTTTTGCCAAAAAGATTAGGTTTTTTCGCCATTCTTATCATTATAATTTTTAATTTTAGAAGCTTTTGTGAAAATAAAATATTATGTTTCTTTGTTGATATTTCATGCGAATTCCACGCTCTGCTTATGCCTTTCAGGTTATCTTAAAATAGTCATAAAATACACTACAGTTCGATTACCTCCACTTCTAATTATCTTATCAACGTCTTTCAAATGCAGTCAAAGAAATAAAATGCAAAAGATTACTAAAAAAATAAAAAATGTTTTAATAAAAAATGATTCTTTTTGTTTAATAGAAATAGAGTCAGGAAAGCATCAGAATTAGTTGTTTAGAAAGTTTGTGCAGAACAGAGACAGAATTGCGTTACATTTCAATATTAAGTCAATTAATCGGAGAACCTTTACATAATCGGATTTAAAATGGTTTCTGTGAATCTAAAATTGTTCCTGAAAACACAAATTGAACCAGAAAGTTAAGTGCCTGTTTTAGACTAGCTTCAAACTGGTTTATTTGTGAACAAAAATTGACAGTTGTCATGTAATTAATATGTAGAAAGATGTGTAGCTCCAATGGAACTAAAGATGTCGGTAGTCGGTAGGGTAGTTGGGCCTGTGGTTCTTACTAGTTGTAAAGTAATGCAAAAGTAATTGATTGTATTAGAGGTTATATAAATAAATATTTTTTTGTGTGCTCATATAATGACCAGTCATATAAAATAATATAAATGGCACTGAATTCTTCGAAAATATAAGGAAATTCGATATAGATAATAAATTTCCACGAAAATAATTTAATCAGAATTACAGTTGAGAGTCTAATTTGATGTCAACGATTCGTGGAAATTTTTATTTAGCATACAAATAACTTCAATGATTATTAGCTAATTTAATTTTTTTTAAATTATTACTTATTGATTTAAGTTGATAATAACAGCTCTTTGTTATTTGTCTTTTAAATTTTGGTGTCAAATATTGTTTGTTTTTTGATATATACATATTAGGGTGCTTTAAAAAAAATTTGAATTTTTTTCCAACTCTATCAATCAACTGTAAGTGATTGACAAAAAAAATCCTCCCTCAAGCCAGGCACTGTAGCTTAACTCTAAAGGGTCGCTATTTTTTAGTTTCCTGTTCATTTAACATAAGATTTTTTGTTTTTTCATTCAAACTAAAATTTCACCAATTAATTTTGGTTTCACAAAAATAACCATCTCATATTCAGAAAGATGACTTTTCAAACTTTAAAAATGGTTCGCTTGGGTGTAGCTGAAGAAAAATGCAACAGAAAGTTTGACAAGTCTCATACTATAACTAGTTTAAAAACGTTCTAGAAAAGGAAAGTCGATAGAAATAATTGCTGAAATTGCGGGTCTACAAGAAAAAAGTAGTATCTTGACACATGCTGTCATTTAATAACCGCTCGCATAATTTCCATGAGGACTCAAATATTTATAGATGGTTAGGTAGTTCATTAGCTTTCAATTATATCTAGTTAAGCTTTACCACTTCGGTTTGACACATGTACTAGCGGCTTAAATTTATTTTGTTGCACTGTGTCATAACATAAGTCACTCCTGCCACATATTTGTAGGCTGTTGAATGACACGTAATTGTCATCATTACTCAGCGTATTAATTTTAATATCTAAGATATGAGTGTATTGATGTATATGCAGTGTGGCACGGAATGCCTTCAATGTAAGTAATGGGTGTGTTGCAAGCATTTTGCGTGTGGCTATGTACATATGTGTCACATAAATTTTACACTTGACACATTTGACACCATCACCCCCACGAATTGGGCTATGCTATAAGCGGTGTATTTACATATGGTATACGTACGTATGTATAGACTCATATATTGGTGTTGCAATGAGGGGAGCTACTGCAGTTGCAATACTCAAGTGGTGGCTCATATGTACATATATGCGCCTACTTATGGGCAAAATTTATGGCAGTACGCACGTGTAGAAGGCATTAACAGCGGCGCTGACGAATGGCTGACAACGTCGGTAGTAGCAACAACAAAAATAACTACCACTTCGAAAGCTTTAATAAAGTGTTGCATGCAATAAATAGTAATTTAGAGGAGCGAGTGTATGGTAGGCGCTGAGATTTGCGGAGGAACAAAAATATATACATACAAAAAGCCAAAAACATAAAAATCCAGCTCAATTACAGCTTTCAATTAATTCATCAACAGCTACATAATACTGAATTGATGAGTGAGTAAATACTTTTTAATCACACTATGGCGTCAAAAACAACAACGCGTTTGGAGATTTTAATGAGAAATGCGGCAATTAAGTTATAGCAGTTATAGTGGCATATCAGTGAGGTTGTTGTTTTACAAAAATTGTAAATGAAAGCACACGCAAATTTATTTGTTGTAATTTTTATTTTATTTTTTAACATTAAATTTACGAGTAATTACTTTACAGCTGAAAGGCAATTTTCGCTATTTGCATAGGTACTTAAATACTAAAATGCACGCTTAAAATAAACAAGACGTAAATAAATGGCAATAATGAAGTATCTCAAACAATTTAAATACTATTTGTCGCCATTGCAATGGAAATTAAAACACATAATGGCATCTTATATAAAAAATGACAATAATAAGTTACACGGGTTGTTGAGGCAGGGTCACGAAAATGCCACGGTGTGATTTTTATTGACTCTAATTTGATTTGACTCTGAAACCTAGAAAAGGATCAAAAACATTTTCTTTGGGCTGTTAGAGCTTATAGAGAGGCAAATCGAATAAGAAAATGGTATATATGATATAGAAATCGAATAAAAAAATCAAAATAAAAAATAGTTAGATATCCTCAACCTAAATGTTGCTTTCTCAAGAACTTTTCCAACAAGTCAGCCATGCTCAAACAAAACTAAGAGAGCAGTGACGAATCAAGAACGACATATTAGGCTTCTTCTGTGTAATTCCAAAAGCATAATCAACACTATTAGGTATCGGCCGGACTTGAAAATGTTTTCAAAGCGGCTTCTCTAGTCTCATACACCAAATTTTGTCATTACTTCTTCCACTTACTCTCTCCAGCAGAGATACGATTGACTTTTTTTTTTTTTAAATACTGAACAATTAAGTTTGATGGAAGTCAGTCGCTGCATAATCCACTAAACTTTACCTGATCTTATTTGAGGCTAGAAGTACTAAGTCTCCAATTTATAAATTTAGTTTTTTTAGAAATATTTCAGCCCAGGAACTGCTTTCGTGTTCGAAGTTGTCCGTCAAAAGTAATTAGAAAAACTTACTAAGTGTACTTAGGTAAAATCATATAAAATATTTATCAAGCCCTCCTCGTTAGTCTACTTATGCAATATACACATTGCTGTCATTTGATTATATTGATTGAATGTCATGTTAATTCGCATTTGACGATATGTAGCTTTTTTAAATGCGATAATTAAAATACGCATCATTAAATAAAATAAATAATTCCCTGCCTAATGGGTTTTAAATAAAAGTTGTACTTGTGTTGCTGTTATATTTCATTTTGAACAATTATTATGTGATGTATTTTCTGCTTTAATAAATTAATGAATCTATTATATCGACCACCCGATATTTCTTTGCCTATCGGTCACTTTTAACACATATTACCAGTAAACTGTTATGTAAATAATGCCGAACTCATATTTTCAGACAAACAATCCACGAAATATTGAATACTTAACTTGAATTCAAAATGTTCCAGATGGCTTTAGTTAGTCTGGTATTCTTGTATTTGAGGAATTATCGTCAGGAATGTATGTATACAGATAATTTGTTTTAACTATCAAGAAAATGAATGAAATGAAAAGATAATAACGGAAAAAAAATTCTGTGGTCAAAATTCCTTTAATAACAAATATACATACAAAGAGCTCGAGTCAGATTTCGTGGGTGCAGATAAATTCATTTTCTAAAACAACCTTGGAAAAAGTAACATAAGATATATGACATACATATGAATATGACAAAAAGAACCTGTACTAAAAGACCTGACAGAGTTTGTGCACTTCATGTTGATGTTGTCTTAAAGATGAACATATTTATATGAAACGCTAATAGCTAAACGTATCAACACCAGCAATAATGTCAGCCTTGAAATCCAGTGCAGAATAACTCTGGCCAAGAGGTGCTACTTCGGAGTGGGTAAGCCATTGGAAGTTTAGTCCTCTCTCAAAAAACAAAGACCAAATTTTACAAGTCACTCATCATCCCCGTCCTTCTGTGTGGTGCAGAGGCATGAACGATGCCAACGTATGATGAGTTGACGTTAGGAGTTTTCGAGAGAAAGGTTCTGCGAAGGACCTATATATTTATATGGTCAAGAAAACTTCTTTCGTGCGAGGCTTCGTTTAGTTTTAGAATAAAATGTGGGTTACAGGAAAGGAATTATTTTGCATAAATTTTGGTTTCACTAAATTGCTAATTGTTCTGCTGAGATTCTCATTCTATTAGTGATGAGCTTACACCTCTACTCATTCAAAGTAGAGTAGAGTAGAGACCCAAATGGTCTAAGTGTTTATGTTTTAAGAATTTGGCAAATGTAGTCTGTGTTTGTTATTTTTGAGGTATTAGATTTGTTAATTGCTAAATACCATTATTTGGATTGATATGGCTCGATTTTGCTCACTTGTTGAAAAATATAATTTTCGCATATTCTTAACGGGGTATATTAAGTTTGCCACGAAGTTTGTTACACCCAGAAGCAAGCGTCGGAGACATCAGAAAGAAAATATAAAAATTATCAGCATGACAAGTTGTGAAAATTTAGTCATTGTCCGTCTGCCTAACGGTCCATATATGCGCGAACTAGTCCCACAGTTTCGTGATATCGATCTGTAAGTTTGCACACGCCCTTTCTTCTACAAGAAGCTATTCATTTCACGGAGCCACCGATATCGGACCATATGGTATACCAACTGATCGATCAAAGACAGTTCTTGTATGGAAAAGTTTTCATTTGACAGATTTTGTACTAAACATATTTGAGCTTCTATCACCGCTGCTTTCCACATATACTTAAACAAGGATTTACTTAAGAAAATGAAAATCTCTAAAAAGCAACAAATGTCAAAACTAGTTAAATTTAGCTGAAATTAGCTTGAAGTCGCATGTTTTTTTAATATCTCTAATTTACCATTAGAAATATGCTGCAAATTCAATGACAATAACAACGGTGATATTTTAGTCAAAACTTAGAGTGATTAATCCTTTCAAACTTTCACGCGACCAAGCGTAAAGTGTCAAATTAATTATGCGATGCACGGCGTTCTGCCAGTTAATGTAAAAACTTGGCTGACATTTGTGAAGGCCAGATGATGAAGGATGGTGTTGGAGGGTAGGGGCAGACAATTACTTGCAAACTTTTAAATTGGATTCTTGTTTAAATTTGCAACAGTGTAAACGCGGAGCTTTTATTTTTATTTCCCTTTCACTAATTACGCAGACGAGAAAGAGGGGAAGTAGAAAACAACAAAAACAAATAAAAGTCAAGAATGAATGTCTGCAACACACGCCGACACAGTTCAGCTGAGCGCTGTTGCACTTTCACTTGCACTTTAAATGCTCCGCAAACAAAAGTGTAACTAAAGTGCAAATTCATGTCTGTTTCGCGCTCCCCCTGCCACCATGCCACATTTCCACCCTTTGCTTGCATTTCATTATGCCTCAATCTTTTCCGTTGGCAAGAGAGTCATGCATACAAACACAAAAGCAAATGCATTCGTTGCAACAACAAACACAACAAAGCAACAACAAACAAGCTAACTGTACAATAAATCGCAAATTGTCGTGTTTACGCATTTCACATGATGTCTTGAACAATTTTATGACTTTGCGCAGTTTTGCTACTGACTAATGGTGGCAGTTTCACAGCCGAAACCCTGCCACGCCAACATGCCACATGGAGTAAAGGGTGGAGTATGTTTGAGTTGAAGTCATTGCAGCACACCTCGGCAATTTGTTTTGTTGTTAAATGGAAATGCGTTTGCACGCCTTGTCAACATGCCGTTAGCCCCGCATCCGACCGCAGCTCTACAGCCTTCGCCTCCTGCATCTTCTGCAGCCAAGTGTGTTATTTGCATTTGTAGCAGCAGGCGATTGTTGCCGGCGTAGCAGCTTGATTCGATTTTTGTATGTACTACTTTTGTTGTTGTGGTTGTGTGATTGCTTGCAACACAATAGAGTCTGCAAAATGTTCGGAAGCTAAATGTGCGTAAACGCATTCAAGCACACGTCCCTACGCAGTTGCACGTTCCCATGTGACCCGGGGTTGTGTGCCGAAATGGCTGTGAGATTGCTTGTATGTGGCACGTTTCAGCTTTTCACGTGCTATAACAATAGCCATGGCATATCTAAGTTTCCTGCAACTTCTTCGCCACTGACTTTCTTTGTCGATGGGCAAACGTCTGTACATAGTTATGGGTATATTACATATGTTTACTGACGGCATAAACTTAAATGGATCTGGGGTACATCTCAGAGGAAAATTTTATTGCAAAAATTTCAATAACTCAATTTGAAAAGGTAAGGTAGTCAAGAGAGATGAGATGAGACGACTCTATTCGATAGAAAGATCAATTTCGATAGAAAGATAAGGAAAGGGGGAGAAAAGAGAGGAAGGTGAGAAAAGTATGATAGAAGTTCTGTGTTCGATGCAGTAACCGTCGGGAAAGCAGAGGAAAAGGAAGATATCCGCTCCTTTGAAAAGACCAGGTGGGGAATGACCTGGTTACACTTGGAATCTTCAATTGGCGCCAAACAGTGAAAAGGAAGAACGGCTGACGCGCTGGTGTAAACTCGCCTATAACCACGAAAAAGTTGTCTTCGCCAATAAAGAAGAAGTAGTGTTACTTTTTACAATAGAATACATTTTCCTACAAATCCTTAATTTGTATGTCACTTACATATATGCTTAAGTGGGACAAATCGGCTATTCTGACAAATATTCGGCTCCTCCTGGAGAAAAAGAACCCAATATTACCTCTTCGGGGTACAAAAATACAGGGATTCGGTGAAGAAAATGAGAGACTGAGTTAATGAAAAAGTAAGTGATAAAGATTCACTTAGTATATAAGCGCAAATGGCTTGGCAAAGACGGACATTGAGCACGACGTATACCTTAACTAAATGAGGCTTAAGAAGAGATAAATAAGGATCTCTGAGTTTTAACCTTCCGATTTTAAACGTTTCCGATATGAGGTACTTCTTACTGTTAAAAGTAACTTGGATTAAATTGGAACCCGTCAGCTCGCTAAATCTATAACGAAAGCTAGAGTTTTCCAAAAACATGATAAATATTCAGCTAATATGGGATATTAAGGGCATGGCAAAGATATGAAATAAGGATTATGCATTTGAAAAGTAAACGGTAAGAGGAGTGATCCATATACATAGACTGTGAAATATTCAAACCGATAGTAAAATATTATTAAGATAGGGCGCCCTTCGCGATAGAAATTATACAATATAAACTAGTTTTTTAAGAACCAGTCCTGACACAAAATGAACTAGTTTCGTAATAACTATATATACGCTCCCCAAACTTACATAGAGATCTGCTTAACGTCTTATATTTTTATATGCCTTTTATTGCTGTAAAAGTAATTTTTATTATTTCCACATGTGAGCTGTGCGTGGCATAAATAAATGCGTGCTCAAATGAAACCATACATACCATATATGTATGTATATGCCTGGTAAGCGTTTATCTGCATGGTGAGTGTTAAAAGGTTTAAATTAGTTTCTAAATTTAAACGCGATCAGCGTAAGCAACATGCAATGTGCCACAATAATGTGCCGTGTTTTGCGCGGTACATGTGTTTGGATGCAATTCTCATTCCGCTAATAAGTGTTGTTCATATTGATAGTTATAAGATATGCGCGTTGCATGAATATGCGCCTTACATGAATATGCTCTTGTAAATATGCAAATTGTGCTTGATTTATGCACAAGCTAATACTGATCGCTGCTTACTTATTCGTGAGATGTGTTCGTGCCACATATACAATTTCATATATACATATTTACGAGTAAGTGCTGCTGTTTGTTCAACATATGTTCACCTATTTATAAGCGCAAATTTCTCAGTTTACTAAAGTAAATTAACCAGTTGGTAGTGGGAAAAGAAGATCAAGATATTATCTACTGAATAGTAATTTTAAGATTTTGGATTTCCTTTGTAAGAAGATATAATTCTTAGAGCTTTAAATAATAATAAAATATGTGTCTTATAAGAAAATGTCAGATATACAGATATAATTTATACCATATGTATATAAGTATTTTCTATTTTTGTTTTTATACGCATTTGAAATCAGCTTTAGCGTGTAAAACTAAATATCTATATTTTTCACGAAACTGCAGCTTTCAAATTGTGCCATTATTGATGATCTATACTGGCCTAATCCCTTAAATAAACACTCCGTCATATGGCATAATTTAAAGTATTTGTTATACTAACTAAGGAATCTAGTTTTGAGACTTTTAGTATTTGGAGTTCCTGCTTTAAGATCATGTTAAAAGCTATTAACCCAAAATCTTTGTAACAGTGTAAGTTGAATCTTTAAATTATGAAAATTAAGCAATAAATGTTCATTCTTTTGTTGCAAAATTTTACACTAATTTTCTGAAATTTTAAATTTTTTAAGAAAAATAAACCTTTTTTCTTTTTCCCTCAAAGTCATATTCTAGGATTTATGTTCACCAAGTTTTAATTATATTATTAATTATATTCGTACGCACTAATTTTTTATTATTTGGGACTATACGGATAGAAGTAATCCAGCATAAGAGCTTACCTGAAAAGAGATAAAAAAGATTATCAATATTTTTGCAATTAATTTATGGTATATATGTTAAATTAATAATATATAATTTGTAATTTCGTACTATATTCAGTAAAATATTTTCAGAAAGAATTTTAGTTGCCAAAAAATTATATATAGTATAATTAGATCTGGAGTAGCGGTTTGTTGCTCCTCTGTCCCGAGGGCTACTTCACTAACCATGTATACTACACTATACAAATGTTCATTTTTCTATTCTATTATATACGAGCACTATTTTTACAATTTTCAAATTTATCTAAATCTGAGTATAAGCTTAAAGTCTCATTAATTGCTGTTCAATTAGGTGTATGACTTGGATAGAATTTGAGTTGAACTGAATATTCGAGTATCGGTTAATAAACCAAAGATTGTTCAATTTTTAAAAGCAAATATAAATATTATAGAAAAAAACTAAAACATAGGTGATTGGTTAATGAACTACTAAATTGTTGAATCGAAACATAAAAAAATTATTAACTTTTTACATAACTTTTCGTGGTTAAAAAAATATAATTATGTAATATATATATTTAATATTCATAATTTTATAAAATCATAAAAAATATTATAAAAGGACATAACTTTGTTTTAATATGTAAACAAACACTTCGTTCAAAACATAATCATAATAAGTTTTCAATGGGAGTAATTATTTTGTCACTGTATAAAAAATACATATTAATTTATTAAACCACAGTAGATTATTAAAAAAATTTGGTTTAAATAAGATATGTATAGCGCGTTCTATTATGTCATAATAATAGCTTTTATTAAAATTAAATTTTAATTAAGCTGTATAGTAAACGCATGGTTTATTATTATAAAAACAAAGTGCAATTAAAAGAGTAATGCAAATTAATTCAACAGTAAACAAAAGCATTAATACTGAATTGATTTTAATAGCTTTTTCATTCAGTTCTATAAAAGAGTTTTTAATTAATTTTTTTCAGTATTACATTCATTTTCAGTATAAAAATGTTATTTAAAAAAATCATTTATTAAGTTCATTCAATTACAAGAACATTGCTTAATTAACAACTACTACATTTTAATTTAAATTTTGCGCGAAAACACATTTGTCGAAATATTGGTTTTCTGTATGAGAGCCAGTGATATCCGTGCCAAATAATGTTTAGATATTTTGAAAGGTCAATTAATGATTACTTTCATATAGATTTTGAAGAAAAATTAACAATTAAAAGTCTTTGACTTAAATTATCGCACAACCGCAAATAAAAGCAAGGAAACACTTTTTATGTCAAATTGCGATTGCTCTCAGGCGTTGCTGTATAAACAATTTATCACGCATTCATTGTCAGATGCGAGCTTGCCACAAACACTCTGGCACTACATCTTTTCACTTTTGCGCTTGCATTGATGGCAGTTGCTGGCTGTCAGCGGCAACATTCCCACTGCCGTCGACTGAGGGTGATGCTCGTCGCTGCCGGTGCTATGCAAAAGCTCGCTGGCGCGTATTTACTGCGTTGCCAAAATGCATTATCGTTTACAAAAATGCGCGAGTATATGTATGTGTATGTTTGGTGATTTTCGGTGAGCGCGACGTGCAACATGACACGCTGCACATTGCATTATTGATGACATATTTTGCGCGGCATTAGTTGTGGCAAACAGTGAAACATAAGCAGTCAGACAACTATTTTTGACATACACAGCACACATATATAAGTATATAGACGACAGAGCGCCACGCTGTGCAGACACCAATCGTAGTGATAGGAAAGCGCGCGTGCAAACGGAGGGCCGCCAGCCAGCCTGCGTCTACTAATCGATTGGAAATCTAATGAAGTGCGAAGAGGCGTGCGCCAAGTGGGCTGTACACGCGCGACACAGCGTAGCCAACAGAGTGCGTTGCTAGACGAATGCACACAACACAAACACACGCATACATTCATACAGACGAACACAACTTATTTGAGAAGTCGCGACCTGGCAGCCGGCGAGTCAACGCAACGCGTGCCGTACTGTGACATAGAGGCTGACGGCTTGTAATGTTGCACAACGGTTGTGGCAAGGCGCTTTTCGCCTGCAGCCGATTCGCTTACGACCGCTATAACGATTGTGGCGACAACCTGTGGTCGCGCGATTACCGGGAGGACTGACAGAGACACTACTGAGGCGCTAAAGTGTGATGTCTATCCGCCAGACTACCCAACTAAAAATTCCACCTTTGCTTGGGGGAAATAGGTCTTTCTTTTTTGAGTTTGATAGCATTGCGACGTATGCCTTGTCGCCAGTCGCCTACTGCAAGTGTCAACATTATTGTTTTTGTTGCTTCTGGCGCTGCCGCAAATGCCGGTAACCGTATATTTTGACACAATTGCTCAATCTATTGGTGCGAGCTTTGTGTCTGCGATTGGAAAACGCTGCGTGCTTTTGGGCATTTGGCAGGTTTGCCGACATTGCGGAGGCGTGTCTACCGCATAAATTCTGCAGATTCCGAGCTGTGAGACGTGTGGACAGGAGAGAGCAAAAGAGACAGGTGAGCTGTGACCAAAAACTCGCCACGGCTGACAAGCAGCAGAAAGCTGTGAGCCGCGTGGGAAGCCGATTAAATAAGCCTTTTAAATTGGAAACATTCTACGAATGCAAAGCGTCTGTGCCACACATATAGGTGGGTATGATTGCAACGCGTCTAAAACGTGTTAATATTTGCTTGAGTGAGACCGTTTTAAATTAAAATTGCCGCTAAGCGCACTTCAAACGTTTCTTTCAACATACAAATTCACTCACACATATACACATACTCATTATATATCATATACATATACCAATATTCGATCACTACTCGTTGTAATGCGCCTTCCTCAGTGTAATTCGCGCAACGGTAAAGCTTTACCGTCTATGTTCTTGCTGCTTGCTGTTCGTTCCCCGCCTTTAGCCCGGTCTTGGCTTGTGCCGCTCGTGCCGCTTGCGTGTAATTAACACCGTTATTGTATAGCAAATAAATTAATGTCTACTTGTAAGTGCATTAAGATGTTGCTTGCGATACAATTTGTATAAACATGCAAGAGCCATAATGGTATATTGAAATTTATGAGATATGCGATATGACAGTTATATTAAATAGGAAAAAACAACCAATGCAACAGGTAGGTGGTCAAGAGTAGTGTGAATTGCAAATAAATAAATGGTTTCTAATCAGAATAAGGGTATTCAGATATTCAGCTGAAAAGGAGTATCAATGAATATAACAACAAGCAAAAGAAAAATTGTTTCTGATATTATCAACTTTAACATATATTTTAAATACAGTTGTAATAACAATTTATCAATTTAGCGTGAGCGATTCGGCACTTCTCTGCTTGCTAACATTAAACGTTGCTCCCTTACTAAAACATGTATATTTTTTAAAACAATAAGAAATAAAGTGTGGTGACTTCGAAGCAAGAAAGCGGACAATCTGACTTTTTTAAAAATAAGATATTTCTATTTGAAATTTTTTGATAGAAAATTAAGGTTTTTTTCGACGTTAAGTCGAAATATGGTTTTTACTTAACTTCCTAAATAAAACATTTTAGTATAATATATTCGGGACATAAAAAAGTAAGTGTCCACAAAATTTCGCGAAAGAAACAAATTTTT
Organism: Bactrocera zonata; assembly: GCA_037783105.1. Lineage (NCBI taxonomy): Eukaryota > Metazoa > Arthropoda > Insecta > Diptera > Tephritidae > Bactrocera > Bactrocera zonata. Next base: position 181,730 of record JBAWJQ010004285.1, read on the forward strand.
TGTTGAAATAAATAAATAAAAAAATTTTCTTTATTTTAAATTTTTTACAAAAATTTTAAGGTTATGTGAAAAAATTTTATGTACAAAAGCTCTAGATTTTTCACTACCTACAACTTTGTTATATAACCTTTTAGTATAGGAGTCAGAGATTGGTTGAAAATCGAAAAAAAAAAAAATCATTCTTAACTTTAAAAATCAAACTACGCCCTCCACTTACTTTGGCTATATGATTTTTTTATTTAAATTATAACTATTAGTTGATGAGACGAAAACGAAAATGACGAAAGATCAGTTTGAAATTGTACGCATAAACTTCATCGTTTCCGATCGCTGCTAAATTCAGAGTGCTTTAGGGGATCCGCGGCATCCGACGCGCTATTTATAAGCTTTTCCCAAATATGTGATTTTGACGATGTGTACAGAGAAAAACTTCAACTCATTAACCAATAACTCTAACGGATACTATTTGTCTAACTAACTTCACTAAAAACAAACGAGTTTATTTTGGTCGATGTAGCCAGTAAATGGAATATTCGATTCTGAAATAAGTTTTCTCATGATTTCAACCGCACAAGTACGAATTTTCAATAACTCAGAAATGTATGCATAAACTTGTGGTAGACCCTCTTAACTGTAGCTTAACAAGTCCACCTGTGCGTATGATTACTCCATTAACTGGTGTATACATGCACCGCACTTAGCTTCTATGTCAGCTATGAGAATACTGTTACTGCGTGAACGAGTGTTCAATCGCGGCTAAACGTTCGACTGTACATGACAGTTGTAATAAAATAAATGTATAAATCAATTAGTTGAAATGTGTCGTGCTTCACAACTGGTTTGACAGCTTTGATATGCAACAAAAGTAATTAAAAAGATGTGAATTTACATACATACACATTCATGCTGATTGATGCTGTATATACACCTGCTTTTATTTATATTCATAAATACCGAAACTCAAATTACCCGGCGGGTATTAGACGAGCGAGACTCGACTTTCTACCGATTGCGTGCGTTCTTAATGATCCGAGTAAAAAAATATATATATTTTGCTAATTAGAAGTTAATGGAGAGGTTAAAATGGCTTGACAGCTGAAATATATTACTCAGTGGAAGAAAGGATATTAGCAAATGAAATTAGGGTGAAAGAGAGGCTTATACTATACTAACTATTATAACGATAAATATAAATTTTTTTTCAATGAAAAGTGCAGTTGTGACCAATAGAATTCAATTAATCGTGAAATCTCATACATTACATACAACTAATTAACGGCTTGTGTAAATCGTTCGCATACACAGATGTACACACCGCCGCTTCAATCAACGATCCACTTTAAGATAAAGAATGGCTTGGTAGCGGAGCTTTCATTCTATTTCACTTTTGCTACTTTTTAGTTCGATACTTATTCCTTTTGCTTATATGCTTGCTGCAAAAGTGAAAACTAGTTCGGTTGTTGGAGACCCAATAACACAATAAACTCATTCAACTAAATTCTCTCATCGGTATAACCTTCGCCTTGCTCTAATTTCGACTGATTATTCATAAGTCAACTTTATATTTTCACTGTCTTAAAGAATGTCGCAAACTTTAATTGGATTACTTGCTTTTAGGGTTTTAAACATAAATTGTATTTCATTTTATTGCCATAACAGCAACGGCTTTCTGAAATTAAACTTCAATTTGTCGTTTTCTGAGAAAAACCAATTGTTATCTTCAAACTCAATTCGTTAAATAAATACCGGGTGAATGATTTTCACAATTCTCAATCGGAGCGGTGAAGAGAACGAGTGAAATATTATTTGGTAGCACGCTTGTGGGCGCTCAACGAAGCGAAATCAATTTTCACTAATTGGCACGAAATCGCCAGCGACCAGACATAGACAGCAATTAAATTTCAAAGCCACACACTTACATACGAACAAAGTTGCTTGTGATAGGTATATAAAAAGAGAATTATGTACTGAGGAACAGAGAGGAAAGGAGAGGCACTGAAAGAATTAACTGCTTGCTAACCAATATTATCTTGGGGCTTTGTCTGTATACTTTCATATAGCATGTAGATATATAGTAGTGTTCATAGGTATCGTTTGCTCAGATGAATGTATTGCCTCAAGATTTCTCGCTTGACTTCTTGCACTGACTAATGCAGACGAAAGCAGAACAGAAGTATGCCACGTGACCAAGAACTTTGGTTGCTGACGTTCTGCGCGAAGGCGATAGAATTCGCCATAGAAGATAAGCAGATTCATAGGGGCACTTGGTAATAGAAATGAAAAAAAAAAACATGAAATGTTGAAATTTAAAGTTGCTAGTAGCATTGGTGAAAAGATGAGTTTGAAAATTGCATTAAATGCAGTGAAAGATGGCTGCATGGGCTCATTGTATGTACATACACTTGAAATAAATGGAGTCCCAATCATGTACTGGAATGTTAGAGCGATAGACAAAAGCACATGATAAACTGAAATGTTTAGGCAGATGAGAAATCCAAGCTAATTTCTAATGTTTATTGTAGAGAACGGGAACAATGCGCCATGAAAGGCTTCATATATCTTTGAGTTATCTTCGTAGGCATCTTACGATAACTACCTGTGAACTATAGAACTAACATGCTAATTTTTATTTTGAGAATAATCATTCTACAATAAAATATTTCACAATCAATTTCTCTATTCTTAGCAAGGTACTTTGGTCTAAAATTTGCGGTGCTACAGGGCGTATAAGTTATGAAAGCCAAATAACACTTGATGTAAATATTCTATGGTTATTATTTACTCACGCACAAAAACAAAAAATTTACAAGTACATATACATACATACATATGTATGTATGCAGGGCCTTGCGTTAGTGGCGTGCGTGACGTATATGAAGAGTACATATGTAGATACATACATACCTGCATACCATATATTTCGCATTATTTCTTGGAAGTTGTTTAGTGCGTATGGGTGTGTTTTAGCTTTTACTTGCTTTACTACTAAAATTCCGGGCACGTGCGCTCACATGAATTTTGCAGTGTTTTTCGGGGTGATTTAACATTTTCCGCTTGAAAAAGTCGATTTTCAGCACCTTCTGCAACGATGCCAGCCGACTGGCAAAGCAAAAACTATAGCAGCCAAACACACACAAACATATGTATGTGGGTATTGGTCTCTACCCTCCCACAAATCGCTGCATTCGTTTTTCAGCAACTCACAAACTCACGTTCACTCCTTTTGCACACCTTCAATCTTTGCCGCTTGATGTTTTAGTTTTGTTTTATTATTTAGCTATTTTCGGTGTTTTGTTCGAGTTTTTACATTGTGAATTTTCCTTATCACTCCGGTGCAGAAAGCGTTTTGTACTTTCTTTACACTTGTTTATAATCGAACATTTTATATTAGTTTAGAATAATAATAAAAAAAAATCTTGATAGATATTAAGCTGGTCAGCTTAAGTTGTTGGTTTGTTTTTATTTTTTCTTCTCGGAAAGAAAACTACAAATTTTACTAAACTCTTATTCACAGCCATTTCTTGTTCATACCCACAAAAAAATGTGTTTTATGTTGGATGCTGTATTTGCTTTAGTGATTGGCCTAAGCTTACGAAAATTGATTTGCAATGGATTTATTGGATTTATTCGTGTTTGGTAATCCTTTGGAGTATTTGAGGTTGATGAAATGAGAAGTTATTTGGCTTTGCTGAACAGGTAAAAATTAAGAGTTTAAGAAATGTGAAATTAAGTTAAAATCAGTGAGATTAAATGCAGGCTGTGCCATTTCTATATTTCAGTGTTTGATATATGAAATCAAAGAATTAATATGATAGTATTATGTTGAATAATAAACATATAATAGCAACCAAAGTCTGGTCTTTAAGACACACTGAAATTTTTCTAATATTTAAAAATAATGACCACAAAATTTAATTAGACCGTTTTCGAATAACTTCGCGCATCTGAAGAATATGTAAAATAAAAAGAGGAACAAATTTGTGCTACTTTGAAAATATTTTATATGTGGTACAAATTATGTTGAAATTTGCAAAGGTAGAAAGTATTTTGTTTAGAGTTGCATGCAACCACTTTTTTCTTTATGTTCCCTCCATTTCCAAGGCATACTTGCAATTATTTTTTGCTCATTTTATTTATTAAAAAACAGTAAATAACGGTGCATTAAAAAGCTGTCACTTTCACTGATGGAATATGCAAAGTATTAAGGAAGAGCAATTAAATTCAGCAACAGTAATTTAAATCAATTAACGACAGACGCCCAGCGGTCAATGGGACCCGCTGCACCATTTCGTTCAATGAAGATGTTTGACCAATCATAACGGGCGCTCAATCAGTATAAACCATAAATGTAACCATTTGTATGCAAATAGAGAGCAACACTTGTAGCGGCATCTCCAATTGTTGTGGATGTTTGTATGTAGCGCCGCGACATGTGGCACCACACTAGCGATTTACTTGAGCAGCCAATCAAAATGTTGTCACAGCGGTTAGCAAAACGCACACATTTGCATATTAGACGAATGTTCAAATGACTTCATGCTAGAAATGCAGCACCGAATCGCATTGGTTAATTAATTCGTATTTTTTGTGGCACCAAGCGCTGAGTGAGTGACATTAAAATGCAACAAAATGTTTGGCTGGAGCTTTTATTAGAGTTAACTTTACAAAAGTATTGTTGCTTTTATTGTTGTTTTATTGTTAATCTACCATTGCTTGTAATGGATTTATTAGCGCATCAATATTATGAAAATTAATAGCGCACAGATGCCAGAAGTGGTCAAAGTTCAACTAGACTGGAATATTGCAATTTGAGCTGCGATTGAGTGTGTGTGTGTGAGTGTTGTTGCTTAGTAAGCCATTTACAGTTATTTGCACAGTTTTGAATTGCATTTTAAGTAAATGTGCATTTATTACAGTCACGCAGCGCTTCAGCGGCCGTTGAATTGAACTCGGTGAGGCGCCGGGAGAGATAGCGAGTTTGTAAGCTTGTTAGTGCGGGTTACAATGACTGGTTGTGTGTTTCGCAAGTCAGCAAAAATTTATTGCGAGACTTCTATATATATATATATGTACATTAAGGTGATCCCAAAATTTTGGTTTTATTTTTAAATTTTGCGTGGATTCTAGTACATACCATGGAAAATACTGCGTATTTAAAATCACTATTGAACCAAAATCATCTAAAAAGCAAATTTTGAGTGTATTAAGGATTTAACCTTTGTACGACACACCCTAATAGACAAAGTGAACGTAATATTCCTATCTGCCATACTCGGTCATTATATAAAGGTCTGAGCAAGCGAGACTGTGAAAAATCTGTGATTTTCTGTGCTAAGATTCACTTTAATGTGCATATAAAGTTGCAGATTTTATGCAAATTTTGTTTACCAAATATATGTATGTACATATGTACATGCCCCGCTTACCTCAACATTTTCAGTAATAGTTAATACTGATTTTCTGTTTATGGTCAATAGTGGTAATATGAGTTTTTATTTTTGTGGGACCCACCCTATTAGTATAAATTCGGTACCCAAATTTAGATTTGCTACACTTGTCAATTTTATAATGATTTAAGGAAATGAGACTTCATAAATTAGCAAACTATTTTTTAATAACCACACTAATGTACACACATAGCTATAGATTTTTTTTTGCAAATTTTCGGTGTTACTAAATGTCCATGCACTTGCCGCACATTCAGATGCGCTTATGCACATATTAATTTCTACATATGTATGTACATACATATACCACAATGTGGTTACGTGCCACCATCTGTTGCACGCGTCCGCTTTAAATTTATACCAATATTGGACATTAGTTAGCCGTGTGTGCACCAAATGTTGCCGCCGAAAATTTTTTAAACACTCTATTTCAAATTTCGTTATGCCTCAGGCGCCGTTGTAAGAAAACATGCAACACCAAATTAACACCAAATTAACAGTTCGTATACATTTTTTGTTGTAAAAACATCAAATTTTCCTCGAATGTGTTGTTGCGGCAGGCGCTTCCGCACAGCCAACAGTCAGTGGATCGGCAACGCACTTTGTGCAAGCGGACTTGCGTCTGGTGCATGTGCTCATTAGGGGGCACTGCATTTGTTGCATGACGCAAATGTGCGTAAAAAGGCAAACTTTCGTTGTAAGTAACGGCAGTTTTTGGCGTAAGCTGTAACTGTAAAAATAAACAAGCCGCTAAATGTGGAAGCAACCGAAGTTGTCACACGTCACATGACAATGGTGGAGAAAGGTGTTGAATGCTTAAAGAAAAAGCATTTCTTACAAGATTAATTAATACGTTAGATGGTGCACTAAAGTATTTTTTCTACATTACGAATAACTAGATTGATTTTATAGAGTATACAAAATGCTGATTATGTAATGTTTCGCCTTCATACATGTTTTCTCAAGCACCTCAAGATATTGAACTCCTTATATATTCAGAAAAACCCTGTTTTTTTTAAATCCTTTTACGAATGAAGAATTTTGTTGTGCGAACTCAACTCTTTTATATTTACTATATCTAATTTGGTTACGCACATTTAAAATAACCCATTGTGCACATATGGCCAGTGTGGCAAGCGATCCCCAGGCGTTGCAACTATTCCTAGCGTCCGGACAGCTCATTATGCCCAGTGCTGCTTAGCACTTGTATTCTTCTATGCTGTTGTTGTCGCAAATATTGTATTGTGGTTTGCATGTTGTTGCACAAACACCTAACGCTTATGCAAATGTCATGTTGCAACACAGCAAATGTTATAAATGCTCAGTAATTGTCGCCACTTGTGTTTTGCTGCTGTTATTTTATGTAACGGGAGATTTTTTTGAGGTTAGGATTTTCATGCATTAGTATTTGACAGATCACGTGGGATTTCAGACATGGTGTCAAAGAGAAAGATGCTCAGTATGCTTTGACATTTCATCATGAATAGACTTGCTAACGAGCAACGCTTGCAAATCATTGAATTTTATTACCAAAATCAGTGTTCGGTTCGAAATGTGTTTCGCGCTTTACGTCCGATGAGCGATGAGGCTCATTTCTGGTTGAATGGCTACGTAAATAAGCAAAATTGCCGCATTTGGGGTGAAGAGCAACCAGAAGCCGTTCAAGAACTGCCCATGCATCCCGAAAAATGCACTGTTTGGTGTGGTTTGTACGCTGGTGGAATCATTGGACCGTATTTTTTCAAAGATGCTGTTGGACGCAACGTTACGGTGAATGGCGATCGCTATCGTTCGATGCTAACAAACTTTTTGTTGCCAAAAATGGAAGAACTGAACTTGGTTGACATGTGGTTTCAACAAGATGGCGCTACATGCCACACAGCTCGCGATTCTATGGCCATTTTGAGGGAAAACTTCGGACAACAATTCATCTCAAGAAATGGACCCGTAAGTTGGCCACCAAGATCATGCGATTTAACGCCTTTAGACTATTTTTTGTGGGGCTACGTCAAGTCTAAAGTCTACAGAAATAAGCCAGCAACTATTCCAGCTTTGGAAGACAACATTTCCGAAGAAATTCGGGCTATTCCGGCCGAAATGCTCGAAAAAGTTGCCCAAAATTGGACTTTCCGAATGGACCACCTAAGACGCAGCCGCGGTCAACATTTAAATGAAATTATCTTCAAAAAGTAAATGTCATGAACCAATCTAACGTTTCAAATAAAGAACCGATGAGATTTTGCAAATTTTATGCGTTTTTTTTTAAAAAAAAGTTATCAAGCTCTTAAAAAATCACCCTTTACAACTCTTGCTACTTGTTGTTGTTTTTGATATGTAGTGGCACGTCAAAGATCTTGCCACAGACGGTACACTCGGTGGCTACAAGCTCACATCTAATATTTTGCATGCCATCGAATGTGTTGTTGTAAGCGGCCTGTAACCCGCTTAGAAAAAATGTTGTCTGTCAAACGAAACTATAAAAAACATGCCACATATATTTACAACAAACAACAATTGTAAGTTGAAAAGAACAATCAACAGGCCACACTTGTCGCCACTCGTAGCAAGCGGTGGCCAGAATAAGCTGCTCACAACAAAAAAAGAGCAAATAATAAGCAGCAAGTGCCTTTGCGACCAACAGCAGCACTTGCAACGATAAGCTGCAACTGGCGCTCGACTCAACTTTCCCTGCTTGCAACAGCAGCATCAGAATCACTTAGGTAACTCGGACCAGAAGTCAGTGAGCGTTACTAGCTACGCATGCAAATTGCTTAGCTGCCGCACCTCGGTGCCAACAATGTTGTCACTCAGTCAACTTGCCACTTAGCAGCTATGTGCGTTGCAAAGAAAGGCTTGACGTGTCACATGGAAATAATGGTGTGGTGATTGCCTCCAATGCAGCTGCCCACCATCGGTCAAGTGACTTTTGTTGCATAAAGTGTAATTTTCACTTGTGTTGCATGGTGTGAGAAAAATGACTTTATGTATATATTTGCTTTTGCTTTGTTGTTGTGCCCATAATTTTCTATTCAATAAGGTTTATTTTTATGCTATATTTTAGTTGCTGTCATCACCATTTGCATGTTGCAACAACTGTGTTCGACATTAGTTTTGTGCTGTGGCAAGAATTCGTTCGTAAATTTACTGCGGCATGACAGAAAGTGCCACCGACTGCTGTTGTTGCAAGTTTAGCTAATTTGCATACAAAAATGTGGCATATTGTTGCGATTTGCTACATAGAAAGTGGAGCCGTTATGCAGTTTTTTTGTAAAGCTGAAGGAAGCATTAGAGCAGTTCAAAAATATTTTTCCTGTGGGTTTGTTCAGAAATTGTGTAATTTTATGTTCTTTTAAGTTCAAAAATATAAATTTGTTTTTAATTCAATAGACATTATTTGCAAAACGGATTCTTTTTCGTCCTTTTCACTCTACTGCTGAGGAACTGTTATGAAATCCTTCAATTTCAAATTGATAGAAATCAGTGGAGAATATATTGCCAGTATTTTCTCTTTTTACTTTTTGAGCTGTTTACAAATGAATCAAAGATTTTGGGGTTTCGGGCTGCCTGACCACTGAAGCAGCTTGGCAAGCGCTGGCCAGTTACTAGCAGCAGTATAGTTTCACGGGGGCTACGATAACTTCATCTAGTAATCGGTCAAGTCGCCAAACACTTGTAGAAGGGAGCGATCTCTGCGTATGAGATCGAGTCGCTATTGGTGTGTAGGAGTGTATAGAACAACTTAATAGCCTTTCAGATCGTAACCAAGTGCACCTTATTTGGGAGCCAAGTTAAAAAAGTATAGACGGGAATGAACTGGCTGATGAGATTGTCCGCTCCGCAGCATTCACCAACATGGTAGGACGGGAACCTTTCATTGTGTTTGGTCTTTTCACCATGAAAGAGCTGCTCCGTAAGGATGAAGCACTGGGTAGGGAGAAGCATTAGCAACAAACAATAGTCATGCGGCATGGAAAGTTTCTAATGGTTGGTTACATCCTTGAAAGGTTAAAATATGTAATCAATTTCCCAAAGGAAACAACTCAGGTGACCTATCGCCTTTAAAACCTGAGTGCAAAATGCCGCTCCTGCAACTTGGAGTCTGAGGCTGCATAACACCTACTTATTGACTATAAAGTAGTCTAAAGGTGCTGGATAATGCTCCCTGTATTCATGTTTCCAAATAGGGATCACATCGCCTCAATAGCACCTAGTACCAAATTGAATTTACCAATTTTCTGGGAGCTAGGTGAGAGGTTGGGACTTAGGAGAAGGCACAATAAACCAAGATAAATAAGGCATCTAAGCATATTTGTGATAGTTTCAAACACTCCAGTATCCAACTATCTACCTAGTATAAGTGTGATCTTTCCGCCATCTTGCGAGATTAGCGGTCTAACACAGCCTAACCAAGCCTCAAAGTATGGAGGAACAAGTCATACTTATTAGGCTCATATAAATTCACACCACTCATTGGGGCGATGACAAAATGAAAATTATTGAAAAAACTCATAACTCAGAGTAATTTTATAAAATGAACTACCGCTGATTGGAATTCAATCCAGAAGTGTCCAATCCAAAATTGATAACTTCACTTTTACTTTAAGCGGTCTCATAGTTAGGTTTAATTTTATAGGATCTCAGAATTCATGAAAGTTTTTGAGAGTGTTTTAACTTCTGCATAATTTAAAGAAAACCTCTATAATCTTCTTACCTCCTATTGGTGGCGTCCACGGCACGTCTCACGTGGTCATTATCACACAATAATTAAAAACCACAGCCCTGAAAACTAACCAGAACTACTCACTACAATAACCGCAATGACTACAGTCACCACGTCAGTGGAGAATGGACGTCAACGGAGGTGGCTACTTAAATTATTGCAACAACAAAGGGACAATCTAAGCGCTGTATTGCTTTGTGGTGTTCTATGGTTGAAGCTCGCCGCCGATCGTGATTATGTAAGGTCGCGTCGGTCATGCCAGCTGCAGTTGTTGCAATGAGAGCCATTTAAACCAGCTATTGTTCGAGCGGCTCTCCCACCATCTCCGCACAGCTGTTAGCACTCTTTTCCGATCGCCAGTTTCAGTCGCATATACATTCTTGTGCATTATAAAGCCTAACTTTTTGCTTTCGTTTGCAGAAATTTTGCATTCCGCATTGCAACAATATGCTTTGGTACCGCGTGCAATGTCATCGCATTTGGTCTATCGTGGAGCCGCTGAGTGCTGGCTTGTCACAATTTCTGATTTTCTGCTGTCCTCTGTTAATTATGAAAATGTGCTGACGTCATTGTGCCAACACATATCTTACACTAATGGGTGCCCCAGCTATAGCAGCGTCCATGTAACTGTTATACTGCGTTGTTCAGTATTCTGCTGCTGTTTCATTCACGCTGCTGTTACACTCTGGCCGCTTCCGCATTGTTTCGTGTTTACATGCGAATTTTTCTTTCTCGGTCTGTGGTTGTTACTGTTGATTTCTTCAACTGGATTGCTGAAATTGCAATTATTTTTTATTAATGCTAAAATTTATGTTGTTCGGCTCCTATTGTGGCATATTTGTTTTTGTAGTGCCTCAGTTGTGCTATGCTTTCCATTATTCGCAATTAAAATATCACGCGATTTCATTAATTCGCCAACAATTGCAATTAATTCACCATTTGTTGTTATTGGTGTTGCTGTTGCTGATTTAAAAAACCATTCTTTATCTGTTGTGCAAATACTTATTTGCATTTTAATGAATACTGTCTAGCATTTGAAGCTGATTTTATTAATGGATTTGTTGCATGACATTTGAATATAATTCTTTATTATTAATCGCGTTTATTTAGTGAAAACTTGCAATTTTGTTTAGTTTAAAGAGTTAATTTTTTGAGACTTATGGTTTTTAGAGTGCAAATATTTAATGTTATAATTAATTTGATGGTTTGTTTAATATTTTTACTAATTATGTTAGTAAGGCTAACTACAAGGGAAACTTTGAAAAAATAAGACCTATGCCTAGGGATAGATTCCATTCAACAAAACAAGAAAAGACCTTAACTTTGGTTTAATATAGGTGCAAGTCTGTAAGAATAAAAGAGTTAAAAAAAACTTAATTTTGATTAAGTTTAAATAGCTGCTATATGCTGTAGTAGCCCGATCTGAACAACATATTTGGAAATTGTAACGCTTCCTTGGACAATAAACTATGACAAAATTTCTCGTCAAATCAAAAATTTGTTTATGCAAGGCCTTGATTTTAATCGATCAGTTTACCTATATAGAACCATTATATCATTTTTCAACTATTAGTTTATTGAATTGTAGTTTCACTTTCATTTACTGTTTTCAAAACTTAAAACAGCATTTCTATAGTGGTGTTGGTGCTTTGTAGAAGAAATTTTCCTCATTGTAACAGGAAGTCGAATTTTAATATAATTTTATATATTTTTTAAACGAAAATCGAAATTGCAAACTTTAAATTTTCGAAAAATATAGAAGCTTTAAACTTCTTCACTAGCACAACTACTACACTAAGCCATATGTCAACCTGTGTGTGCATGTGCGTTTCAAAGCTCGAATGAGCCGCTATAAAACCGCTAATCCCCTTTAGGCACAGTTATTATCCAACACCCAGTCAACGATACCTCCGTAAATCGATGCCCGCGGCAATTGTTTGGAGATGTGGCACTTTTGTTGTCGTTGCAAGTGAAACAACAACAACCATATTCGCTGTTTCGCAATGCACTGACTACCGCAACTAGAGTTACCAATTCTTATGTTGGAGTTGTTATTGTTTTTGTAGTTGGTGCTAGGGGTGTTGTTGTTGCTGTTATCGATATGTTTGCACGTACGTGAGTTGAAGCGCACGGAAGAGTAAATTGAACTGTTGTGTGCAAACAAATGTTGTTGCTGGCCTTAGACACGAAATTGCAGTTGGACTCGGTTGGTCAAAGCGAGGGAAAGTGCCGAGCAGCTAACTGGATATATATATCAGGTATGTCAGTGCTAGTTATCAATGATTTAGTGCCGTTGCCGTTACTGGTGAAACCTAACTTTACATGAAACAAGCGTGGACATATGCCGGTTATACCGTTACCGGGCGCCCCCACTCTTTCGCTACTGTGGTGTTGTCATTCTATCCAGAGATACATTAGCAGCGGGCAGTTAGCAGTCAGTAGACATTTATCGTATGCTACACCGTCACCCGATCCGAATGTTTGTTCGGTCATCTATCCGTGTGGCTGTTTGGCTGTACTTCCGCTGGTTTCCCTCTCTCACCATTCGCTGCTCTCGGAGGTTTTGCACCTACCAATTAGAACATTCGATTATTTGTCGGCATTGAATGCTTGTTAGGTTGTCATGCCATAAAGGAGCAACAACAATACTATCGTCAGCAATAACAATTACCGTTGCTCTGCCAGAGGAGCCAAAGCTGGAGGTGCAAAAGTTGAACTTTAACTGCAGTGCAACATCTTTATGTATACCTTCGTACCAACAATACACATATGTATGTGTGTATGTACATATGGTGTGTAGGCTCGCAGTGATGTGTTCTGGTTTGGTTCGGCTGTGGCTTCGACAGCATTTACAGTATTAGCCTATGGCTGTTCCGAATCTCTGTAGCTCACGTTGCATGCAACGCTCAGATCATGCATACATATACAAATTTAGTTACATATGGGTTTGTTGGAAGAAAAGTTGCTGGTGCTGGTGCATGCTGGCCATTCAAACTTCACAATTTGACTTTTCGCTTCGTTGCACTTTATCAATGGCCGCTGGTATGCATCGCCAGCAAAAAATCTACAATGCAATATGCAGCACACGTAATTTGAGATATATAGCACAAACATATAGCCGAATGCATATTTAATTGACCTCTGTATCAGGTCAGAGATGCTCGCAAATGAATTTAGATATATGCTTCAGAAAATTTTATTGAGTGACTGAAGTTTATATCATGGGATCGGGAGTTCAGATAACCCAGAAGTAAGAATGTTCCACACTCATCTATCGTTATATATTTAATGTAGATCTTAATAAACTGTAACCTGGACTGTCAGTGAGTTGACTCAAAAAGTATCGAAAAAAATAGTGGGAGATGTTATAGGTAACAATGGTTCGATTTCGGCATAAGACTCGATTGAGTTTCATAGCGCGGGCTCAACTGCAATGACTGAAATACGGATACTTGTTCATACAGAATCAGACCATATGGAGTCAAAGATATGGCTGGAACTAACATTTTGAGGAGAGATTTGTAGTTTCAGTTTTTAGTTTTCCGCGCGATGGGCTTTGGAGTATTGCACAGCTGGAAAACGACGTCTGAAATACCTACATCTAAATCTTCCACAAAGGAAACTATATGATTATCCAGAATGTCAATATAAGAGTCTGCCTTCAGTTTACCTTCAATTCTGAGTAGTTCTTCAATACCGTTAGTGGTCATACAGCCCACACCATAATTGATCCGCCTCCAAATTTAGGTATAAGCCTTACGTGATGCGACCGTAAATCAATTTTTTTACTTTTCAAAAACCACTCCAAACCATCTGCTCCTAGACGTATTATCTTGGTTTCGTCAGACCATATAACCTTTTTCCAATCATCAGAGTTTCAATCCTTGTAACATTTTAAAAATGAGAGACGCAACTTTTTGTACCTTTCTGACAGCAATGGCTTTGAGACCAGCTCTTCTTAAAACCCTCGGAACTGCTTCCGCAGAAACTGTTACCTGGCTCGTCGCTGATAGATTGTGACTTACTTCCATTTCATTTTTATACTTACCACTCCGGATTCCCCCTCGAAAGCTCCCTCGCTTGAATTTTATTTAGCTTTCTTCTTCACCCAGGTTTATTTGCTGTTGGTAAATTTGAAAGTTTTTGCCTTTTTTTGCTTACAACACCTACGGAAACCACGCACTTGCTGCTCTTTAAAATATTTTGCTAAAAATCAAACTTTAATGCTAAACATACAATAGAGAGAATGGATGTATTTACCACTACAAATTTAATCAGTTGAATTAAGGACAATGAAATGAGCTTTCGTTTCTATTCCTACCGGTTTTGTGTAACCTCTGACAGCAAATAAAAAAAGAAAGGATCAAAAATATTGACGTTGAAAAGAAATTCATTAAAAGTGTAATTACGAATTACACGAAAGGTATGAGTCCAAATAAAAACTATGTATATATAATTCTGAATCTGATTTCCGCGTTATTGATTAGCTGTCAACGAGTTCTGACAGTTTACAGTAACGTGAAAGCGAACAGTTACAGGATTCGATTTGTTTGTGTGCAAATAAATCATTTATCTTTCACTGACGGGCATTTGTTGTTTTGTGATGACAGTTACTCATTTTCCGTTTTGTTTGAAAATATGTATGAAAAGCATGCTTTGCGTATGTAGGTGATATAAGCTTCTTTAAGAGGTCGAGGTAGGTGTAGAGGTTGGTATAGTGCCACGCTTACTAAGTAGATTTATTATTTATTTGGCGAAAAATTAAATTTAATAAAAAACGGCCGATCCCTGCAATTTTTATCAACAATTGTGACCTTCTGACCATTTGCATCAGTTATAGTCTATATAATGATTAAATTTTTTCATGCTTTTTCTGTTGATAGTGTTATGTATCAGGATATTTAACAATTACAAGATATCGGAGATTTTCGGATAGCTTATATGATAGAATTGACTTTTATGTTGAATTTTTATATGGAAGTTTTAAACGGCCTGTTTTATATCGACCACTGGATTTCAACTAAATTATAATACTTATAGACAACGAATCATATTAATCATAGAAATTATTCATAGTAGAACTTTAAGTTCTTTAAATGGCCGCGGTACAACATATCATTCAAATTCGACCTACTCGATATGTATTCCACAAAGTATTTATCTAGCTATTGTATTTTAGGGCTGTTAATCAGCTAAATATTAAAACTATTGGAGGTCTATTTAGACCGATAAACATGGGAGAAGGGTGTTCATATAAGACTTTTTTACAATTCGTCCGTTGCTTCCATTTGTCTCCTAAAGGTATCGAGGAAATAGGTAGATAGGTGGAGATATATGTGCGCTGAACAGCAATATTTTTTAATAATTAATATTTTCACTACCTCACGGAATACGTACTTTCTCAGTGGCTTCTCGCATATTTGGGTATCCATTTTTAAAAACAGCTAACGGTGCTAAAAATATTCTAACACTTTTAGATTTCCATACATCATCATTATTTACCTGCAAAGAAGGAGACGAAATAGAAGTATATTAAATTTAATCAATACAATTTGAGTTGAATGTCACAACACAAACGTAATTAATATCAATACATATTTACATAGATACATATGCATGAGCTTAATAAATATCGAAAAATCCCAAAGTGTGATGCAAATAATGGAAATGGAACAATAATAAGAAACACAATGGGAATGTGAATAATTAATGCAACATACTAAGTAGCTAACTCACCAACTCACTATACATAAATATATACATGTCTTTCATAACAATAGAACTAGCAAAGGAACCCAGCTAAATAATATGCGGTATTTTTGTTTTCTTTATAAACCTGAAAGACACGGCAGGTTGTGTCACAAAGCAGCAGCGCTAAGAAGCTTAGACACAATGGCACGCCGCTCACATGAGATGATATTCATGAAATGGTGGATACATAAATATAGGTCTGTATGTACTCAAAGTTATTCCAGAAACCCGTTTCTAACACGCGTGAGATTAAATCGAAGCTAAAGATAGTAGCAAAGAGTATTATAAAACATCGACTTGCTTAAACCCGTATTCGTACTAAATTATGAATTTGATAGAAGCTGAAATAATCGCACGAATAATGGAGCGCCCACGCTTTGTTTTATAGAATGGTAAATAACACAAAACGCAGATGAAAAAAATAACGCAATAAAAATTGCACAAGCGAAGACAGGCAACATAAAATAAAACGATAATAGATACTGTTTTTGGGTGAAAATTAATAAATGCAGTTTTCGATTCACTACTTGTCAATTCGCTAAGTTTGAATTTTGCTCTTTCAATAAAGTTTTCATATGTGAAAGCTGTAACAAAGTATACACTAAATTTTTATAGAAGAGGATATGTAGATACAAGTATAAAGTACAATTGCTTGCAGTTCCATCAATATATTTTCACATCTGCTTGTTATTTATTCCAGTTACTTGTTCCATTCGTAAAACGAGAGGTAGCTTTAACCACATTAGCTTTTCGAAGTGTGAAATCCATCATTTGATAAAGCTGTTGATGTAATGGATATCACAAAGGAAAGGAAAGTTCAAGAAACCGAATCTCTCAAGGATGTGAGATCATAGGTGCTAGATGCGTTGAATACAAAGACTTAAGTTTGGAATACCGGTGTTGATACTTGTTAGGTAAGAGTTTAACCTGCTATAGAATCCAGAAGAAAGATGCACGATGTCAGATATTCAAGTTTCAATTAAAAAATGATATAAGTCGAAATTTTTTATTCACGATCAATAGTGTGTACGTTTAAGAAAACTATTATGAAAAATTAACGGCGGACTTGTGTTTGGATTAAACTTTTCCATTATTGAAACTCTGTATCCTTCCTTTGAGAAATTTAGTTTTTTGCAAGAATAATATCTTGGAAAATGATGTCGTGGTAATAGAGGATTAGAATTAGATGATACATCGAATACTTTTCGGAAATAAATTTGGAAGTTCTTTTATTAAATTTCATTGTGGCATCAATTCATTATTGGAAACACGGCAAATTCATACAAACAAAAAGAACAGCTTCATCCGCATTAGCAACGCGGCCCTATTTTTTCAACTAATATTTTAATGTCTGCGTGTTTCTTTGCCGTGCGTGTTTTCGCCATTTATTTAAATGTCACTTTATTTATTCATTTCCAAAACTTTTAGCATCTACACAACCACACATCAAATGTGTTATGAAAGCTTGCCGCTTAGCGTTGACTCACCCTGTGCGAATGTACGAGTGTGCGTGTCACTTTTCGCTCGGGAGCATCTTTTGCTTGGTGTCGTTCGGCTTGGTCGCCGATTCGATACGTTTGTAAATCAGCCTATTGTATATATGTATTTTTTGGTTATTTGCCAAAAACAATACTTTTTTCATATTTTTATGGGCTTTTTAGCAGCAAAGAAATTTTTAACATTATTTTTTTACGCTCGACACTTTACGCTAATGTTCAAATACATATGTACATAATTGTATAATTTTTCACAAACATATTTTTTTCATAATTTTTAGTTTTCTTTTATTCAGCCGACGCAGAGGCTGTGTTCTGGGGGCATGTGGACCCGCCAGAATTCGCGACGCATGTTAATGTTGCGTGAAATGCCGCAAACATTTTATGTATGTCCAACACAAACCTACGCATTATATATGATGGCAATTGAAATGTCGTAGATTCACGTGTCCATTTGTTATTTTAGCTGCCATTCTTTTGCTACATTTTGAATTTATATTTGTGTTAAAAAAGATAACGCACATACACACTCATGTGCAGATATGGATATGTTAAAATGTCTATGTATTATATTTAGATACTGTGACCTCGTGGGATTGTCGGTTTTCGCGTTTACTTTTAATGGCTCATCACGGCCGCAGTCACATGAACAGTGGACCGGAAGCTGAAAACATAAATGTGACTATGAAAAAGCTTAACACATTTCGACGACGATTTTTATAAATATGTTTAATACTATATTCTTATAAGCTGTTGCAGATTTTCATAATTTTGTTTTAATAATTTAAGTTTTAATAGTCGATGGTGATTTCATCACCAGAGCCTTCAAAGTGTTATAAGCTCTTCCGAAAAATGTTAGAATTTCCTCTGGCGAAGATAGTGTAATACTTTCGATGAATTAGACTGACGCTGAAAAGCTTTCGTAGAGCATAGCATTAAAATTTTCGAAATTGCGATATCTGGTTAAATAAAAATTAGTCTTAATTTCAGCTTTTATGATAGTGTAGCATTGCACAGTTTTCGATGTTTGTCCTAAGCGAGGATAGTACATCGATTTGCTTCATATCAAATATGACCCAGACTCGTTCATATAAACTTTGCTCGTAAAACCAAATCGATAACATTTTCTATGTTCGTGTGAAGTTGGATTTCAAAATGTCAATTACTGTGTAAACGGCATTTGCCTGCTTAGGATGGGAAAAGTTTGTCTGGTGATTTTTGCCAATGAAAAAATTTAACAACGAATTTGCTTGAAATTATCTTATACCAATGGCATTACGGCTACGGTAACGTTGAACATGTTGCAGATGGGGTGGGGGAGTTCACTAAATCACGAACAAAAACTTGCACTACGAGAGTCTTCCAGGGCCTGAAAATCATCGTGTTGTGGTCAGAGAGGTAGTAGAAATTCTCACCAACTCTTATGGATCGACTGAACACATTTAGTTAATTGGACGACTTTAGTAGTTTGAACTATTTATCCACCTTTATCATCTATTATTGCTCAGGGCATCAATCTCTTCAATTCTAGGAGCCCTAAATTCTATTGCAACAGTAATTAATATATGATTATACAACAGAATTTGTATTTGACCGAATACCTCTATTTGTTTGGAAAATAATTTACTTGTTCTTTGCATTTAAAATATAGAAAATAGTAAAAATAAATTAATATATTGTATTTCTTGCTTTATTTTAATTTGACTAGCTACAAAATACAAAAGAAATATGATATACATATACTCTTTCATAACACAGTAACCCTGAGGTATTTACTAACTGTTATTTCTGCAAAGTGTATAAAATAGCAATTAAATAAATGCAATTTAAGCACTCAAATCGCAAATAGAATACCACATGTATACATGTATGTGGTTATTGCAGTGATCAGCAAATATTGTCGAACAAAAGCAATTACAAGTAGAATTTATGCACGCGAAACATTGCAATGTTGCAAATTTGTCATTGAAACTAAATACTTTCCGCAAATACTTATATATTCGTTTTCATGCATATGTGTCTTTAGAAGTGCGAATATATATAAAATGCATATTTATAAATATTTATGTATATGCATATGTCGACACAAACGAACTCAATAATTATGTGTAGTGCATTAAAGTGTCAACTGGTGTGCTTGTTTACTGTTGTTTATGCACCCAGTGGACATAAATATGCAAAATCAGGAAAATATTGTGGAGCGGAAAGACAACAGAAGCGAAAGCTACATACACACGTTGAACAACAAGTGTCTATTTAGCAAAACTATGTTAGTGGAAGAACACTGAGTGTCAAAAGGAGATTCGCACTTTACTTTTTAATATTAAATATATTTTAAACTAACAGTAATTTCATTAATAAATTTTTTGAATTTATTATCTAATATTTTAAACATAATCTGAAATTTTTGTTACTTTTTTTTTAAAGATCGTTCTGTCATACAAATGATGTTTAAGAGCGCCTCAAACTATTTTGGGTAGAAGTTTAATCTGGCGTTTCTAGTCGTGTGAAATGTCAGAACATACCCGACCCAGTCAATTATCTTATTACCGGCCCGACAGTTGTGTTCTGCTTTCTAATAACAGAAGAGTTTGGCATTTCTTTATCACTGATTCTAATGACAATAACAAGGAGCTGGTAATATTGCTGAAGTGGTGGAAAAGTTCTGTGAAATTGTTAGTGTCGATGCAAATGTTGATATAATGTTGGAAGAGGGATTAAATACGAGCGAAAATACTATTTCAAGAATATTACTTGAATATTTGAGTAAAAAAAGTCTGTGCGAGTTTTATTTCATATGAACTAAATGAGGACAAAATAAGTGAATGAAAACCAACGTGAAATGAGCATTTTACGATGATATCCCAGCCATAATATAGAGGGTTGGTTGGTTGGTTTTCTGAAAAGGGTGGCACGTGAGCTCCGCACCGACGCGTCCGATCTTAGGCTATCACTAGGCTCCTTGTGCTACCGGGTGGAAACCAACTTAATCCTTATCTAACCAAAATTAGATTTTGTAAAAAACCTGACTCTTTTTCATCTCAGCTACCCAATGTATCTTAATACCAATCCTTAGTACACATCGTCACAAGAAATGTAAAATAACGTATCATCAAAACATTCGAAATTGAGTGTCTTATTGATTACGCATCACTACTTCAAATTACATACATAATATTATATATGCTCAACATTTTCAGGTTCTGCGGTCAGATATAAACCAGTTTTAACCAATATTAAAATTTTGTTTCACTCATGTTCCATTTTATTTCATGTTTCATTCATGCCACTGTAAATTTCGGAAAATGTTGTTACGTTATTTTGCGTTTCAGGTGACGATATATTCCAAGTATTGGTAGCCGTGGAATATATTCTTTCTCATCTGGCTGAAGGTTGGACATTTGCAGAGATACACGCCGAATCCATTTTCCTATTGTCTTAAGGTGTAATATTAATGGCAGGTGCCCTTTGATGATCCCTACAATGTCGCTGTGATTTCGTCACGTGATAATATCGGGCTGATAAAATGATAATCGCATTGACACCTAGGCGCCTTCGGTTGCCAACTTCTCAGCGCGTTAAGTGTGAGCTCTGCTCACTTGGACAAATATTTATCTATGAAAACAACAACATAGTTACCTAGTTGAGTTCAATACAAGAGACTATGCAGAAACTTCTTTAAATTGATATAACTACTTGCTATTTTACTTGCATTTGATTAGGCCTACTATCTAGATTAATCTATTAATTTACACCTATGTATATCCATTCAGTTTTTTCCAAAGTAGTCTAAATTCTATGCAACTTTCAGTTGATGATTAATATATGCATATACTTGTGCTTTCCTGTTTATATGCACTTACATTATTGTACATAATTTATGTTATTGAATGCCAATAAGTTTTTATAACCTTAAATAAAAAATAATGTCATAGTAAGCAAAAAATATGAAAGCGCAAATTGATTATAATCATAAAATCAAGAATAAAATAAAAAGTTCAACGGCTGCAAATAATATGCAACGCTCGCGTTAATGATCAACACCGATTGGGCGATTGGGCTGTCAAATCGGTTTGACAGATCGCATTGACATATTGGGAGCACACGCCATGTTGCAACGTTGCAGCGCGCGAAATTGAATTTTCACCAGTGAGTGCTTGCCGCCGAAGTGTCACGGTCGTTAGGCAATAAAATGCAAATTGACGCAGCGCATATGGTTAAGTGCCCCATTGAGCCATTTGAAAATCCAAACGAAAGTTCAATAAATCGTTGTTGTTGGCAGAGCGATACCGTTGTGGGCACAGAATGGCAGCTGTCGTTGACATTATGCCACTTTGCATCAGACAAAAGTGTCAAATTCGCGCTATGCGTGCACTTGTTGTTGCTTGCAACAATGTCAAAAGCACTTGTCACACTGGCTGCACCACCAACAGCCCTGTACACAAATGGACTCACTATTCCGAAGTGCAGTAGGCTTAAGTAGCGTTGCATGCATCTAATTAGCACCGTTTTTCTAGGCCGGGTTAAGTAACTAACGCGCCCAAGTTGTGCAAGTGGCAGCTATATTAGAATGGATTTATGTGTTCTCTCTCATACATACATATGTATGACATATATTCCACGTGCATATGGTATATTTTGTTAAGTGAAGTCAGAAGTTAATGAATTTTCTTTGCAGTCACCGCTATACAGAGATGCGGTTTTATTGAGTACTGTCGCATGTCTGTGCCATTTTTTTGTGAGTAGTAAGTAGTCATGCATAAAGTAATGTCTTTAAGTTCAAACATTTTGGTGTTTGTCAGTTTAAAGCAAGAAAAAAGTTAATTTCGGTTGGACCGATGCCATAATACTCTTCACAGGTGCATTTTTTATTTGACAGATCATGCGTTAGTCATGTCAAGCTGTTATTTTGATTCAGTATAGTTTGGCATTCTATCATGGAAAGACTTATGCCTGAACAACGATTACACATCGTTCAACTTTATTACGAAAATTCATATTTCGGGCCTTTCGCTCAACTTGCGCTCAACATAATCCGCCTACTGAGCGTACTTTTCACATCGCCATCACATATCTTGAGACCCAGCATTTATTATTTGATAATATTTGACCAGTAGGGAAGAGTGTGAGAGTGTACACGAAGACCCTGGAGAGTCGATTCGGCGCTGTGTGCAACTCGGACTGACGTATGGAACGACTTGGCGCATGTTTCGTCGAGATCTTAAATTGAAAGCGTACAAAACTCAGCTTGTGTAAGAACTGAAGCAAGCGACATCTCTTGAAAAAAAAACGATTTGGTGTAGTTTCCATATTTCTTCAAAAATGATGCCTGTGAAATCGTAAATACCAATGGCGATCATTATCGCGCCATGATAACCGATGCTTGAAATTGATCTTGGCGACATTTGGTTTCAACAAAACGGCCGCACTATACACTTATCGCATCAATCAATGGATTTCATGAGAGAACATTCGGTGAGCAGATAATTTCTCGTTTGGCCTGGTCGATTTGCCACCAAGATCGTGTGACATTACATCGTTAGACTTTTTCCTTTTGGGATATGTAAAGTCTACAGTTTATGTGAACAATCCTGCTTTGATTCAGGCCTTGGAGAAAAACCTGACGCGTTTCTAGTCGGAATGCTCGGACGAGTCATCGAAAATTGAATTCATCTGATATACAATCTAAGACGTTACCGCGGGCAACATTTGAAAGAGGTAATCTTCAAAAACTAAATTCTAAAGAATGTTCTTTTGAAAGAAAAAAAAACATGCCCCATTATACATATTTGAAGTTTCTGTGGTTTTTCTTTAAAAAGTAGGGAAACTTGAAATGGATCACCCTTTATTATACCAGGGTACAAAATGATCTTTATCGGTCAGTTAATGACAACAATACAGTCCGATCTGACAATATGTTCGGATGATCCATCGATGTCTTTCAAATTAAAGACTTTTCCATACAAGAACTTGATTTCGATATTTAAAGTGCTCGTATGACTTAGCGTATATTTCTAACCTTATACTGACAATATTGATGTATTTGTAAAATAACTTAATGAAAACAAGTCGGGATATTTTCTTAATAATAATGTGGTCTGGTGTTAAAAATGAATAAAATTGGTTCGGTACTTCAATGGTACTTCGGAAATACAATGATTTTGAATTTCAGGTTGATTTTTTACCGTATATATCGGTGGTTTGAGCGGTAATTTAATAAAATTCAGAAAGTACCTTTTTCTGGTAATATTACCCCGCGACGGAAAAAATTGAAAAAATGGGTAAATAGACATTTAGTTCTATATACTCAACATATGAATTTCAAACTTCCGGTTGGGCTTGTATGAATATTTCGACCGTTATGAAGATAGATATCTTATAAATATTAAGTCAACGTAATATTTTGGATATAGTAAAGTTTTAAGGGACTGAAAGCCCAATCTACCGGTTAATGTGTGAGTTATCTTATGGAAATTGTGTGGATATATTTTCTATTGTGTATTTTATTTTGATTGCAAGGCAAGCTAAAGTCGGTGCAACGTTCCCACAGGTATGTGCAAATTTAAT
This sequence comes from Bactrocera zonata, assembly GCA_037783105.1. Taxonomy (NCBI): domain Eukaryota; kingdom Metazoa; phylum Arthropoda; class Insecta; order Diptera; family Tephritidae; genus Bactrocera; species Bactrocera zonata. The sequence continues at coordinate 205,711 of JBAWJQ010004285.1, forward strand.
TTAATTATTTACTTCAATGAAATACCTTCAGAGACCCTCAATTTTTATTGACTTAACTCTTATTACACATATACATATGAAGGTATGTATACATGTCAGTAAGAGCGGAAATTTGAATGTATAAGCAAATATTTTATAGCTTTTGGATGCCATTAGCTGCCCCCATAGACACATATTCAAAAGACAAGAACACATATACATAATTTTATTTGTATGTGTGCGTATTTGTGTCTTCAAAATAGCAAAACAGCACACATCGCTAATGTCAGACATTAACTTCTAACGCATGGCTAACAAAGTTGCGAGCTAAAAGCATCAGCTTGGCTTGCCACGAGTCGAGCGCAATGTACCAGCGCAGTGGCCTCAAGCGCTACACCACACATGTGCTCAGGTCGCAGCCGTTTGCTCGTGTCAGATAATTTCTTTGATTTTCAATTAATGCACATTTAATATATAAAGCCAAATCAATCTAAATTAAATTAAACGTTGCTTCAGTTAATTAAGCTATTAAAACATTCATTTTATAAAAAGACGGCACACAAGAATGTGTGAAAGTGTTGTAAAGTTGCGCCAGTGCCTCTTGATCTTCTCCATATCAATTAATTGTGATAACCGCCTCTCACATTAGTTTTAGGTCAAATTCGCCGAGGCAAGTTTGGAACACAATACATACATGTGCACACACGTTAGCTCTATCGTGCTAGCATTTAGCGCTGCACTAAATTTTGAACGTTTTGAAATTCTCTTATCAGAAATTGCATTTGAGCGTTTAAACACACGCATCCGGCGCTTTAAAGCATTACAATGAATGAATTCACAATTTGGGGCTTTGAGTAATTTGGGAATTTTCGGTGTCTGTATTGTTTCTCTCAAGTAAAGTTATCACTTAATTATTGTTATCAGTGCGCAGCTTCGTTTGCTATACAAATGTATGAATATGCGTTGCTTAAAAGTGACAGTGTTCTATTTACTTGGAACATGAATGTGGAAATTTGAGTTAATTGGAATAATATAGTATATTACTCTGTGATTAAATTACCACAAATTTCTTGGCAGGGTACAGGGAATAGTAAGTTCACCACAAAGTTTGTAACATCCAGAATAAAACGTCAGAGACTCCGTAAAATGTACATATGTATATTACTCGTATATGATCATGCAGGACGAACTGAATCGATTAACCCTGTCTGTAGGTATATGCGTCATTCTTTCCAAGAAGCTGCGCATTTTCTGGAACAGCCGATATCGGAATACTCTCCCATATACACTGAACGATCAAACCAAGTTATAATATGGCAATTTTTACTTTTTAAAGGGTATTATAGGTTACATGCAACCAAAGTTAAGATGTTTTCTTGTTAAATTTAGAAATTTTGTACCTCTTATTTATACTCGTATTAAGAAGACTATAAGCTGAAAAAAATTTAAAAAAATCTTGCTTATTTAGAGAGTAAACTTAAGAAACATCTGTGTCTTTGTTTATGGCACCTAACTAAATTTTGAATATATAAAACTTTTTGTTTCTGGAACTGCATGATGTAAACCTCATTATAACAGATAATGCTAATTGCTTGCCACTAATTTCAGCCGAAATCTACAAATTCTAAAAAATCTATATGCCTCAGCTCATTCATTTGCTACGAATTCGAGGTAAATACTCAGAAATACTCTATTTATATTTCCGCCTCAGCAAAAAAAACTTTGATTTATGTTCTTTAAATATTATGTAGCTGAATAAAAACATGTAGTATGTAAGTTTGTTTGAATATACCTCCAAAAATTGGTTAAAGTGGTAATTTCGCAGTAAAATTTTCACCAAAATCATTAAACTATGTTGCAAGTAGTAATTAGAAAGGGAAGCGTGGTTTATTCATTTACGCATATCTTCATGTTTATGTGTATATATGTATGTATATGCATGTGAATACAAATTTATATGTGTATAATTTCATTCACAACTTTTCCGCACATTTTAAGGCACTGATTCGCTATCTTCACTCATTTACTGGTTTTACTCTTGGCTTACTAAGTACGCATATTCATTTGCTAATCGACGACAGCAACACTTCACTCACTTCACACCGCGACTATCAATTAACCGTTGTTGCAGTCGATTAACTATAATTACCCATAAGATAAAGACTTAGTTCAACACTGAAGACATGTGTACTACAATAATATATTCAAATATATACATATAACATGCTTAATGTTTGTATATTTATTTGTGTTGTTTGTGGGAAGTGTATGTTTTTTAACTTTTCACCAATTTACAAATTACTCACAATGTTGTTGGCAACAGTGCTAATGAATACCAATTAGTAACAGTAATATCAGTATAGTAGTTGTTGCTGTTTTTGTTTACAAGTCTACCGCCAAGTGAACGATAGGACTAGAACAAGTGCGAAAGCCGATCACTGATTGATCGAAGTGACTATGAATACAGCTGCTCACAACAACAAAAACTAATATTACGAATATTTAGTTAGTGAAAAATACAATCTGCGTCTATAGTATAAACCCTAGACTTTCGAGAGAGTTAGTTGAAATGGTTGGTGAAAACGTGTTCTTGGTATAGTTAATTGCAGTTGTTTAGCGGTTAAGCGGATAATTCGCGTCAGTAAACAATAACAACAACAACATAGCGGCTTGTGGTAAAACGGCGTATACCATAAATACGCATGGTGAAGCGAAATATGTATGTATATGTTAAAACATATTTAGAACAACAAAAAATTTATATTATTTAGAAAGCAACAACAAGGGCGCTAAACGTCATTTACAGTCATTTTAAGCCATTTTCGTAGTAATAATAATACTAATAGTGATTACAGTAACAAAATACATTTATATTAACTACAAGACACTTTTATTCATTACACGAAACACCTTTCCTTAACTGTCATATTGGTTGTTTTATAAACGGCCGCTAAATGTATTGGGGCAACATGGCCTTTGAAGTGCTGTTGAGCGTGTCTCGTGGGGGAAGTCCAAGTGCGCTAAGATTACATATCCGACGCTTGTAAATACATATCCAATGAATATTTGTTGCTTTCAAATAATTTGCATTTTCGTCGCAATTGTTGTTGGTTTTTTCCTTTTTGTTTCTTTTTGTTTTTGATTTCGTTGTGTAGCTTGTCTGTCAGCGCACTAATTATCTAATTGCAGTCGCTTGTCATTGCCATTGTCACTCGTTTACACACCTCCTTGGAAATCAAAGGTAGTTACAACATTGTTGTTGTTGTATGTATATCAGCAGGAAAATGAATAATTGATCAATTATGACTGCATTTAGTTGTTTTCGCTGAAATCCGCATGTAAATGACCGACTTTATAAAAATGGAGGTGTGACTGTGGGCTGCGACTTTTCGAACGCACTGTGGAAGGTGTTTTTTTTAATATATGGTTCTCGTAAAGAGTGAAAGTATGACAAGCTTATGACACTTGTCACGACAAAATACAAAGCTCCGTATGTTTTAAGGGCATAAATTTACAGGCAATTTTTTTCATAATTTAGAAATGTTAACTTAACAATAAGAAAAAGGGAGTGGACAACGGGTATTATAAGAATTTTCCTTTGCTGTTGTATTTGAAACAACTTGGTGAGAGCTTTATGATTCTTTTTTACAACAACAGGAATGTTTTAACGCAACTGACGTTTCCTGATATTAGGCTTGACTACTTTTATTATACATAGCTTGATTGAATCCAACAAGCGATTGTCAAGATTTTTTCCTGAAAGTTTTTATAGTAGTAGAGCATGGAATTAAAATGCCGTCTATAATAAATCATGATATTAAAAGGTAGTAAATGTTTTCAGAACACATGTAAGTTGTTTGCATTTGTTCTTTGGCTTACATAAGTTTCGAATACACACAACTCGAATTTTCCAATGAAAAGTACTATCCTGAACGCATTAGTTTTGAACTCAGCTCATCCTTACCTGAAATAAAAGACAAAAAGAATTTATTAGAATTTTTTGTAAATTGTTTTTTTTATTACTATAATACCAGAAATAAGTTATAATAAATATTAGGGAAAATATGAAATATTTATGATCATTACTATTTCACGATAAAAACATTAGTAAACAATTACCTAAGGCACTGAAGTTGTTCTAGCCTAACGACTTTTAGGTTGAGGTTATTTTCTCTTTTGTGTTCTTTTGAGTGGTTCTGACGGTCAAATGGCTTAGTTCGTAACGTTATAAAAGACATAAGAGCTTAGTTTAAAATTATCATAAGATATTTGGGGGGTCACTTACTTGATGCCAATCTTATACACTATATCTCTTAACATGATTTATTACAATTGGTTGTCAAAAAAGTCTTGCGGTATTTTTATTGAATCAATTCGTGTGGCACCCATAAATCGAGCTTCTTAGTGACTCCAAGCTTCTTCAAATGGTTTATAACGGTTTGATGACTACTATGCCGGTCTCTTTCGACCATTTCAGCGATTTTATCGCAATTTTCGACGACAGGCCTTCCGGAGCGTGGCGCATCTTCGACCACCTCTACACCAGAACGAAAACGTTGAAATCATCGTTGTCTTTATCGGGTCCATAAACTGCACAAATTTCATTGGCGGCTTGAGATGCATTTTTGCCTTTATCGTAGTAGTACTGTAAAATATGCCGTATTTTCTCTTTATTTTGCTCCATGTTTGCGACACTATAACTCACGAAGGACTTAAAAGACAATCAATCGAACACGTGTTAGCGCGTGAAATGAGCTTTCCAAAAGGTATAGCATGACCCGATGCGACGAATAAAACTAGAACTACGCGCTTTCAGCGCCAACTAGTGAAAATACCGCAAGACTTTTTTGACAACCTAATATGTTAGCCAGAGGTATTTAAATTGTGACAGAAAAGCACCCGTTGAAAACATGCCTCGATCTGGTCGACCTTAGATCTCTTCAGCAGATGAAAACTATACAAACTTGAAGCATATAGTGGTTGAAAATCGTTAGGCAAATGTTAGAGAAATGACAAGAGAGCTTGACTTCTCTCCCGAGTCCGTTCGAATGATTTTTGTGGATATTTTGTGTATGATGCGCGTTCTTGCTAGATCGTAAACAGTAGTGTTGGGAACTATCGAGTGATTTCAACTATCGATTGTTAATGACTAAATGATTTTGACTATCGAATGAATTTTTTCGTTCATTCATTCATTCATTTATTTAATCAAATTCAATAACTAAGCAAAGGCGTGCTTGTCAAACAACAAAAAAGTACTGGAATTTTATTCAATTTTAATTAAACCAATACAAAGATTTAATTTAATTCAATATTTTAATAAAACATAAAAATAGTAAAGCACAGAAAAAATATTCAATATCGTATAAAATAAATATAAATATAGATATCAGAAGAACGCAAAAAAATATTAATTATATAGTAAAATTGCTATTTAAAAATATTATTTGATCTAGCTATTCACCTTTAAGTCTATTTCTTCTATCATTTATTATTTGCCCAGCTTTAGAAAAAACCCTTTCGGAAGGAACTGAAGTAGCAGGTATACATAAATATTTTTTAGAAAGCTCGTAGAGTTCTGGAAAAGTTGCCTTTTTGCTGTCCGAATAGTTTAAAGGGTTTTGATGTCTCTCAACGAAATCTTATCTAAGATATTGTTCCAAAGAAATATGTGCATTAACACTATTAATTTGGCGATGCCTCCTACATTAGTCTATATTTATTATTATTAATACTTTTCACTTAAATCTATTTAAAGCATCTATTAACTTCTACCACTCATACATGCATTCAATTTAATTTTCATTATCACACATATTTCAACATAAATCATTCAGCATAATTTTGAAATACACACAATTTAAGCATTATTCGTACATTTGCTGAATATAATACCATTTACTTGAAATGGAATAAATGAATTCGTACAAAAAATCTTTGCTAGATATCTACTTGCATAAAATCATTCATTCGAAAAATCATTCAATAGCGAAAAAATACTAAAGAATGAAAAAATAGTAATGAACGAAAAATTAGTATCGAACAAAATATTCGTTTTGAATGAAAAATTGGTATGAACGAAAAAATAGTAATGAGTGATTTCTTGAAAACTATCGAATGAATGAAAATTGCGGAACTATCGAATAACTTGATTGTTTTTATTCGATAGTCCCCAACACTAGTAAACAGGTATTTTGGCCATTCTTGATCGTGTGAATTCCGATTCCACAAACATGGGTTTATATAATAAGTTTGATATGCAAACACGTCAACAATCATCGGAATATAGGAAAAAAAAACTAAACCGTTCCAAAATCAAGGTGATACTCCTCATTGTTTTTTCGGCATTCGTGGTTTCGTGATGAATTTGTTCCGGAAGGACTCTCTGCAGTCAGTAAGGACTTTTATTTGTCTGTATTGAGACGTTTGAGTGAGGACATACGTCGAAAACGGCCGGAATTGTGGAAGACCAATTCAGGGATTTTACAAGTTTATAATGCACCATCGCATCGAACCACGATTGTTCCTGAATCTAAAGACAAAAATGCAATGAATACCATCGATCAACCACCGTATTTACTCGATTTGGCTAGCCTGAAGATAATTTCTAGGGAAAATTGTATTAAAAAACTTGAAGGGTTGTACTCTAACTACAATATATGCCGCAATAGAAATTAGACACATAATATTCTGAAAAGTAATATATTCCAAACTTTTTAAAGAAACAATTTGATGTTTGTTTACAATAGGTAGGACCTAGGTAGGTGTAACGCTCAACATATTTAAAGACCTATATTTGAGTGTTTATTATTTCTCAAGCTGAACTTTTTCTTACTTTTCTCATAAAATATATTTATATGCTGTAAGTTATATATATTCGATCTTTTGCACTAAGCAACCACATGGAGGTGTACACCATGTCGGATAAGTAACGCAAAATTTATGGGGCAAATGTATGAATGCTTGGTAGATAGAAACATAGCTTTAAGTGCATATGAATTTTAAAGGAATTATTTTAAAGAAAAAATCAGCCAACAGTTTTTTTAAAAGTGCATAAGTATATATAAATAACATAATTATAAAGGCGTAGCTTAATTTGTTTAAAATAAAAACATACAAGAAAAAAAAAACATTATTTAGTCACATTTTTAATTAGAAATAAAGAGCTTGTTTACGTTGTATATATTTTAAGGCTAGTGTACCAAATTACCAATGAAATTAATATTAAACACTTTTATTATTCGTATAGGCTTATGCAAAGCTTCTATAACGGCTGTTGTAAAAGACATGCTTGCATATGTTTTTATGTAAATACATATAATTTCGATTTAACTACAATTTAATTTCATGATATTAAAATTATATTAACAATGCTTAAATTAATTCCATGCCAAAATATTTCAATCCTCGTTAATGAAAATTCGTAATTAGATCATGGACAAATGTTACATTGTCTGGAAATAAATAAATTGGCATTGTAATTCCAATATCGCATTCCTGCCAGCCAATTACTAACAGCAAACACACACAAATTAATATAAACACTCATATACTATACATGCAGATATAAACGGTAAATATCGGTAGAAGGGCGTTTCATACACTTCAACTTAATTACGATAATGAAAATATAAGATATAGTAAGTACAACACAATTTGGCTTACAAGGACACTCGAGTTACAGATTCCATACAGAAATTGAGATAGCTACTTATGTGTAAGTGTAAGAGCAAAGGGATATCGCAGCTGGTTAATACTTAATTGCATTAAATAAATGGGAAAGTATGAGAACGATGGGCCAAAGGTCTGAAGCACACAGTTTAAACCGACAAGATGGGGAACTTGGCACGTGTTGGAGAGAATATTATGCATACGCATGCACATAGTACACACGAATGGATAAATTAGGATAACTTGGAAAATGTTGTTAAACTGAGGAAACGCATCGTTTGGGTCAGAACTAGAAAATAGTCATATAACAGACACATATTACATAGTATACATATCATATTTTTTCTATACAATAAATTTATATGTATATATACCATTTGCTAAGTCATGACATTATTCACTGTTCGCCTTTTGTCGGAGGGTGGCTGATACATTCGCTGAGGGGAAGAGATGACTGCTGGGCAGGGCGGTGACCACGACCGTTGAATGTTCGACTGCTTGAAGGCCAACTATGAAATATTGGCAATGCAACTTGCTTTCGTATTTGACGTATTGTTGTTGTTGTGCAGTATGTTTATTTGCGCAGACTTTACGACGACTAGCCGGATAGTGTAGGTGAGCAAATATGCACTTACGTACCAACCACTGCAAGTGCTATTTTTATATAAAGTGCATACCGTCCAGGAAACTTTAAACCAAATTCAAATAAATTGTTCGAATTCATAGAAACTATTAACAATCTGTCACATCTTTTCGCTAAATATAAAAAATTAAGGCTTAAATTTAACTATAAAACCATTCTTCATTAACTCATCAATAAAAACATTTGACGATTTCTCATAAAACAATGCCTTAAGCTCAAATTTTTGGACTTTAAAAGTTTACGCAAATTTTAATACTCAATCAGATCTTAAAAACTTTTCCGGTATTGACCTCAAACAAGACAAAACAAAAAAGGCAATTTATTCTTAAATTAAGTTATATTTTTATATTTTGTGGAATGTTTTTGCTTTATAATATCATGACTTGTTAAGAAGAAACTGGTTTTTATGACTAGACATTTTCTGTAAGACCCAGATCTGGGCCAGAAAAACATTCTTCTTCTTCTTAATTGGCGTTGGCACCGCTTACGCGATTATAGCCGAGTCAACAACAGCGCGCCAGTCGTTTCTTCTTTTCGCTACGTGGCGCCAATTGGATATCCCAAGCGAAGCCAGGTCCTTCTCCACTTTGTCCTTCCAACAGAGTGGAGGTGTTCCTCTTCCTCTGCTTCCCCCGGTGGGTACAACGTCGAATACTTTCAGAACTGGAGTGTTTTCGTCAGAAAAACATTACACGCTCATAATTGCGTTGTTGTCTAAAAAGTATAAAATGTTCTTCCGGCCAAGGTCAACCAAAATAGTTGAGTAAGTTCCTTGTACAGGCTTAGGATAAGTTCAAAGAACAAAGGATTCCCTTAGAGTTTTGGCACTATATTTATAATAATATATATCATATTATAAAATTGTACAATCCTGATATAATTGCCATTTTGTTTTTTGCCCCTATTCTTGAAATACCATTAAAATAATCACTTTGCAGTATCTTAACTTCAAAAATCGCCGAGTCTTGAGTTTTGTACCACATTATGCACTTTTTTGTGTGATATGCCATGTTTTTAAAGCTTCGTTGTTATTTGTGACAATTTTCCTACAGGGCAGCTATGAATGCACATTAAATATATTTGTAATTGGCATGACTGCAAGTGACATGTATGTAATTATGACGATAACGACAACAAAAATTGCAATTGCGTACGCGACAGTGACAAGAATAACAACAAAAACCATGACAGCGATGACAAATAAATTGGCGTCAATTGTCTTGGTATTGGTTGCGCGCTAAGCGGCAAAGGTGGTAGCGGCCTTCTGGCAAGGCTAACAAGTTTTTCCTCACGTCACATACACATACATGCAAGTATAAAAACAAACATAAGCGATCTATCCCGTATATATTTTTTTATCATTTTTGTTTTTGCAGTTGTTAGAATGCAGCCAACTGCGCGAAACCAATTCTCTTTACACTTAATGAAATCGAGTTTGCTGTCTTCATTCATTTAAAGAAAAGGTAAATCAAGAAGTAGTGGAAGAAGAAGAGAGAAATGAAAAAGAATACCTTGCGCTGCCTGACGTCAGTGCTAAGCCTGTTTGATGAATTGGTTATAAAAATATGTAATTGCCCATAAATATACATACATATATGTTCATACATATATGCTTATATAAAAGTGCTTAAGTAGACCTAGGCTTTTATGAGTCGCTATTTATATTCTCGACTGTCCATATTCATACATATAGTTTGATGAGAAATTCATGTAATAAAGTTAGAACAGGCCCTGGATAAACATATCTGTGCATACATATGTATATCCGTGCAATGGTTCTCAGCATCGCGTGTAAGAGCCATTGTGTGAATGGGTAAATTCTTGAATGAGAATTAGATGACTAATGTGAAATGTGTTTAATAGAAATTACCTGGAGTGATTTAATTTTTATGAGAATTACACAATCTTTCTGACGTTTTCTGTAGATGATCACGTTGACATTAATTCATATACACTATTTACTTGTATGTAATCTAGTACCACAAGTATGCTGGGAAAAGTTTTAAAAGTGTATAGTTTCTAGTTTTGAGCTGGGATTTTTGTAACGACTTTGAAAAAGTCGAAGTATCATACTTTTTCAAAAAATAAAAATTTTTATAATTTTTCCAAAAGTTTCCCAGAATTACACTAAAAAGCTGAAGCAATATTTTCGGAACATTGTCTATAGATACCAAACAGTAAGACCTTTACCATTTGCGAGCTAAGATTTTCAGTTGCTGCAGACTAGTGATATTAGAGGCAACATAGGAAAGATAGTCGGGTATCGCATCAGGTGATATGTATGTGAGAATGTAACCATATGTAGAAGTGTACACAATTGAGGAAAGTTCTCTGTCCGCCATTCACTTGGAAGTGGCCAGAAACGATTCTTTTACATATGGCCCAAACACCTTACAACTTCCGGCCTTAGACCAAGTATCCTCTGGGTAGCCAAGAAACATCCGTTTGAAGGCGAGCTAAAGTGAGATGACGTGTCATCCCTCCTCAGAATTGTGCGCTGGGTATGGCACCCGTTACGTAAAAAAACATCCTCTTTGATAGCGGTATCTACTCCAAAAATATTTTTCCGGCCTAGATTTTCCACAACTTAGCTGACCACACCAATTCCTGAAGAGCAAAATTGTTTATTCAATGATTACTTTTCCATTATATATTTTATCCTATTGTTGCAAGCTGCCATTGTGCAACTCCATGCATACACATATGGTACATATGTATATTCATATATATGTTTTAGTGGACCTCTCAATAGCAAACTGTAATTGAATAATGCCAAACAAATTATTTATATGATTTCTTAAGATGCTTAAGCCTAACTCAACGAGCTCGCTCAAGTGGCTGCCCGACGAGTATACTATAAAACGAAGCTCTTCACATGATCCAACAAAAGAGCTCGCAGAAACGCCGATACTTATTGTGGTGGCAATTGAAAACGGCTACTAAAAGCATTGAATGCAATCAACCGACGCCAGTCTGTCGCAATTGTGTGCAAAATTTGTTTCATTTGCATGTGTGTGTGTGCAGACTATTATTCAATTTACAATTTATCATTATCGGCTTTGCAAGATTTTCAACTCTTGAGAAAATAAAAAAATCCGTTATATCAAAACACACAAACAAATGAGGGTGAAAAAGCTCTAAGGTGCTCATGTTGCATGAGTGAGTACAGGTATGATTGTATTTTTGTGCGAGTTCACAAAGTTTATTATTTTAATGTTCCAAAATGACGGCGTCGCTGTCACTTGAAATCTGGGTCCCTTTCGATATTTTTTCCAATCGATCGACAACACGCTGCCGAAATGCAAATGTGGCGCTGACTAATGGGCGAGAGCATTGGCATCAATGTGTTGTTGTAGCTTTTGGGTCGCAAATTTTTCAGTATAGCTAAGTGCCTGGAATGCGAGCTCAAATGAATTGTGTGCTAAGTTCAAAATCTCGTAATGGTAAGTAATTGCCACATTTCGTACTTGTCGAATTGCTGTTGCATTTCGAGTGGAGTGTGTGCCCCGCAGGAAATTTAAATTTGTTTTTATAATTTTTGTATTTAGTTTTACAGTTAATTTAAAGAGTATCGATTAACTCATTAGTGGCTTCTGGAAGGTTTTATAGAGCTTGTTAGAGAATTGGAACTGTCTTAAATGGCAACAAGGCAGATTTTGAGAAAGAATTTGGGCATGTATTTGTATAAAATTGTTCTCATTCAACAACTGAACCCATTGGAGCACCGTAAACGCCGTGAATTCGCTGATTTTGCCTTGGAGCTACTTCAAAATGAAAAAAAATCATCTTCCTTCAACCTGCACTTTCCATAATATAGGGTTACTTTCCCAGAATATATGTATGTAAGCAAAAAAAAAATCAATTGATTACATTAAAGACATGCGGAATTTTAAATAAAAATATATTAGAACTATTTTAAAATATCAATCATATCGAGATAAACCAGGAATCTTAAATCAAACAAATTGAAAATTATTAATAATTTTTATAATAGAAATCAAATTAAACAAAAGTTTTGTAAAAATTTTGTTATTGAGTTAGCAGTAACATGTTCGATTACTGTAAAGAAGGATTGACGGCACACTCTGTGCCCTCAACATTTAATCCCGAAATATAGAAGAGTAGTGGTAATAGATTTTAAAATTTGTTTCAGTTGATTGGTGACACTTAACCAATTTTAAAAAAGAACACCAGTACATTTTCCTGTTTTGATCGAGATACTGAAATCAAACATATATTTGCCTTGTTATGACTTTTTTTCTAGAGATTGCAAGTTCTGCCTTTTTGTAGTGTATATCATTTCACATTTCGTTTGAAAGTTCTTATAATTTTTATCAAAAAATAATGAAATGATTTATTATTATAAAACTAGTTATTTTTCTTAATTTTTAAAATTTTCGAAGTAATAAAAACTAATAAAATTAAAATATGCATTTACTAATGCCAAGACATTCAAAAATAACACAAATCGAAATCCCGAAAGTTTTCGGGATGGATCCCGAAATTGTTTTTTCGAGTTTTAAGTCTCAACACATATTCAATTGTGCATTTACCGAATAGTTTTTGATTTGGCAATTACAGCGAATTAGTTAACCACTGAATGAGCCAGTTGGCATACTAAATGTCCTATTCGAGTGCCGAATTGCAATGATCGCTTGGTCGCGATTCAATTGTGCAAAAATATGCGAATTTTTTATGATCGCGGAAAATTGCATTCAAATATTTGTAATTCTTTGTGTTTCGGGAGACTACATAATAATAAACAAATATGTAAGCAAAAATTAATGTTCCATACGGACAGGCAAGCGGCCAGACTTTTTGTCATAAATATACGTATGTATGTATATACATTTATTTTTAACACGTATAAATACAAAAGTAAGCACACGCCAAGCGGCCAATTTTCGGCTTTACAAAAACGTGACTTATTTTCCATGTTAGCCTCCTTTTATTACACACTGTATACATGTTATGTTTGTACATATGTAGTATAGAGTATAGTCACATTTAATTTAGAAATACGAGCATTAAGGAAATTTATTTTAGTGCATATGCCATTTAAAAAGGCACAACGAGCTTTTGTAGTTTTGGGAAAAATGCCGCAGGCGATAAATTGCAACTCACTCTCAACAATATGTCATGTATGTCCATATATGAATACCATATACATAAATATTTGCCTTGAGCTTTTTGGCACTGAGTGCAATGAGTCGCCGATTCTATAAGCAGCCTAAATGGCTAGCGCATAAATCGCCACGCAAAGCCTAAATTGGCAATGCAGTTTAACAACGCTGCAGTGTGGCCCGCAGGGTGCGGGGTGATAGTTGTAACGTCATGTGTTATGCCCTAAAGCGGTGAGAAGCGTGCGACGACCAGTGCAAATGTTAAGTGTATAATTATATATAAATGTATGTACATATGTATAAGTTGTTATCGTTGTCAATGTTGTTGAGTCGCCATGCCGCAAGTACTATTCGTTGCCATTTCTGTTTGATTTTCATTTTCTATTTTCCTGTTTATCTCTGCCACTTCTATTTGGTCGTTCGTCGGTTGGTGCCTCAATGTGTGTCACTGATGTGTCCAATAAATTGTCACGCATTGTCAGCGTTTTGTGTGCCAATTCGTCGGCAAAGTAAATAACAAATATAATACTAATACCAACACATTTGTTACAAACTCTTTGCAGACACACACTCATCCATGGATTTGGGTGGAAAAGCCAATGTATTTTTTGGATATTTTGGAGTGCGCGGCACACGACAGATCAGCAGAGGGGTGAGCGCGCTTGTCGTTTGGCATTGCCGCATATAGACATACCATATACGAGTACACATCTATACATACATAGCTACATAGTTTCAGCCACGGACGGTTTGCCGTGGTGTCGCTCAATATTTATTTAAATAAATCTACAAACGGGTTTGTTGCAACGCTTTGTTGCGAATTTACGGTTTAATGTTGAATTGGTTGTAGCAACATTCAAATTTATTGCTGTAGAAGAATGTAAAATCATGAATGTTTGTATATTTGTTGCAAGCTCGCTGTTAATATGAATTCAAATTAGCATCCAACGAGTTGCAACAACAAGAGGTTAAGAGAAAAATTAAGCGTGATACATTAACTTTTCTCATTAATAATAAATTACTGCCATTTAAGAATGTGTTTATGAGTTGTTGATAAGTTCCCTGTAGGAAAATTTTAACTCAAATATCAAAATCCCGAAGTGAGATTACGCCATGCACATTGAAAAGAGTATTGCTAGTTTTCGTTATTGTAGAATGGTAAAATCGTTCCCAAACATTTTTAGGTTAATAAGATCAAAATGATGGATGGAGTCATGTGCAGAAATTCACGCAAGTGAGGAAAGTTGTCTATGTGTGATATGAAAATGCTCTAGGTAGTGGAAAAACATCCGTTTGAAGGCGAGCTAAAGAGAAAAGGCCAACTATCCCTACCAAGGATTGTGCACTGGCCTTGGAACGCCCCACGTGTAAAACGACCACGACGACGAATAATAATCGAACAGCACAATATCTGTGGAATATGACGGGTACAGTAAGACTTGCCGTTTACGCGTTTCCAGGTAGATTCTAAGGGGTTTGACAGCGTGAGGTCAGCAGAATCTCTTCTTCGTGCGTCTCCTGGTAATGAGGTCATAAAGAAACCAAGCTCCTTATTTCTCAGTCATTTAAAGCGCATGTAGTCGTTTTGAAATGACTTAGCGGTTGATTATAAATGCTGAAGCAAGCTGTTCTTGCGCTTGAAACGGATCATCATGGAGCCACGTTACCAATTCACCGTCGTCGAAGGTTTATGGCCTTCCTTCACGCGGCTGATTGTTAATATCAAAATGGCCGTATTTCAAGCGACAAAACCAATCACGCCCTTAGGGCAACACCTCTGCAAACTCTTTGGAGTTCACGATATGCTTTTGACGCAGATTTCTTTGACTGAAAAAGTAAATCAACACTTCCCGCAAATGACGATTATTTGTCGCTACTAAAACACAATTGCCATATTTTATCGCCATTTTAGCAACCAGTTCAAATTTAGGAAGCTTATCAAGCTACGCAACTGAATACATAACACTAAAAAAAAGTGTAAAATTAAAAAAAATAAAGTTTAAATAAATTTAAATACATAAATTTTAAGCACTATTTTTAGCCCACATCGTCTAGTCAGTAATGATTAAGCAATTTGTAATGTCTACCAGGGCATATGCATGTATTTGTAGCTCAATAGGCACGTTCGTTCTTAAAAAATTAACCAAAGTAAAACATTTTGCAAAGAAAACGAATAACCATGGAAATTAATTTTGAAATATGCTAATGCACATTTTTGAAAAATATTTTCACTGAAATAAAAGTTGAAAAAAAGTTGCCATTTTAGCAAAACAACTATTTTCTATACGCAGTTTATTGAAATTCTTTTTATATGTTGTTGAAAATATTACATGGCGAGTCCGAATCACTATACTCACTGTATTTGCCAATTATTTGAGAGCTCAGTTTATTAGCTAAAATTTCTATTGATTTTTGTTGACTCAGCTGCCATCCATTCGAGTGCAATACAAAGCTAACACACGAATACACATCAATATATCTTGGGGTTTGCATCAGAATGTGTTATTAAATATTCTCATTGATGTGTTGCAGCGTATATTTATAGTTGCTGCATCATCCGCAATTCACAATTCGGTCAAACGGTCTTTGACTCCGCATTAAACATACATAATACTTACGTACATACATACATATGCTCAGAAATACACTATATATTAATAATAATGAGTCGCCGCGTTGTATGTTGTTGCATGACGCGCACTGCATAAGTAATAAAACTGCGAATATTGGTATGCATGTGTGAGTGAGTCTGACACTTACGTAAGGCGGTTGAGATTAAATGCTAAAAAAAATTTTGTTTTTGGTGCGCATTTTGGGCTAAATTCACTAATCTTCCTGTTGGCCCACTGCTTCTTTACTAATTCTGTACTCACTTGATGTTTTCAATGATTTCCTGACTCCCTACATATCTGGTAGGAAATTTTAGGATTTTCAAATTGCCTATTCGATAGGAATTTACTCTCTAAAGCAAATTAATAATGCATCTCAATTGTGCCCAAGACCTAGACGTCCAGTTCTAAGAATTTTAAAATTCATTTTGATCTACTAGCAAAATATTCGAATACGGTATGAATAATAAGAAATTTTACCTAAGAAACCTTGCCTTAGGCGTATGAGAAATGCATCTTTATACCAATTCGAGGAGCAATTTAACAGAAATTTCCATATCGTAAAATTGTTGCACTTACATATAGTGTTCATATTAAAAGTAGTAAGCTATTTTTCTATAAGTGGCAACATTTTCTTGACTAAAAAAAGGTTCCGTTATCAGTAAAGGAAAATGCTTTCACCTTTTAGTCCCTAACCTTAAAAAAGAAATAAATATTCACAGCCTTTCTCTCGATTACAGATCATCCGTATAAAACAAATTCAATAAATTTGTATCATTAGTTAAAAATAAACAAAATATCTCTAATGGGGCAAAGCGAAACTGCATCATTGAATAAAATGGTGTTCAAAATTAGTAAGCAATTGAAGTTCTATTGTCTTCGGAAACCACTCTCAAAAGTCCTCACTACGTTATTGACATAAATATTTTAGATATAATAAGTTTATTAATATAAGTTGCGTCAACATATTTTTTCCAAATGTCGCCTAGTTTTTATTTAGTCTTCAATGAACCAAAGCACTTTTGTATTTGCATTTTATCTCAGCGAGTTGTTCAATTCTGATTTTCTATATTTTTCCTATTGTGCTACTTCTGACATGAATATAATGTTTTTCGCATAGTTTTTTCCGAGTTTATTTTTCACTCGCCTTTTTATATTTAAACTATTTTTGCCACAAACACACCCACCCATACATATGTATATGGAAAAGTTTTTCATAAACCGCCTATAGGCTCTAGGCAATGTTTTAATTTGGCAGCACATGCAGCCGAAATTAGCGCCGCAAACGTTGCCAAATGAAATGTGTTTATATTTTTGTTACTTTTGTATTTTTCATGCTAAAAAGTAAGCACGAGTAGATATAATTTTGTGGATATGTGTTTTAAATTAACGCAAAATACTTTTTCTTTTTTTTAGTTTAATGGCTGTGTGCGACATTTGTCTTTAAAAGTGTGTATGCGTAGCCTCATATTTTTATTGCTTTATGTTTTAATATTTTTCTGTGTTTTTGCATTTTTTTGGACTTTTTATATTTTTTCAGTAGGCATAAAAATAGTTGCCGCATCGTGTTGACTTCCTCTTTTTGTGATGTGGCGCCGTTTTGTCGGCTTTATGCCAGTAAACCGCACATCAATACCTATATGAGATTAAAAAATATGAGTCTATACTAAAACTCTTCATGGCGAATGCTTTTATAAGTATATGTAAATGTTTACAAAAAGACTCAGAGATATTTATTAAAAAAAAAAAAAATGTGGTTTGTGGAAAAAATTATATTTATTGACAAGCAATGCAATAGCTTGCATAAATGCTCAAATTAAAATATATGTTTATAGCAAAAAATATGTTACACAATTAGGCAATTCACAAGCTTTGTTGTATGTCTTATGTCATATTTTAATATTCTTAAAAAATACGACACTTGTGAGCACCCTTAACTGTTGTATGTCATATTTTGTCATAAACATACCACGCAGTGCTGTATTTGTAAACAAATACAGCCGATAGAATAGCGAACTCAATAAACATACCGCGCAGTGTTGTATCAGTCATATTTTAATTTATATGACACAATATGACACCTTGTGAATACCCTAAATATCTCATTATGGAAGTAATACCATTATGAAAACAAAATATTTTTTTCTCCTTCAAAGGAGAGATATATATGGACTTAAACAAGCATATAAGCGTATAAGCAAGCAGTTTGTTTGCTGCTGTCTTTTGAAAATGTTTAAGTTTCATAAAAAATTATCTGCGTGTCAATTTTTGACGCAAGTAATTGTGCAATGTTTCGTTTAAGTGCAACATATGCAACGGTTTAAGCACACATATGCATGTACATAAACACATATGTATACAAAGTATTAATGATTTTTTTCAAGTTACATATGTTTTTGCTTATCTCATCATTTAAATAAAACTATTCTCAAATATCCACAATATCCTTTTGCCCTCCCTCTCTCTCTCTTCCTGTGGAATTATATTGATCTTTCCTGTTCTTTGTTTTCTACAGTTCTCTGATGTTGGCATCAATGACTACTTTTCTAGCCAACCAATTACCATCCTAGTTTTAATGAAAAAATAACATTCTATTGCTGTAGCGGCAGAAAACATGCCCAAAATAATTTCGAGGAATGGTGTCGAGTTAACCGTCCTTGGCCCGATAAAAATTGTGGTCCGTCCCGATTACTAGGACCCAATTATCGTGGGAGCGATTACTTAGACCCGTTGTGTTATTTAATATAGTTACAATACTGATGTCTCACATTTTACAAGTTTTTCGCTATTTCAGTACTCCCGCTTTCATTGCTTAAGTATGATCAAAAAGTTCCACTAACACGACCATGGCTATCATTTTTACCTAATCTGTAAAAAATCTGTTTATAAGTTCAAATGTTTTGTGATCTAGAGCAACTACAAAAAATTAATGAAATTATCCGGCTTCAGGAAATTCGCTAATCGAGGATGTAGTATCACATATCGATATTGAATACCCTTAAATTGATTCATGATTTCGGAACGCAATTATAATGTTCCCGAAATCTAATATTTTAAAGCCGTATTATTCAATTCAATTCTCCCACTTACGCTTTTTTGTTAGCACATCTCTTGAGCAAAGGTCTAAATCGAAACCTTAATAAATTCATACTAATGATTTTTGGACATACAAGTATGTTTAAGGATCTCTCATGGCGTTTGAGAGCGATGATGAGGGAAAATATTACGAAAAAAACTTTTTCGACTGCCCAATATTTCAAACAGCTACAAACTAGAACAAAAATAATTTGAAAGAGGCTTTTAAACCTTAATCAGATTTCTTTATAACGATTTAGGATAGTTTTTAACTAATTCTAATATCTGATCCCTGGTCTAATCCCTGTAGGGGAGATTTTTGGTTTCAAAATTACGTTGAAATTTTTTTTAACAAGAATAAGTAATCGGTGGGCTGTCCACCTTGTTAAAAAGCTTGAATCGCCAGCAATCGATTTACTTTGAAGGTTTGTCGAATAAGAAATGAATGAAAGCAATTTTTTTAAGATAAATATAAAATATAAAATAATTTTCCTCAGAAATATTAAATTTTTTCAAGATTTTTTTTTTCGAAATCAATCAGACCTAAAAAATCAGTAAAACTGCTTACTCTAATCACAAACCAATTTCTACTTTGCACCACGGACCGCAGTTAGGAAACAAAGAAAAACTAATGCTTCAAAAATGAATTTGTCTTGATTAAAAGATTTATAGTATTTTGGCAGTTTCTTCTGCATCAACACTCCCTTCAAGCACTAGCCTCTTCAGCTTCTTTCTTTTGCATTCCTTCGTTTCTTAGTTGTGTTCTTGAAACAATAAAAGTCGAACGAGAATAGGACTGAGAAGCAATCAAGTAATTACGACCAAAAGAAGTGATGTCACTGACTTATAACAGTGAATTCGCAGAAGTCATTACAAGAGGAACACCAACAAAAAAGTAGGAGAAAAGTAGCAAGCGAACGGTTTGGCGAACGTCAAAGCGTTAGGACGAAGTATGCAGTTCAAGGCTGCAGAATTTAGCTAAGGAAGTATTAAAGTGACAGCTAAATGCTGTACATACATACACATATACCGTTAAGTAAGTGAGAAAGGACAAGCTAACGTTTTGTTTACCAGCCAATGTGACGTTAAAAAAATATAAGTTTATTCTGCAAAAAGTAACCTCGCAGAATTACGAGGACAAAGCCAAATTGACAAGAAAATATGGCAGTGAACAACGAAAGTGGCGAGTAAGGTTGACGTTAATGCTAGAACTTCGAAAAATTCCATTGAAAAGGGATTGGTAGAAGTTATAATTAAAATAACAACTATTAAAGAACCTAATTTTTTCACGATAATTTAAAAAAATATGTGTTAGATGTGTGTTATTGTGAGCTTTCGTTTGATGTGGAAAATATATTTTAGGTTACATAAGTAAGGGGACGCAGAAAAATTATTCTTCGCCCCTTTTGTCATTTAAGTATCTGTGAAAACAATTCTGACTACTTTCTTCATAAAAGTTCAATCTTCTAGGCTTTTATAAGCACTTAAACCTTAGTTTGCAAACTTTGTAATGACAAAACTCAAATACAAACATTGATGCTGATGATAAATCTTCTGCCTATTTGTCCTCTCAAAATCATCTATTTACCGTCTCATCATTAATAACTGATATGAACATAACAAAAGACTAAGCAACTGAACGATATAAACATCCTTCATTAGTATCTGTCAAAATGGTTTATTGGGAGGAAATAATGAAAGGAAATCAAAATATTAAATGATAGGAAACGTAAAGATAAAATCATACATGCAGAGAAACTTCATTATAAAATTATGCTCATAGTACGAGTAATTATTAGAAAAGTGTAAATCACGATCGGATGAAAAGACTATAAATGTATATACGTTAACAAATAAAGTAACTTTCTTTTTTTCACTAACTCTTTCTGTCTCTCTTTTCATCTCCAAGCCATTAAGTTTTTATATCCATTCGTATACCAGAATTCATTTGAAAAGAAGTAGCCTCATTAATTTTTTCTTATTATCTTAAAAATTAAGCCTAAAAATTCATAATCCACTGAAATTGATTTTAATTTGTCCGAATTTAAATTAAGATTTCCCTTCTTAAAGTAATGCCATTTAACCAGATTTAAAAAAGTTTGTGGTTCTAACCTCAAATAAAACTTAATCTACAGACTTGGAGTGCTTCACCAAAACTGTTTACTATACTTCCCAAGAATATGAATAAGCTCAGAATAAGAAGAACATATTTTTCTTTCGTTCTTTATTTGATTTATCTGCCAAGTGTACTTTAAGCTCCCCACTGACCCACAATGTGTACATTAAAACCACTTTAGTTTTTATGATTGAGGTCTGACAAATGAACAGTGAAACTTCGAACCCAATTTGTGAGCTTAAGTTCATCTTTTCCCTTATTAACTCTGTATCTTCTTATCTTGTGATCTCTAATATAAAAACGCTACTGGCTGTAAGTGTCGTAAAGGAAATTTTAGTTGCCCAGGCGGACCAGCGGACAAACGCTCTATTAAATGTTGTATAGATGTAAGCTATGCAATGTTTTGCTATTTTACGTTAAGTAATATATGTATGTGTGTCATGCTATGTTGTGTTACGTAATGTACGAATACAAATGGCGTTAAATAGAAAAATTGAAGCAACAACAACAGCAAAATTCTGTGGCAAAATACCATCATTTATCTTCGCCTGGTCGGATTATTGATTTCCATGCGCACTCAGGCTTATGTTCAGGAAATGTACCCATTCACATACATTTGTACACTTTGTATGAGAAAGCAACTTTAAGAAGCAGTACAAAATAGGAAAGTATTACGGAATATATATCTGACACGTAAGTATGTATCTATTTATTCAGAAAACACTCCATAAGAGAAATAGGACTACTTCAGGCAGGCAGCGAAGGAAGACACTTTATGAATTCGCAGCAATCAATTACGTTGTCTTTCTCCTGTGGTTATAGAGTGTTTTTTTTTTTGTTTTTCTTTTTTTCATGTAATTGTGGTTAATAGTGCAGATATAAATGTTACCCACTTACTATGTAAATATGTTTGCAATGTGTAGATATGTACACTAAGGCTACAAGTACAGGAGAAAATGCGCCGGTAAAGCAACTGGGCAGTAAAATAAATGGTAAAGGAAATAAAATATTATTATGGAGGATATGAAGAGGTACAATAATTATCTATTTGTAGGCTTCTTGAAAACAAATTTAATAATGTTATGAAAAAATTTAAATTGTTTATGAAATTAAAAATATCTTCGCCTTATGTTTTTAAATTAACTCTACAAGACTACATATATCCCTTAAAAACGCCAATCGACCTGATAAAATATAATTCCAAATCTCATAATCGAATAGATGATCACGATGAGTCCAGGTTTATAGAGGTGCGGGGGTGGTTATTGAAAATATGAGTGAAGAGTGGAGAGAATGAAGTCAATTTTATGCTAGATGGGCACATTTCAGAAGACAAAATGGATCGATACTTTCGAAGACCTAAAATAAGTTTTTTCTAAATGGGTGTTTTATTTATTCGTTTTTCAGAAATTTCATTATCGGTAATCTGAACTTGAAGAACCAACATTTAAGAAATGTACATACTATACTTAGATTTTAGAATTTTTTCTAAGTGATTCTAAGTGCAAGTAGTTCTTTATGTACATATATTAAAGTCTTCGCTTTTTCTAAAATTTTGAAACAAAAATCGTTGCCATGTTTTGCTGAAGTTTGTCTTTTTTTCCAATTTTTTCATTTGAAATTGCCTCAATTGAAATATTATGAGTTTTTACAAATCTAAAAAGTGCATTTAAGATATTCAATTATTCCCACTAAAAGGACGTTTTGTGCCACCTTTTGACTCTTATATACGGTAGGTGACAAGTTAGCGTACGAAAGTTACTTACCGACTGGCTTTTTAATAAATGTTTTTCGCGCAGTCTAAAACGTTTAATTTGACAAAACTCCTCTGAAACACCAGCACGAACATACATGCAACCCACACTTTCATAACTGCATGGCATGTCAACCTAAAACTGTTGCCAATAATGTATTCCAAAGAAAAATGTTTAATATTGACGGCATAAAAGTTTTAAGGCAACGAAAAAAGAAACGTGAAATATGTGGAGCTAAAGAGCAACAAAAACGGGGCGAAGCGCCGAAGATACTAAAAAAAGGAATTACAACACCGCAATCTAGTGCGCCGCAGTGAACACGGAGACGTCTTGACGCCTTCACTGCATCGCGTCACTCATAAGCTTCAACACGCGAATGAAAATTTCATTTTCAACGGGCACGCTACGTTCACCCCCTACTTCTCGCACATAACTCCCCTCAACCTGCGCGCGGCGAAAAGGTTTGCGTGCTTCCGTTTGTCCTTCCGGACGGTGCGTATACGTAGCCTATCCAAGAGTGTAAACAAATTTGTGTATATGTAAGTGAACGTGTAAATTTGTTTGGTTGATTTTTGCGGCAAACCATTTATTTGCGCTTTTGTTTTTGCGTTTTCGTTTGCCAGCTTCTCTATTTTTTGTACCCAACCACAATTTTATTTAAGTTTTTGCTCCCTTTCGCGGTTTTTCGTGTTTTCACATTTTTCGCCTTGACTGATTTTCTTTCTTTAGCCCGCAACACGCGAACAATAAATCTACCAGGCGGCATTTTGGCCACGACCTAAGCACCCGTAGTAAAAGTCAACACGGAGACTGCTGAACGCACTATCAGCCGCCCAGCAAAACGCTGGGGTGGACGAAGTGATGGCGTGCCAAAACGCTGGGAAACCAAATGCGTAAAACTGCTGTAAGTATGAAGCATTCGAGCAAGGCAAGTGGAGCTATCACTTTTAGTCAACACGTTGTAGCCTAAGGGTTGTGGTAGCAATGCCCGCTGGTGACGCTTTAACCCGCTTGTGACATTAGGTAGCATCAGCATTCCCGCTTTCTTTTTTATGTTAGGCGTGTTGTTAAAAAAAAAAAAAAAAAAAAAAAAGAGGTTTACACGCTTTAAAGCACGGCAGGTATCGTTTTGCATGCTAATCAGTTTAGATTTCGCGCTTCGTTCAAACCTTTTAGTGGTTTCTTTCCCGCCGAAAGCTTATTAAGAAACTTAGGAAATATTAAGCTTTCTTTTTTACGATTATTTTGTGCGAAGTCCACTTAACTACTAAAGATTCAACGGGAGGATGCACACCGGTTGTAGATATGACTCTGTCACTCTAATATCAGTACCATAATATAGGGTAAATGCGAGTTCAAATCACCCTTACGACAGTGAAGGATTATACTAGAAATGAGAGATAATATCGAGTAATCGGTAATAATAAATAAATAATTACATGAAGTGTCCTGTAAAAAGAGAACAGACTAAAAACAACTTCATTGAGTATCGATAAAAGTCTATAACAGTCGAATGAAAATAATCGAATGACGATAGCAAATGATTAGTCAACATAAACATCGTCTATTGCCAACAAATCGTAAATAGTTTGAATCCTAATTTGAGATTATGCTGCCCTTTTTGAGGAAAATTTGAGTAAACCGACGGATTTTAACCTCATAAGGAATTATGGACTCGCTAATTAAGTTTTGAGCCACTTAGTCGCATACCACAATTGTAACATACTTATTTAAATTTCACTATTGTACGGAGGTAGTTTTAACATTGGTACTGTATCTAATTAATCGGTTAAGCTTACTTTCAATATAAAATTATGAATTTTCATTAAAGTTTATAAACAGACACATTCATAGGCCCGTTTAAAGATATCTTCACATATATGTAAATATATAGTATCAGAGAATAACAAACATAGTCTCCATTAAGCAAATGTTCTCGTTAATAATAAAGCAGCAGCACCCCTTTTGTTCAGACCACCAAAGGAGGCGCCGCGTAATGGCTTAGGGGCCTGGCTGCCAAGCGGTCTGCTTGATTTGTTATGCCAAGCAATAAAAGCCGGCTGATTGGTTGGCAATCGCAGTATTCAATGTGCGTTGGCAGTGAGGCGGGCGTGTTTCGATACAAAGTCTGGCGTTTATCTTAATACGGTACATACTATATCGGTGTATATAAATATAACCGCTCCTACTTTTGTTCGCTTGGTTATGAGAGCGCTAAGCACACTCACATTTATAGTATCAAGCGCCGTTTTGCTTTTGTTTGTTTTGGGAAATTTGCATGCAGTCGATAAATCTCGCAGGTTTCGGGGTCAGCAACTTGGCTTCATATTGTTGTCAACATTTATGAATCTGTTGTGCTTTCCCAACTATTTTGGTAATTTAGTTTTTTTTTTTTACATTTTGTCCAATTCATTTTGTAGTTACTGTGCTGTTTTGTTATTAAAAGTCTACAAAATTAGTTTTTTCGATTTCTGCGAATATTAATGACACTGTTCTTCTTGGCGAAAGACCTAAGAAATTCTGATAGCCCTGGAATATATTTGACTACAACATTATTAGGTGATTTTGGAACAATTTCTTGCTGTAATAATTTCTCCGAACTCAGCATCGCTAATTGTAGAAAATGGTAGATCCAACAATCTTTATTGATTCATTCTTTGAGAAATAGTAGTCTTGCCAGATATCCAGAGAGCTTAATCTATCACCCCTCTCCTTATGGTCCAACCATGTCGAATACGCACGTTTCAAGCTCTTTACTTGATGCTATTATCAAATACGAGACCGTTTCTAGGGCGAGACTTAATTTGAAAATATACGGCTGTAACGATACCAATCTCTCTTAATCATCTGCTACGATGTCTGATTTTATATCATTGAGAAAATAAGAAAATCGACCGATTTTGCATAGTATCCGAGTTGGTAGAGCTCACAAATATGTATAAGTAGTCATCTCAAAATCTTTCGGAAGAACAAATTTTGTAATATTAATTATTATTCGAGTTTCGATTTAGCAACCAAGTTGCTACCGCTCATTCAATCCAGAAAACGTAAAAAAATTTCCATGTTTTCTGTTAAAGCTTCGTTGCCACCAATTTTCCACAGTTATTTATGTCTGTAGAGGATTCGTAAATAAATAAGTTGTGCTGCATTTGGAATTGACATTTAATTCTTAACGTCGACAGCTGGTGCAATATCACTTCGACAGCACTTAACAGCCCTTACAAGTATGAAGTATTGGGGTAAGTACTTAAGCTACTTGATATGTTATGTGCTTTCATACATACATAATATATATCCGTTTGCATTAAGCCCGTACAAAATTGCTTGCATACAACCCTAAAAGTATCGTATAGTCAACCTCGCGAATTTCATATGCAAACTTAACCACCAAAAAGCGAATCGTTCACTGCCTACCCTTAGAAATCTTCCACGCCAGTCAATTCAAATTGCACAAAATGTATAATTTTTATATGTATAGATACAAATGTATATGCTTATACAATATATTTGTAAATACAGCGCTTGCAACAGCGGCAAAATTCACTTCTTGTGTTTGCTATCAATCAAAAGCTTTTCACCCTCTTCGAGAGTGTATGCATGTATGTATGTATGTATACTTATATGCGTAGATATATATTTTGTTGCATTATGTGCCATGCTTATATCGGATGCGATATTTCTATCCATTTCTTATATTCTCATACGAAAACACTCATTCTCCATATCACATCCTTCATCAACGTCATCTGTGGTATTTTGTCATTCATCAGTTGTGCTAAATAAATTTTATGTAGCTTTTTCGCATATGCGTGTGGGAGTGTTTGGCATAGATATATGTATACACGTTCTTCCACTCTTGGTTTTCGTTAACTCGTTAGTCGCGTGTCGTTTCTTTTAGCACATGTGGCACATTCGTATAAACTAAGTCGAAGAATATCTACATCTTTGATTGTCTTCCACTAGCAATCGAATCTTCCCATTTTGTTGATATCAATGGTGTTAGATTCTATTTAAAATTTGTTTTTCTTGTATTATTGGACCGCTGATTGACGAAAAGGTAAATTAAAAATGTATTTTGAGTTTAAGGATGGACGAAATTTTTAGCATAATTCAATCAAAGCTTCGTTTGACACATTTTATTAAAAGCACATTTCTAAACTAATGGAAATTACTAGTATACTATATGTACGGATTGATATGGATTATTGATATGGAAATTATTTTGCAAACATGAACTAAAATAATAAAATATGAAATGTGTGGCATCAATAGAAATAATTTAAAGTCACTACTGATTAACTCAAATAATAGAGTTGCCAGCTATAAAGCATTACATATTCTCTTTGATTTGAAAAATTATTTTACCTACTCGAAAAAAATTTAAATTATGGTAGCGTTGCTCAAATGCTCGATATTTGAAATAGGATTACCGTGAATTGCTAACTAAAGCAAATAATGCAATAAATTGTAGTAAGGTATGAGTAAAGAAGTGGAAATAACTTAGAAAATAACTTATAAAGACACTAGTTTTACACTATTCCTAACTTATACTCTGAGCATTGAATACTACCAAGTTTGCCACTTTGTATGTAACACCTAGAAAGAAATTTAGGACACCCCATATATCATTGCGACGTCCTGAGTCGAATTAGTCATGCCCAACTATCCTCCTATATATAATCGAACTAGTTTCTTAGTTTTTGAGCTATGAATCTGAACGTCGTTCCTTTTTAAGAAGCTGCTGAATTGTTTGAACCGCCGATACTGGAACACCATAGACATACAATCTAAACGATCGGGGGAACCGAAGTTAACGTTTTTCTTGCTTGTATTGAAAAAAAACTTAAACTCTCAGCTGGCCGTTAGCAAGGTCTGCAATTATAATTGAATCAGCTATTGATATTCCTCACAGCCCCGTACTCGTCACTTTTCTATTCCTCAGCGCAGTAACAATTCCCTGCTCACATTTCACTTTCTATGCAATTCAAAGCCATATAAGGCATGAGAAGACAAGATGAAGACGAGGAAGCATAAAAGAAGTACTTCAATAACTAATGCAATAATGCTTGATGATTAGCAACAATTGCCGCTGCAAACACAATTGTCTGAGGCCTTTGTAGTTTGTTGCTAGAAATTGCTGGCCAACGTAGACTTATAATGTGAAAGTGGTATGGCAGGTGATTCTGTACATATAAGTATACAAATAGATCATTAATAAGTTGAATAAGAAATGTGTGGAAATGGGAGAAATAGTTATTTCAAAGTAAATCGAGTGACAATGCCTAAAGACAATAACAACAAATTGTTGTCAACAAAGATAGGATGCAATTGGGCTTATATGTGTCATGTGCAACTGATGCACGCGCAATTGAAGCTGTTGACGACAGCGGGTCTGGCAGTTACTGGTGTACTAGAAATCGCTACAGCGCCTTTGGCGCTGCAGTAGCAACTTTGCCGGCTCATTTGGCAGCGCTGTTGGCATGCGTTACCTAGCACGTCAGTACATTTTTTAGAATGTGGCACATACATACTTACACATATATGCAGGCAATGCTAGCATTACTTGGCAGCAGCTTTAAGTTGCCCATGCAACATCAGCAACGCTCGGCGTCTCTTGGGCTATGATTTCAGCTGCAACTATTGTTGTTGTAGTTGTTGCCGCTGCTATCATTGCTAGTTAATAATTCAGTCAGTGTGCGACATGGGGAAATGTGACGTTTGTGCAACTGCAAAAACAATAATTGTTGCACTTGCCTTGTTGCTAAGGGGTTGCAGGCACAAAAAGCCAAGAACGACAACAAGCGAAACTGCGTTGGCAGCAGCGACTGCCATGGGATCAGCTGCATTTTTCAACGCCAATTGTTTTGATTATAGCATCGCTTTGTTCCTATAATGTTCCTCAAGGTTGAAATGACTTTCATTCTACGATATTGCTTACAATTTAGATGCCACTATCTTTCTGTTGTTGTTGTCTTTTATTGTTTTCATTGTCATTCGCCGTATATTTATGGCGTGCGAAGCGTGTGTCTCGTGTTGCACGCTTGGAAATGCGTTGAAAATGTGTGACAAATGCTTTTCATAACACATTCGCATGAATACTAATGTTGTGTGTTGCATGCAACTAGTCTTGTTTGCACTTCAAAACTATTCTTACGCCAGTCGGTGTGTGACAGTAGCGCCTCAGGTAACTCGAGCAACTCAAGCGCTTTGTCTTTTACATTTTCATTTTTTCTTGTTCCTTTTTTTCTTTGCATTCTCTAGCAATCTATTGTCTTTCTCGTCTATTTTTACATTTATCAGTGTATAATAAATGTTGTTCTCAGCTTTTGAAGCCATTTATAGCATAAACTAGATGGCGGTGGCAAGTGTCATTGAGTGGCATTTCAGGGTTTAGATGCGCAAAGCTTTGAAAACACATGCACCATATATTGTTGAGTTGTTTTTGTTATTGCATTTTCAAGCCATTGAATGTCATTGCAACGACGTGCTCGTCAATGTGATTGTTGCGGCTGTGAAATACGTATGGAATGTTTTAGATGCGAATATAAAATATTATATTGTATATATATATATGTCCACAAGTATATGTGTTGAATCTTGTGGCATTTCGAAAAATCCATCTGAAACTATTTCTATGCATGTGTGCGCGCACATGACAAGGAGCAAACAATGTTGCAAGCCATTTTGCTCGCAAATATGCACATTTCTCATGTTAATGTTCGAATGCGGTTATATTTATTATGAACATATATAAACCATATTTCGTTTATTGAAATTTATTTATTTTGTTTTGAGAGCATTAAAATGCAGAAATGGCAGTTTTATGCCAAAACCCGCATTCAAAAATAGTTTTGCTTGTGTTTCGATGTGTGCCATGTGAGAGTGTGTATGTAGGGATGTAGTTCAAGCAGAGATGCTTGTGTTTAGCCTAGTGTCTACCCTGCAGGAAAATGCTGCATTGGAAGTAGGGTTATTATTGCATACATAATTGCTAGGAAGATCTGACCCGATTCTATCTTTCTTTAGATATCTTTTTTAATGAAAAGTCGCGAGTGTAAACATAAGTAAATAAGCTTATAGAATGCTAAACATATTGACCAAATTTTGCGAGTTTCAAGTTTTTTCCTTATAGAATTTTTGCACTTATAGGAGTTTTAGAAACAATCTTATCAGAAGAGAGTGACTCCAGGACCTTTCTCACATTCAAAATTTATTATAAAATATTGTCGAGTTATGACAAAATTTCGTGCTTATTCGAAACAAATTAAAATATATTATACATACATACATATATACAGAGGACAATTGAGTGTTTAGTTAGTCTTAATGAAAAGGTCATTAATATGAGCTTATATTTGCTGCTGATGCTTTGCAGCCATAACAATTTGAGAGATTAAATTTTCCTACTGAGTATTTCGACAAAAATTTAAGAATTTTGTTGTGGAAAATATAACAAATGTAATATCTATATACATAGGAACATTAAATGTCTTTTTTTCCAAAAATAAAACTTTACTAAAAAATCTTATTTTAGCATTTTGACTCTTCTAAATATTCAACTTTAACGACAACAAAGGCGTTGAGTTTACACTGCCGAGAAAGCGGCACAAAGCTAGTGAATGTAATATTAACATTTTGAAGAGTAGAAAAATTTAACTTTTGAGTAGTTGTAAATCTATTTACTTGAAAAAATCTGTGAGAAATTTGGCCAGGACGGTGAAAAATTATTTCGTTAGTCTTCTCAGAATCTAATAAATATCTAATAGATGTAATATATTACAGGATTTTAAACAAGGTGGTTGAATGGAATTTAAGATTTTAAATTTGTTAACCAACAAAATGGCGGTCTGTGTATACGCGAATAAGTCTCTCGATTTTTGAGATAGCGATCTGAAATTTTTATACGTCCTTTTCTACGCAATAAGCTGCTTATTTGTTTAAACTGCCGAGTAAGAGCTATCATACAAGCTTATTTGCTAAAACTGTAAGGCACCCACCGAAGGAATTGTTCAGATCGAGTCACTTTAGAAAATATCTACTTTATAAACTGAAAAAAAAGTTTTTTCTATTAGTGAAGGTTATTATAACTTCTTGTTTTTATTTAATTTATTTGATTTTCCATTTGATTACAAGACTGTCCCATCACTTTAACCTTAAAATTACCGCATTTATAATTAAAATATTATTTTTACATATGTAAGTAAGTATACTCACAAAAGTTTATTTTTCGAAATGATTGCTTGCCATAAAAACCACATAATCAGTCTTACCTGCAAAGAGAGAAAAAGAAAAAACTTCGAATTAGTGATCATTTATTACCTCAATTTGGGCGTTAATTATACTGTTGGAAACCGATAAACGCTTAACGAATATATTGATATGCGTGTGAAAAGCCAATGGGTTCGACGCTGAATGTTGCAAGCATGCATTGTGGGCGTACAGCATTAGAGACCGTCGCTAATGGCAATATTAATGTTGCTGCTGCACCCTCAGGCACATAAACTCACAATTTCATTTTGTAAACAAACCAGGCACACATTTATAGAGAGCAACAACAAAAAGCTATACCAATAGGACTGATTATGCATTCAAGTGTAGTGCGGTGCAGCGTCACACTTTGTTGCTGGTTTTGCAACGCTGCCTTCATAGATAAATAGTTGCTTAACAGCATGCAACGTCACGTGTATTTAGAATTTTTGTAAATAAATATCGAATTCAGCAGGAGATCTCCCTAATTTCGTGAGTTTAGACAAATCAACTATATTTTTTCATTGTTGTAAGCATTAGAGGTGCAATGCTGCCTTTGTTGTTTTTGTTATTGCTTTATAGCTTCACATTGTTTGTTGATTTTTGTAATTTTTATTTTAAATGTTTTAATTTATAAACTGCCAATGAAGCCGGTAGCTTCGCACGGATATTAAATAATCATTTCAAAGATATAATTTTGTACACACTCGCCAACCCGTACTTTCTCGATTTTGCGTTGGGTCCTTAAAAATGAGTAAAATGAAGAAAATTCGAACATGAATAATACATAAATAATATCAAGATTTTCGAACATCCGGCTGACTTTACTCTATTTGATTGGTTTTACATCTTAAAGTATTTCCCTGACTTTGATTGTTCCAAGTTGCAAGAGTATAAAATGTTCGGTTGCATCCGAACTTAGCCCTTCCTTACTTGTTATAGCTTTGCTGAGATCCTACGATGTTAACATCGAACGGCAATTGCTATTAAATAGCCCAAGGATGACACATTTCATTTTTTATTCGATGTTACTGGATGACATTCCCTCTTGAAGTTCTACTGCCAATTGATATATAGTATAGTATCATTATGATTTGGCCTTGAGACATTATTAATATCAATTTGCTAAGAAATTTCGGCCATACCCTTAGCGACTATAAAGTCTGGTATTGAAGCATATACTTTTCTTTGGCAGTTTGTTGAGCTATTAAATTACCATTTTTTTCATATTTCAATAGGTTATAATTTTATAAATAAAAAATTGATATCTCAAATGATTTTTGAGTTGCGGTCTTCTATACACTCAGTTGAATGAGGTTAATATTCAAGCGTTTTTTTTTCGATATAATCTTTACCTATAGTTTAAATGATGCTAAGTTCTGCTTTGAAGGTTCAGAAGGTTGAGCTTATGGTCAGATTTAAGCAGTCTTTTAACGATGAGGAAAGAGTTCAATGCGCTTCTACACACCATCAGTACACGACTACACTTATATATCATTTCAATGATTTTTAGGTGAGCATTTTCTGTGCGGACGCTATCTGTATTATAATTGTAAAAACCATTAGGTTTTTGTACAGCAAGAATGAAATTAAATATTCAGGGTACTCTTTGTATAGCTTCATTCTTTCTTTTCAATCATTATTTTTAATTTTTAATCTTTTCAATTTTCACTGAACCATCCATATGCACTTTGATGTTGACTACTCAACCTCTCTTCAGAAAGCCCAACGCACTAGCAATGAAATCGCGCCAAATGTCAGTTTGCCAACATCTTTTTATTAATTTAATTAAAGCTTTGCTACATATAAAACGGTTTAAATAAAATATCACAACCAGTCAAAAAATTAAATGATTAATTTTTGGAAATTAGAACAGATCCTGGCCAACCGGAGCCCATTTTTGAGTGCTCAAATTAATTTGTTGTGTAACTGACAGCTACAAACAAGAAGGTTGAGCTTATGGTCAATAACAACAATGTACAACAAACAAATGCAATGGAAGCATTGTTGGGAAAAGACCAAATAGGGAGGAAAACATGCTCATTGTTATTGCATTTTTTGTAGCTTTTGTTGCAGGGCAAATATTGTTTGCTTGCGATGACGATGTTTGCTGCCGCATGTCGAGCGCACACTGTCCCAACAAAGGAGTTTGTTTCTGTATGTTGCCACACACTGTGAACCGCATTGACAGACAAACATAGCTGACGTGGTTGCTTGTCACATGAACGGATCGTCGAGCCTCAGTGATGACCTAAAAGTGCACTTGCAATGCTGCCTTATAGGGTAGTGATTGTCGCAGATGACAGCGTATGTAGGCGGTATTGTTGTTGTTGCTATTTTAGTTTTTGCTTAAGATTTCAACATTGTTGCATTTTAGTTGATTGACGGCTGCTGATTTGGCGTATTTAACCAGCAGACAAGTGAAACAACCAGAACGAAAAAGTGTCAAGCGGCAAAGTGATAAGTGAGCTGGAAGTGAAAGCGGAAATTGGAACACAGCACATTCGTCCACATTCTGCTACACAATTCTCAGTTTCCGTTTACAGTTTTTTGTCAATACACACGCATACATACACTTTTCTTCCAGTTTGCTCAAATGTGTATGCATGTGAGTGTTTGCCAATTGTTGCAACGTAAACAAAAGTCGGCCAGGCGTCACTTTAATGGGGTTGCAACAACAAGAGAAATATGAAAGCGAACAGCGGCCACTGCAGTTGTGTACTCACATGCAACCATGTGTCCAACGGTTGCCAGAGCCGGTCGTTGTGCTCATTTAAATTTTCACATTCAAAAGCCTACTCCTTACCGCTTCACACATACCTTACATATTGTTGCTGACACATGACACAGTAACTGCCACGTATGCAACTTTAAGCCTCAAGTGCCACAAAAGTTAAGAAATAAGAGCGAAAGGATGAAATATGCAAAGAGCAATAACACAAATAACCATAACACTGCAACTTCATAGCGTTTTAATCACTGCGTATGCGCAAAAGCATCTCGGTCGCCATTAAGTGTCAACAAGTCAGTAATGCCACATATGGATTAATAAAATGCATAAATATTCATACCACACGAAATTTAACTTGCCACTGACGCTGTCGAAAGATGGAAAATTTCTGCAGACTCTAATTATTATGTACATATTTGTATATGTATGTGTGGCTCTACTGACTCTGTAAATGGCAACTGAGTTTAAGTAAACATCATGGACATTGCCTCAAGTATCTTTTTCAGACATTCTTTTTTTCGCAAAACATCTGTATGTATGTGTGTGTTTTTGTATTCGTATATGCGCGTCAGCTGTTCTTGATGATATTAAGCATAATTAATGAATCCATCAACATTATTATCATTTAAAGTTGCACTTTGCACACATTGACAAAAATAAAAAGTTTATATTCTATACATCGGTGTGTGTATGTGTGTGCTGCACTCTCGCTACCGCATATTGGCTTCATTACATCCCAGTAAGCAATCGCGTTTGTAAATAAACTTAAAATAAACTTACACTGGTAAACCTTTTCGTTACAAAAAGTTTACGTTTTTCATTACAAAACAATTACAAAAGACTTGTAAAGAACCAAAACGTTACATTACTTTGGGCTTTTTCACATACTTGTAAAATCGCTTATTTTTAAACTTAAAAGTAAGCATTTATTAAATTAATATCCAACCGCTTGTAAGTTTATTTTCAAATGTATTTGTAAACGTGTTGTAATGAATTTATGTAATGGTAGTAAAATAAATCGCATGATATATTTTTAAAGATATATAATTATTTTTTTTATTAGTTTTAATTCATTTAATATTATTTATTATATATACATATGTACATATACTAAAAATTAAAATTTAAAAAACATTCTTTAAAAATGAAATGATAGAAAAATAGTTAGGTAAAATAATTAATTTGCTGCATTTTGGTGCTTCCATTTTTGTTTATTTTTGGCAAACTGTAAAATCGTCTTGGTGCCACTTATATATTCAGTGTCATTGCCCTTCACTTCATGTAAGAAGACATCTGAAATTTAAATTAAAAATATATATAAGTATATAAGTACACATGTAAATATAAAGTTTATTAAGTTTTATTATTAAGTACCTCGGATAGCCATTTTGTCTGACGTTCCACTCCAAGCAAAATGTTGAGCACATTCATCGGATACCAATGAGCGCCAAGCTGTTCTGACGGATTTCGCTCCTGTGTATTTAATATTTTGCATAAGTTCCGATTTCTTCTAAAAAAAGGAAATTGTAAAATTGGCTTTCAAACAGTCAATAAATATTTACTTAAAAATTTAGCACATTCTTCATCCTTCTGGAGTAAACTCTCCAATTCCATAAATTGCTCCACTGTGTTTAAAGGTTTCGCTGGCATAATCTTTTTTGATGGAACATTGTCTCTGCTATTTCTCAACTCTGCGATATCTTGCCGCAAGCTTCTTACCTCCTCGACGATTCTTCCCATAGATTTGGATACAGCTGCATCAATGGTGGTTTGAATTGCTGCAAAAAAACATTTTCATTAAAAAAAAATTTTCAAATAAATAATTGATATTGACTACCTTCTAAAAATGCGGGATCCAGTGTATAGCTATTAATTGTTCCTGCTTCTTCGACTATGATGTGGTTATTTCCGTTTTGGTTGATGGATGTTTCAAATTGCAAATGCACTCCATCGGTATTTATTTGGGCTATTGGTTCTTGGAAGTTGTATGTGTATGATTTATTGGCGGAAATCAGAACTTGATTCACTCAAATTTTGTTCAATTAGTTGAAATTCACATTCATCCCTCCGCGGCGGGGAAGAAGTGGATAGGGCAAGGATTAGGTGAAGCTGCGGAGGTTGTAGGTTGCGACTGTTCATTATCATTTGAATACAACAAGTGCATCAACTGGCAACTAAAAGTTTTTGCTGTTCTGTAGCGCTTTAAGGAACTCATTTGCAATTTTTATAACTAAGTATAACATATGTTAATATAAAAAGCAACAATGAGAAATAATAAATGAAAATACCATATATTATTTACATTTTAAGTTTTGGAAGCACCTTATTTCCAGTATTCCTGCAAAAAACAAACTTAGTTAGAATGCGTGGCAAATTTTCCGCGAATAGCAGTTAAAAAAATTATAACAACACCTTAAAATACAACATGCAACTTACCCTTTTATATTGTAAAGGCCTTTTTTATTTTATTTTATTTATAACACTTCTAAATAATACTTATATGTAAGTAATTTTTCAATTAATTATTTTTAGTTATTAACTTTTCCACTGTTTTATTTAAATAGCAGGTCTTTACATCTCACAAATTCAATAATTATGAACTGCGATCACTCAAAAAAGGAAAAACAGTCGTCAGAGAGTCGGCGAAAAAACTAACGAGAAATGGTAAACGGTTGGTTTACTTTTTGTGTTTACATGTAAACTGATTTGCAATGTTGCATCATAAGTTTACATTTATGTTTGTAAGTAAACGTTTTTTCAACGCATTTATTTTAATCTTACAAATATAAGATAAGTAAACTTATAATTAAACTTATTTCTCACATTTGTAAGTAAGTTTACTCAAATGTTTGTAGATAAGTTTATTTTAGCGCAGATTTACGAAACATTTACGCAATTGTTTATTGGGATGCTGTTGAGCTCGTAGTAGTAGGTTATAAATGTGTGTGTAACGTTTGTTATCCGCGGTCGTTCGAGCTGCGGTTGTGGAGGCACGAGCCGTTGTGTAACAGTGATTACTTACACAGTGAAATTTTTTTTGAGTCAGCGAAAACTTTTTTGTTTATATGTAGATGCTAAAGTATTCTTGACTTATCAGGAGATAGTGTCTCATACACAAAGAATATTAGTTATGAGGGATACTTTCTCATAAAATTCTATACATTAGAGAAAGATCTGGAAGAATACTTTCTTAGAATCTTAGCCTGAAGCTTTTTATGTATAAAAAATATCTGTTATAACATTTTTTGCTGTTGGGATTCTAGAGAACTTCTTTACTTCTTAGAACAGCCGATTCTACCATTTTTTAAGAGTCAATATCTGCATGATTTCTATGTCCTTAGAAAAGCTCTATGTCCTTAAGAAAGACTTTTGCTAGCCTATTACATTTTTTTGCGAATATTCGAACAAAGCTTATAATTTTGCTGGGACCTTTGCGAAGCCAATACGAATATTGAATCCTCGCAGTAAAAGTATGAATAAGGTAACAATGATCGCTTTTAATAATAATAATTAATATATAATTTTCTAGACTGAGTTATACTTAAGTATTCGTGAACTTATGTGTATATTTAGTTTCTCATAGTAAAATTTCGGCTGAATTTCATTTCATATTTTAATAGTTGAAGGTATGCTGTATTTCGCGCAGGTGTTTTCAACTCCACATATTACCTAAGAGAACTCTTAAATTTATTTGGACACTCGAAATCTTCGCTTGTGAAAAAGTATAGAGTGGAGTAAAATACGTAAAAAATGTATAAATACGGATAGTACAAATATTGTATTAACCGATTATCCCTCAAATCTTCTTCAGTTTTGGAATTTTGAATTCCTATAAGAAATTCCGTTATTGTTCCTTCAATTTCAAAATTCTTTACGACAACCTTATTACCATAGCTTTTTTATAGTGCATATTTACATTCAGCCGACATTCAGTTATAGTGATATAATCTGCGATGCCTTCAGTTCAGTAAGTTTAGGGTAATGGGATTACTATTTCTTAATTTTAAGCACTTATTGATCTCATAAACCATTAAGTCCTTGCACGAATATGTTACATAATGCAAGAATAGAATACTGTGGGTGATCTCAACAGGCTAGACATTTCAATTCGAGCGAAAAATGAGAGTAACTTCTGTTGAGGGAAAAAATGAAAATGACAAATAAATTAACGTACACGACCGTTAACTATTGCAAATAAGTTTTGGAAATTCTTTGACTTTTTTTTCTTAGAAAATCATTCAAAAGATTATTATTTTTTCAGCTGATTTTTTGTTTTCAATTAATCATGGAAATGGTAACTTAAGCAAACTAAGCGACTAGCTAGCTTTACACTAAATTCTCAAATAATTTATATAATTTAATGGGAATCATATAGTTCTATACAACTAAGCAGATAATTGAAATCAAATTTGGACTTATTTTTCTTTCAGTGTGCAGCTGAGAGTTAATGGCTCCCGACCCCAACAAACTGTGTAACTGGCTTAGAATTTACCCGACTAACTGATTGCCTGATAGATAAGCTCATTTCTCTGCAAGCTGTCAACGGCAAGCAGCGGCTCTTCGGTCAACGCCAAATGAGAATAAGCTGCATATTGCATATAGTACGAGCATGCTAACCGAAGGCTGAAAAGAGTGCAGTGGCGCTTGGAGGAGTACGAAACTGAGTGGTACGTCGGAAAGAGATGTGTGCGACGTATATGAATGCATGAATAAAATATATGTTGAAATGTCAAGCAAAGTGGAAGACAAATAGTAGAGCAAAACTGCAGTGAGGATGGAGAGAAACCTGAACTTAAGTGGGTTCGTGAGGGTAAAATAACAAAAGGGAGATTGTATGTGGGGTTGCAATAATACATATGAACGCCTGTTTGAAATTACAGTTGATCTTGTGCTTTATGCATGTACATACATATGTAAATATAAATGCATACTTGTATGTATAAATATTATTTACAGTTTATACTGTGTGCTGCTGACATAGTTCCGTCTTGATGCAAATCAAAAGCTGTATAATTCACCCCAAATATACATATATAAATATTTTCCACTCTTTCAGCTAACAGCAGTAATACCACTGTTATTTTATACGTATAAACATGTTCAAATGCAATACAAATACATAAGTATAGTAAACCAACAAAAATATTATGTTTTGCATCTGAGCGTATAAAATCTCAAAAATTTATGAAAATATAAGGGTAATATGCAGATGTAAATATATAGGTGCATAGTATATATTAATGAAGGAATGTGTGTAAATTTGAATGAACCACAGTAAGTCCAAAATGCAAAATGGAAAGTAAATGGAAAGTAAATGAAATAAAAACAAGGGTTAATGTCATTGCGTGTATTGGAGTGTTCGTTAATTCCCAAATTAATTTTTTTTTTCTGCTGACGCTTCCTCAAGTTTCAGCGTTTGCCCTAAATATATTATTTAACGAATAAAATCTGTCTATTTTCAATTTAAGCGGTGCCCAAATCATTTTACTTCTCCATAAGAAATAAACCAATAACTTGAAAACAGGTAATACAAAATTTAGAGAAGGCCCTACGGATTTTTCCATGACAACATGCCTTTCAAAATTATACAATGTTAATGTTATTCATCAAAAAAACTGAGCATTCATGCTCATACGACATGGTGTACTCTTTTGTAGTTTGAAAATAGTGTATTAAAGTAACATTTTGTGGAAACTTGATGTTTATATTTTAATGCAAATGATCAAAGAAGCGACAGGAAAAACATTAAATTTGTAAGTAAAGAACACCCTGATGAGCACATGCGTTTGGAGCATAAATGACTCTTTGTAATTGCATTTATGTTCCAAACACAAAGGCATATGATGAACGGAAAAATGCTAAATTAAATAAGGTATCACTGTGGCGTATTATTGCATGTACATGAGTGTGCATTTATATGTGGTGTTCTTATTTTGAAACCAGTGGGTGATTATGATTAATATCTGACATACGAATCAACGACAAGTGACAGAGACAGCGACAGACGAAACAGCAGTAGTCAATTTAATGTTTGTGGGGGATCCCTGTTAAGCGCACACTTAAACACAAACACACACCCTTAAAGAGACTCCCACTTAAGCGCATACAGACTGGCTTAAGCGGGGTATCAATACATGCAGCCACTCATGTATGATTATGACAGTGCTTAAATGCAAAGAGTCAAGTGCTGACATTTGCTTGTTATGTGTATGAAGCCATCACTTTCTGACATAAATTTACACACATATACATAAATACTTTTAATCATATGCTGCTACTACATGACCGCATAAATGAGGTAAAGTGGCTTGGCTGGTTGTAAACAGAAACGCAAGCAGGACAGACTCGCTGTCATTCTATGCATTGTTGTTGTTGTACTTTTTGTAGGCATTTAAAATACATTGAAAAAATGTATCTATGTAATCTAATGCCAGCAGAAGAATATTATGAAAGTAATGCAATCGTTGAAAAGAGGAAGAAAGCACACTCAAAGGCCTATTATGTAATAGAAAATCAAACCACTATATAAGGCGAAGGCTTATATACATAATTATATTTATATACTACATATACTCCTAACAAATGAGCTAACCTAACATGAGCATTTTATAGTTTTGACAGCCAGCGGCCCAAGAGGGAAAATATGTCATAATAACATCAGTGCCACCGAAGTGTAGTGTGTAAGTAGTCATAGCACAACCGCTAGCAAAATTACAGCAGCATATACCCAAGCACACAAAAGCCAAGCTGACACCAAACAAGTTGAAGAGGGTGGCTTTAAACTGCCGCTTAAGCAAGAGAGAAGAGTGGCCGGTAGACAGTTTTCAAACTAAATAAATCTGCTTGTAAGTATACACATATGCGTGTATGTGTGTGTGAATGGGTAATCGGTGAGTCTGTGAGTAAATTTTGCGCGTCATTTCAGTAAACCACCTAGGAAGCACTAATAAATGTTGAAAGGTGAATGAAAAGAGTTTAGTGTTTGTGTTTGCTTAAAAGCAGCTACTTGCAGTTTATGCCATTAATAACTTTGTTTGCACATAATTTTCATTTGGCACTCAATGCGGCATATGTCTCGCTATACAGTGGCAGTTGAGTCCAGGTTGGCTCGTCTTGTGTTTAAGCAATGTCTGCTTGCATAATATGCCCCTCAAACAATAACAAAATTTATAAAGCTTATAAAAGATGGATGCGGGAAAGTCAAAGGCAGTTGAAAGGGTTGCAATAGTGTCTGAAAGGAATGCGAGAAGGTCAAAGTCAAGTACCACGACGCTTGGGCAAAGATGCATGAATTCATATGTGTGTATATATGTTTAAATAAGTACAACTTAAAATTTAGCAGTCTATAAAAAGGTCGTATAAGCTTTCCGCATAAAATCATTTCTTTAAAAGCTGTAATTAGTTGCATTATTATATCAAATGTGCTGATCATACATACAA
This sequence comes from Bactrocera zonata, assembly GCA_037783105.1. Classification (NCBI taxonomy): domain Eukaryota; kingdom Metazoa; phylum Arthropoda; class Insecta; order Diptera; family Tephritidae; genus Bactrocera; species Bactrocera zonata. The sequence goes on from JBAWJQ010004285.1 coordinate 247,099, forward strand.
GTGCTTTATAAAATGTGCGTTGCTCATACGACATGGTGTACTGTAGGTATATTTAATACACTTGAATAATAATTTTAACTGCGCATAACTTTTGAAAGAGAAGAAAATTCTGAGCTAGGATATAATTTTCCCAAAGACGTAGGTTTACTTGTTAAGGCGAAATATCAAAAAATCACATTTATTTACATTGAAAAATTAATATGTTTAAGGAGCGGCTTAAATTAAAAATAAAGAGCTTGTTTACGTCGGATTCGTTTATTAAGGCAAAAACTGAAACTTACACGGACAAGAAACCGGACATCCTATATTGCACAAGTATATGCATATATAATATGAGTATTAATAGTATGTGGATGCCTGCTGTTTTGGTCTCTCTAACTTTTATAACTTTGGCGAACGCAGAAGCACATCAAACAAACGTATAACCATCTGAAACCCCATAAACCAAAGTCATCGCTAAGCAGATTAAAATGCTCAAAGTTTTTAAGCAATACTGCAGTGATTTCTCGCTTTTAGTCACTGCCAAATTGCAGTCGGCCAATAATTACATTATGTGCGCAAGAGAATGAGTGAGTGCCTGTGTGTGAGTTGTGAACTTTTTGGCAAATTGACCGTAACCAAATCAGTGGTATTTATAGGCTCGCATCGAGCATGCCAAGCAAATGAAAAACGCTTCCCCAAAATTCATGGCTAACTAACTTTATGAGCAAAGTGCACTTAGGGCACTACTCAACCACAATTAAGGCGAGTTGCGAAAACTTCGAATGAATAGTCAGGGGTGAGTGTGTAGAAATCTGCAAAATTACTTTTTTATGTTTCAAAAATGTTTAATAAAATTAAGATAAGCGCTGAAAATTAGTTCTTTCACATGCACAGTTACTCATATACACATATGTAAGTACATGTGTATACATATACATACAAGTATGTATATAAGCATAAGCGATCCCATGTGCGCCACTACGGGTGCTAGAGTGTGTCAGCGATAACTCATACGACATGTTGGCCCAACTCCAGTGCAAAGTTTTTAGGCACATCGTTTTATTGCTTTTTCAAGTGTACTAGCAGCGGTTCAGAGCACATGTGTCGGTAGAGTTATTGGTTATGAGATTTAGATAGATTTATAACGAAGGAAGAGAAAACAGTAGCAACAGCAAAAAATGTGAGTTGAGTTTAAAGCTGACGGTGATTTCAAAATTGAAATAAGTGAACAATTTCGGATGCTTAGGAGAGCTATTTCATAAATTTTGATATCTCTGCTTGTAAAGAAGGACTTCAAGTACCCATTGGTTTTATGAAATTATTTTTTAGTTTTTAGTAAGCATGTGAGAAGTTATAAATAGTAATAGAATATCTATTGCTCAGATATATTTAAACAAGGAACCACCTTAGGTGCCGCCCCAATAAGAATTGGATGGTCGAAACGAAAATGTTTGATAAATTGCTTGAATTTTAAATGTTTTGTTATCAAACTTGTCAACAGCGATTGGTATTTCCGACATAAAGTGATTTCATAAGCGCTATCCTTAATTCATTTTTAAAAAGATTATTTTTTTCCATTTACTTTTCAGTTCGAATTCAAAAGAAAGAGAAAAAGACAGAGTTACTCTTTCTCAAAACCAAGCCTTTAGACATAATAACTGACAAAACTTAAAAACAATAAGTTGAAGTGCTATTAAAAATTCCGACTGTGGTAATAAAAAAGTTCACGAGTTGGTCAGAAAAGCAGGATCTCTTGATGAATTCGAAGGCCACATTTAACAATGACGTTGAGGAAAAGTCAGCAGGTTCTGTGTTGGACCACGTAAAATAAGATAAGATTAGAAGCTTTAGTGAAATGATTATATATACAAATTGATGATTTTCTCAAGAGAATTCATGTCAGAAACAAGTAAAGCCTTTACTACTTATGTAGGTCTAAGGACAAGGACTCTAAAAATTTAATCCCTTTTTTAGGGATCACACTATAATAGATGATTAGACAGCCGTCTAAAAGATTTCAATACTTTTTTCGAGAAAAGATCACGAATGCTTTTCTTCTCTGTATCTTGATTGACCTGCTGATATGTTGCGAGATCTATACGTTATAAACCCGTATACATATTTCAGTTGTGAGCATCAAGGGTTTTTTTCTAATCTTTGGTCCATTTAACTAGAAATTTCAACTCTAATTCGTGACCACTTGGATAGTGTATCCTTCATGAACTCTTTATAATAGGAACTTGCTTGATATTGCCCGATAAGTTATAATAAAAACAAACATTTCAAAATAGCAAGTCTGTTATATTTACTAAAAAGTTCTTCGTATTTAGGTATGCAAAATATTAAAGTTCATTTTTTTGTTAAATTTCAATAACATTACCATTTAAATTTTTGCCACACTCAAATTGGCTTAATGGCATTCTTGTGCTTTCCTGGGACTTTGACTGGCCTGCTTTATTATTAAAAAACGCTAACAATGTCTAGCCACCCGTTTAGATAGTTCATCAAGATTAAAGCTTTGCCAGCGCAGCGAGGCAAACTCAGCTATCCGACAATTTTACGATGTAAATTATGTCTGAGCGCATGACTATTCGTTTATGTGTTCTGGCGTCTTTGTGTGACAAGCTATTTATACCATTAGCAAAGCATGAAAAACACTTGATGTGCTGAACATAATGACCGCGACAGACTGCAATCGACATCTGTCAAATGTTAAAATACATTCGTTCTCATGGATACAGTTATTTTGACAGCTGCACGACTATGCGACTGCAGGCCGACAGTTGTCGCTCTCGCTAACTTCAATATATTTTTATATTTGCCAACGACAGTAGGACGACAGAAGAGTTGACAATAGAATTCAAGGTAGAGGGATGAGGTAGAGTGGTGATGGCACTAATATGTAAAATTATTCACAGCTTTTACAAACTTGACGTTATTTTACAGATAAAAGCATAAAATAGTTGTATTATAACATTTGTAATAACAATTGATAATTTAAAGCAAATAAATTTACCTATCTACTTATTTTTTGCATAAAAAATTTCACTTTGAACAAAATATTAAAATTTCATTGAAATGCAAGGTATTAGTATGGCCACAACGAAATTGTGTACATTCAAAATGGGACAGCTGTGTTATTTTGTGTACATGCCGGCTATTGTTGTCGCTGCCTTCTTACGAATGTTCATGTAGTAGGATTCACAACGCCATTTTCAGTTCGCTGTCGTGCCGCTGCAGTCTGTCGCGGTCATTGTGTTCAGCACATGATTGTGGGTTAAACGCTTTTTTATGACGAAATGGCAATGTGCAACATTAAAGCTGACACAGTTGTGGAATCATAAAAACATTTTACACAACAACAATATAAAAGCGCAAAACAACAACAGCACTTTAATAGGAATTAGCAACTCTATTAAAGAGCAGTAAATTTGTGAACGCAAATAACAATGGGACCGACAAAAGAATAACAGTAAAATAGAAATAAAGATAAAATGCGACAAAGTGCTTAAATGACAACAGACATACGCATATAAGTACTCATAGAAAAGCTTATATGTATGTATTTAAGCTAAATGTTATGAAGCGGCAACTTTTCATACAGCTGCTGATATTATTTATGTGTATCTGAATGTATATACAACATTTGCAAAACAAATAAAACTAAGTTTGCAATGCCAGAACTCAAATAATTCCAATTTTCCTGCATCTGCGTATGCATGTGTGCTTGTGTTGGTATTTTGTAGTGCCATGAAGTGTTTGGACAAATTTCCTTAATTTATTTAGATGCAATTTAATTTACAACTCAAACATTTATTTATTCATTGCAGTGTTTGCTTGCGAATGGCAACATATTATGCAAAACTCAAACAAGTACAAACATACAGGCATTTATACATATATATTTATATTTAGCAAATATTTACATTTGATAGCTTACATATTTGCTAAATATTTAAACAGTTACAGGGTTTGTCCGGAAAGTCAGGACAAACATTTTCGTTGCTTTAGCAAGAAGTGATGCATTTCTGTGGCATCAGGCCTTTTTGAGGGGCCGCGAAGAGGTCGCTGATGATTGAACAAATCCAAAGTGAAAATGATGCTCCCGGTTTTTTTCGACATCATTTCTCGTGGACAAACCGTTAACGCAAAGTTTCACGAGGAAGCCCTCAAGAAACTCTAACGAAGGGTCAGTCGGGTCCGACAAATGATTGGACCAAGCTTCAAAGCGGAATATTAGTACATGACGTCTATCAGAGACTCCTAATACTCAAATTCGGCAACATATGGCTGTTTTATGCCAATAAGAGGTGACATTGATTGTCTTTGGCTTTACATTCCCCTTGAATTTTTTTTAAATTAAATTTAATAAGCTTAATCCTCGTCCCATTATCCAGTTCATGTAGCATATCCATCTCGAAGCCAGCAAAATATTACACGAATGATGACCATGTAGTAAAAAAAGGCCTTCGAGAGGGCAAAAAATGTGCGTCCAATAAAGGCGACTTTTTAATTAGCGTTGTGGTCAAAATAGTAAGTAATGGCTTAAATTCAAAAAATACGTTATAACCTTTTGTCCATAGCTACATGAATATGAATAAGAGACTATTGAGTTGTTACACCATTCTCCCTCTTTAATAATTCTTGATTTTTTACTGTTTCTGTCCCTTATTATGCTATATAATAACTAATAAACTAACGGAAACATAAATTTAAAGGAGAGGAGATACTCGAAAAGGAATGTAAACTAAAATAAACTGGGAAAAATTCCTTCGTTAGGTGATATAAATAAAATTCGCCGATTATTAAATAAATAAATATTACATAATTTCATTATAATCGCATTGTTAAACTTTTTCCAACAATTTTCTGACAATAATTTTCTTAGACACATTTTTGGTAATGCGGGCCTTGGGGTTGCGTTAAGAAAAATTATTACTTCGGCACAATATTAACGGTAGACACAGTTTCACTGTTATTAGCCGAGTTGGCAGTTAGACTTTTCAGTTATGCAGATTTAATAATAATAAATACGAGTATATACAAACAACAATAACAATTACAATAAAAATAATATGGTGTTACTTCGTACTTTGTACACGCATACAAACGACTTTTATGCAAATGTAAGTACCGCACACACACGATGTTATATAAATATGTGTGCAAATGTGTATGTGTATGTAAGTGCTGCGTATAAGAATTTCTATAAGTGTAAAAATTATAGGCTTATGACAATTTGTGGCGCACACAATAACATAAACTTATTGGCAATCTATCGATATTGACTTTTGATGCGCAAATAAAGATACTTGTTGACGTAACATTTATGTATGTGCAATTTTATATCTAACTGCACTTTAAATTAAATAGAGAATGTTGGTATTGAATATTTTAAATATATATGTACAAACGGTATGAAGTAAAAATAATTATATATAAATATTAGAATGTGCCTTAAATCAATAAATTATCATTTTATTAGAAGAGCACGATGCTTCTCGTGACTGATTATTTATAGTCGTCAATTGCACTCTTTATTTTTAACTACTGTTACTTTTTGTTTAAATAAGAAATAAATAAGTAATTTGACTTTAAATTATACACGACTACAATATTTTGTTTTAATAATTATTAATTTTAAAAACATAATTTAATTTATTTATTTCTCTGAACTTACTTAATAAAGTAAAAATATGAAGTGCACATTCAATTGGCGCACAAAGCTCTCCGCAATATTATTCATAAATAACATTCTCTGGCCTTAAGCTCTTAATTCTTTCTCAACAGAAGATGCACCGTTTCTCAAACAAATTGCACATTTAACTATTTTTTACATCTTTAGTTTTTGTTGATTATTTAATAAGATAATTGTCTAGTACTGACCAGGGCTTCATAACAACGATTAACTCTAACATAAATGAATTGAGTTAATTTTTTTTGGAAGAGACTAACTTACCGTAAATACTATAATATTAAGCAACAAAAAATAATATGTAATAGAGCTAGATCTTAAAACCGGTGAAAGCTTTTTTAAAAACAATTTTAACTGCTACAAAGAGAGTTCTGCTTTTCAGTTACATTACCGATCAGACATTACGATGCTCATTGTTACAGCAACAGTACAGTAGTCCTCGGAGGACTTGCTAGGCTTGGGTTGGCTGATATTTGATAAAGGGGTGGCCAGATTTTACTGAATAAGATGTTAATCAGTTATGGGTATGATAGCTTCTAAATATCGCCCGCGGGCCTTTTCAACTATCTAAATTTAAAACATTTGGCTTGAAGGTTGATCCAGTATGAATTAATCGATTATTTTTCCAGTAGATAGTTTTAGTAATCTACGTTACCCTCTAGACTGAGAAATGTAAATAGTATTGTTCGTCTGTTAATGTAACAGTCAATCAAGCGCAATTGTAGGTTCGTTGCGCTCTTTAGAATTTGAAGCATGGTAGGCGATATTTTGAGGTATTTTAATTGAACTGGAAGAGCTTACACATACTGAAAACTCCCTGAAAGCTCTTACCGCACCTTCTTATTTCTTTATTAATGAAACCTTTAGCTATACAACTAATAGATATTTTATGTGTCTTAATCCATCCACGCTTCAAACATAAAAATCCAAGGTTTGTAGTGCGTAGTTGTAACAGAAAGTTCATATAAAATTGATTTACCGCAGCAGACGTGCATTAGCGCCAATTAAGGCGCTAATCGCCATTACGAAATCACTTTGATTGACAATCACTATTCTGCACATTCACGTTATGTCAGAGTGATTAGCCGTTAAGCTGCCACCGCTGTGAGAGAGGTGAGGCAACACCCACGCTTGCGACATCGTATGCGGCAAATGGTTGTATGTTTGCGCAGTTTAGTGAGAGTTTACTAGGAGTATGTACGTATATTTTTTTACAGATACAAATTTACGTTTGTATGTAAAAATGCCTGTTTGAGCGGGCTACAAGAATTTGCAATTTCTCGACGCTCAGCGTCTTGTCAACTGACCAATCAGTCAAGCGGCAATTAAAACCGGACATATACTCACACGCAGCAGATAATAAAAGTGCTGGAACCAATGAAAATGAAAAGACACAAGTGACAGCTCGTAAAGAAGTCAATAACAACAGTTTTACAATTCCGTCAGCGCGCGAGCAAAGCAACTCTGCGACTTCAGTAAAGTGTAGTCAATCTAACTGCTGCAATGTCACTGTAGTTAACAAGTGCCGTCACAGAAGGCAAGAACAGCAGATACAACAAAAGCAACAACCACCACCGTGATGACTTCAAGGTGACAATTTTTGTTAACAACAACTTATAAGCAACAACTCGCGCCTATATCCGGCTTCGGTGCCTCTATGATGTCTTGCTGCAAAAATGCTTGTGGTCAGCAGCCCCCGTGGCAAGGGCGAGTAGTGATTCACCGATTGGCTTGTTCAATTGCGTTTCTGATGGACTAGGCGCTTGAACAGCTCTAGCTGCGTCACTCTTGCGTTGAAGCACTAATTGCAACACGTTCTGTAATTAGGATGTGGCAGCTCAACCCAAAAGGCCACTCGTGCTTCAAAGCGCGTCGCACGAATAACAAAAAAAAAAGAAATATCCAGCTGAAATGCAGCTTAGTTGGTGTCTGCAACGACTTCGTTGGGCTAAAGGAAAAACATTAGCAAAATCACTACAAAACTTAATATAAGTAGTTAGTTGAGAGCAGAAGTTAACAAGTAAGTTGGTTTAAGCTTTGATCGAGCTTTATGTAGTGATAATATTGATAAGAAGAAGTGAGTGAAAGCCTTTTCGGTAAAAGTAGGATGTAAAATTAACAATCTTTGGAGACTGACAACTTGAACATATAACTAGTATAGTTTTAAAGCCCTAAACTAGTATAAATTAAATATGCATATATCTTTCTATCTAGATATTCTCTGCTTTCGAAGCGGATACCTACAATGTTACCTTTTTTAAATTTGTAAATACTGAAGAGAAAAGTGTCGAAACGAAAGAGCTACTTGTATAAGTCACAAAAAGTTGAATAATCTTATAGAGATGATAACTGCTCTCTTGTTTGACATCCAAGTGGATAACTTTGGTGTTGCTTATATATATTTATTAATATTTTGATAAGGGAGAAGAGATCGAAAAGAGCGAGGAAAAAAGTGGAACTTCAACACAGAACTTGAATAAATCGATTAAACTGATGTAAATTTTATAAAAATAATCATCTCTTGTAACCTTATTGGTATTTTTTGTAAATGTCTAAAATCCAATCAATCAAAGCGAACGCAAATACGCTGTTCATAAAAAGCCACACTTTGATTTTGTACGGTACTTTTGGAATGGTTGGAAAATGCATGAACGCAGTACACAGTGTGGTGCAACATCCAAATATATCACGTAAAAATCTACAAATTTAAGAAGAAATGAAAGAACAAGCTATCAAGTTCATCTTCATGACTGAATAATGAGACCCTGATGTTCATTTAGTTATATCTCCACTTTCGGGTTCCAAATGTCAAGGGTGTCAACTTGTCGCTTGCTACTCAATGATTGATTAACGGACACATTTAAAAGTATCTAAGTTTGTATATTCACTGCATTAATATAAAATTGTTGCTCTCTTCTCTAGAACAAGTATTTATTGATCAATTTTTGACTTAGTTCTCTTAATTAAGTTATTTGTGCGCTTCATTGTTGCTGCTGTTGCCGTAATTGATGACTGCTGAATGAACTTTGAGTTTTGCAAAAAGTTAAAAATTTCTTCTGATTCTTCTTAAAGAACTAATTGACAGTTTCGGCGAAATTTGGTGAATATTTCATTAAAAGCAATTGGATTAAATTGGAAGGCGGACAAATGTGAATTTAAGAGTATTTGAAACATTATTTGGAAGGTGCTTGAGCTGCAAGTGAATAACGGTATACTAGCAGAACAAATAGTTTTTTTTTTTATTTCTGAGTTAAACATTGTTGTAAGTGATGAATTCATAACCTTTTTACTTGAAGCCTTTGAAGCACAATGAATGCCGAATTTCAAAGCAAGCATATGAAAAATTAGTTCAACAGCCACCAAAAGTCAAAGTCGCGTCCTCAGCGGCGCACAGTTACAAATTTTCCATAGCAAAAAATAAATAAAAAGAATTAAAATAATATGCAGCTTTCGGGAAGTGATTTCAAATCATTTGTAAGAAGTGTGGAAATAAATTTGAGCCAAGCGCCACACAACAAAACAAGAGCAAGAGGCTGAGATCCAATATTTTCTATGTAAATCGCAAGGAGATGTGAATGAGTGATTACACAGGAAAGTGTCAGAAGGGCTGGCAAAGAGATAGATAGGCAAAACGAATACCGGTGAGAGAGGCATAACGAAATTTATATCGAAAGCGGAAGTTCAATTGGTCACAGGTTCACGCACCCAAACACAATAGAAATTTGGGGGATTTGCAACAAAGCAGCGTGAATGGAACTCAAACAGCTGCCATAAGAGAGAAGTGAGTCGGGAAGTGAGCTGATAATGGCGGTCTCAAGGGTGAAGTGTAGCTGGCATAGTGATACCTTTGTACAATGCCCAAAAAACGAATGGTGTATTTCAATGTAGCAAGAACAATTGGCACTCAGTCATTTACACGTTCTGCATCACTTGCAAACAAAAAGTTACAAAACCTGTGTAGAATTCTATGTTAATACATACATATATACACACACATATATAAACAATAGTTAACACAGTTAGGCGCATATGTGCTTTTTAAACCGAAAAAGTGAGAATCATACAATCAGTAAAAGTGGAAAAACTCAACTCGGTTGTTTGGGTAGCCCTATTTTGGCTATTCATTCATATTCAACTACACTACACCCCTCATCCCTTTTGGCACCACAGTTACACAGCGTTTGTTGCCAGTTGTCGGTAACAGTTAACTTTCTATTGTTATTATAAACATTTAGACCCTCTAATACCCCAAAGGTTTATTGTTTTTTTTTTCTTCTCACTTTGTTATTGCTGTTGTAATCCATTGATCCATGCATATCTACTATAAAGCGACTTTACTTTTGTTTTATTTGTCGCAAATGTTTTGTTGTAACTTTATTTTAATTTTGCGCTCCCACCACTGCACGCGCAATAAGGGGGAGTCTCGGCGCCAGTGGGTTTAGAATAGGGCCACAGAGCCGTTGACGCCACGCGCCACTCAACGATAATATAATCCACTTTGGCTTTTTATAATCGCAGTTGCAGTGACAATCTTTGCTCAAACAAATCTTTTGTTTTTGTTACCATTGCGAATGCTCCATACCATCCTCTTGTTGTTGTTATTGTTTACATTCGTGATTTTATTTCCGACATTACGGAAGCTTTGAGCATCGTTATTGGTATTGTAGTTGTTTTTGTTGTTGGCAAAATAATAAACAAATCACAGCTTCCAGGTGCTCTTCTGTTCACCTCTGCCTCGCTTTTTAGCTGATTTTTGTCTTATTGTTCGATTACTGTCTGCCAAGCCCCTCGGCTGGTGGCTTGGTGACGGAATTCTTTCCACTCGGAAGTGATTATATATTGTTCCTGTTATTTTTTTAAGCTTTATCGACTTTTGGTGTTGTTTATCCATATCATCTTGCTTCTTGCTTTGTCATTCGTTTGCGGAATGATTGTATTTCGAGGCATTATCCATGATCGACTGTGAGTACGTGTGTTTTAAATGTTATTTGGTTTATGATGAGTCGCAAAAATGTATCCAATAGTAAAGAAAGTGTACACTCAAGTGTTGTTAACTTTCATAAACTTCATTGTTTTGATTGCTTTCGTTGAGCTTTTCTTCTACTTAGACTTTACTTTAATTAACTTTACTACGCTTATCTCGAAAACACGGCGTTTATTCTTTTGAAAGTTTAATGAATTAATCATTTAAATGGTAAATATTTACTTATGAGCTAAGCCTATGCCTTTGACATAATCGTAAGAATAGCATGTTCCTTTCTAATCAACAAAGTTTGTTCCTGTCATTATGTTACTTTATGTCTTACATATAACTAACATTTTTTCTATATATATGGATAAGTTTTTCAATATTTTCCGAAGTCTCAAACAAAATCGGAGTTCTCGTGTGTGGTTTGCTCTAACGCAGATAATGATTGTGAGATAATTTTGAATAAAGCCTTAAAATCCAAGGGAAGACCATACTTGCGCATTTTGTAGCCAACAATTTAAGAGCCAGTGAAGCTCGGATGTCTATGAATTGAATTCAATGCCTCTCAAGACATTCGTAATCGGAAATATCTGAGGTTATATTCATTGACATTATTCAACTTAAATATTATATTCATTGTTTAAAAAATTTACCAGTTTCTTCCAAAGACTATTAAAAGAGTCAATTTACCCAAAACCTTCACTAAGCAAAAGCTAGAACAAACTAAACCTTACGCTATTAAAACCTGCATTGTATGGCGTAGTTGACGAATTAGCTCTCTATACGCTTTTGCTGCATGTGGCGAGTACATTGAATCTCAGAGAACTAAGAAGTTTTCAAAAGTCATACTTTTAATAGTTATAAATTTACTTGCTGATCAAATTTTCATTAAAACCTATAATTTGCGTGTTTTCGAATAGACTTACGAAGTTGTTGGTTTTAAAGCTCAAAGCAAAAAAACAGTTAAGGTTGCGAAATAGGTAAGGACTGTCCCGTAAAAAATTGACCCTTTTATTCCTTAAGATTGTGACGCACCTGTTAATGGCATTAGTCTCAATTGGGACTTGTTTTTTTCTATATAATCTGACGATTAACAAAATGTATAACATTTGGTGTCAACACTTCAAACTATTAGGATGTCTAGCAATCAAGAAAAAGTGCGCGAATTGGTTTTGTCCACTTACCTGGAAAATCCTGAATTAAAATATTCAGTTATAGCTAAAAAAAACTGGAGCATCGGAAAGTACTGTCAAAAGGGTTGTTTCGAATTACAAAAAGGGTGTACCTACTATACGAAAAAAGGTTCGGGTAGAAAAGCAGGTGCAGAAGGAAATTTGGCAAAAAGAGTGAAGGAAGTTTTTAAGCAGAATCCCAACACTTCAGTACGAGATGTTGCTGTTAAAACAGGTACCTCTAAAAGTATTGTACAAAGGATAAAGAGTGATAGTAAGCTAAAGACATATAGAGTTCAAAGAGTGCCAGATCGTTCCGATGAAAAGCAATTGGTTGCTCAAAAACGAGCTCGAAATTTGTATGAAGGATACCTAACAAAATTTGACTGTTGCGTGATGGACGAGGAAACCTACGTAAAGGCAGATTTCAAACAGTTACCGGGGCATGAATATTATACCTGTATGAAAAAGGGGCAAGTACAGGGAAAATTTAAGGAAAAGAAAATTACCAAATTTCCCAAGCAGTATATGGTTTGGCAAGCGATATGTACTTACGGTTTGAGAAGCAGTTTTTTTGTAACACAGGGCACAATCAATTCAAAAATTTATATTAGCGAGTGCCTTCAAAAACGTCTTTTGCCATTTATACGCGAACATGAGGGTACTGTAATATTCTGGCCTGATTTAGCAACCTCTCACTATTCTACAGCTACCATGGAGTGGTATGAAAGCAATAATGTCAATATTGTTCCAAGAAAAGCGAATCCACCTAATTGCACAGAGCTTCGACCTATTGAGAGATATTGGGCTCTAATGAAATCGAGTCTCCGGAAGAGTAAAGGTACTGCAAAAATTTTACAAGATTTTAGAAATAAGTGGCGAAGGTCGTACGGTACTATCGATGAAAACACTGTACAAAACATAATGAAGGGCCTTAAGAAAAAAGTAAGAAATTTTTACAGAAAATAAATATTGGTTAAATGTTATTTATAATTTGTAATCTCTATAGTACTCATTAATGAAAAATAAAATAAGACTTTGAAAAAATTCTTTGGTTTTCTTGTTATTAATGAAAAACGAAGGGTCAATTTTTTACGGGACAGTCCTTATATTTGTGCTTTTAGAAGTACTTTACCTCGGATCTGGAGTTCTATGAAGTAGATATATTATTGACAAAAATAGTTTTCCAAAAAAATAAATTATGGTAAATTAATCGGTAAAAAATCTGGGGGGAATTTACTAGATTTTGAGCTACCTAACTCATTAGAGTTTCGCTTTAAATTTGAAAATTTTTGAAGAAAATTTATTCTATTTAATGCTATAAAAAGATAACTTCAACGATCTCCAAACCTCGAAATAAAAAAGCTTCCACAAATATATTTCATTTTTTGGATTGGATGCTTTCAAAAAGTGCTACTTTTACTGGTTATATAGGTGAAATTTAAGTTTCTAGGTTCAACTCTCTTGCGAGTATGGAATAACGATTGACCGAAGCAGTTAGGTGCGATTCTCTAAAGAATTCGCGTTATAACAGTATAATAGCTGTTTTCGATTCACCAAGCATTGGAGAGTACTAAATAAAGCAAACTATACTACTTGTTCAAACAAGACAGCTACAGAATTGGCTAATTTGAGAAATATAATATATATATCAGAAGTGCCAACAAAGACACAGAAAACAGATACGTAAGGATCTGCCGTATGCATAAGTATTTCTACAGCCGTAAGAAAATCGTTTTCACGGATAGAAAGAGATAACCGAATATATCTCAACTACAAAAAGGTATTTTTCAAACATTAAGTCGGATATCCTTAATTACCACAATTAGGGAAGGAATATGTGCGTGCGCACGCAGTAGATGAGATGAGTCAATACAACAGTACTACTTGTATAACATATTTATATGTAAGAATGTGTATGGAATTATCTGAGGCTTCGTCATAACCCTACAAAATAGCTATAAGTGTGTGCAAGGAAGACTGAAAAGTCATATGGCATAATGTGGTAAGTCCCTGTGTAAAACAAACATATGTAAGTATGTATTATGCGCATATATTTTATTAATGCAGACAAATATTTCCGTAACTAATTTATCAACGTAGCACGCAACGCTATTTGTATTAAGAATGCTGAGCAGTCGACGCCAGTATTGGGAGAGTTGATAGGTGCACGACGCCTTAACAGGGTCAACATAGGTATTAATTGCTTTGGCGTAACGACGCAACGGCTGACTGTGGCAAAGTGGTCATTAAATGTGAAAAATACACAGAAAACGAATGTGGCATGCAGCAACAACAAACCAAAGGATGAAATTAAAATGAAGTTGTTGCAACTTCATTGTGGTTCACACAATTTGCGTGGAATGTGGCAAGCAAAAATTAAAATCAACCGTGCATTGGGGTGGGCGAATTTAGAAACACCATGAAAAAACTCTGTTTCTGTTTTTGTAGAACCAACAGAAGAATGTAGGAAGCAGTTAAGACAACAACACCATTCTACATACAAATACAACAACAACTGAGAGCGCTCTCAAGCGGAACTGACTGACAATTACAGACATTAAGAATAATCGCTAGATAGAACCGTAAGCGATTACTTACTGGGTGCTAGGAGAAGGTAGGCCAGAGGAGAAGACATAGGAAATGAGAGCATAAAGTGAGGTAAATTAGCGTTGGCGCAGACGCGGCAAATCAACAAGTGCGCAAAGTATGAAAAAAGTGCGGTTAGAAATGCTCGGTCGGGTATGTCTGTGGAAGGGGTACCTAAGTTGGTTGCTAGATAATTGCTCAGGAAGCGACTGCGAGTTATTAGAAAAAGCTGAAAAGTGTGGGAGTTTAGAAGAATTCAGCAAAAAAAAGTTGAATTAATGCAATTGCGTGCCGCATGTTTTCGTTATGCTCTCTAATTGAGAGCAATTAATTTGTTTTACAATTAAATTAAAACTTTAATTGTTATAAATTGGCGGTTTGTAGCAATGACAGATGGTGCTTTGAAAGTTCGTCCAGCTTGAATGTAATTGTTTCAAATTTCGAAAGCTGCGAGCATTCAACAAAAGACATAAACAAATAAAGATGCTGCCGTGTTGTGCGATGTACAGATACGTAGGTTGACTAATATATTTTTGGAATTGGCAACTCACAACTTTATCGTAAAGTTTGACATTTTGATGTTATAATATGTTGTCAAAAAAGTCTTGCGGTATTTTTATTGAATGATTTATTGAATTTATTGAAATGGTTTATAACGGTTTGATGACTACTATGCCGGTCTCTTTTGACCAATTCAGCGATTTTATCGCAATTTTCCACGACAGGCCTTCCGGAGCATCTTCGACCGCCTCTACACCAGAACGAAAACGTTGAAACCATCGTTGTGCGGTGGAAATGGAAACTGTATCGGGTCCATAAACTGCACAAATTTTATTGGCGGCTTGAGATGCCTTTTTATCTTTATCGTAGTAGTACTGTTAAATATGCCGTGTTTTCTCTTTATTTTGCTCCATGTTAGCGACGCTATAACTCACGAAGAAACGATAATTAATCAAACGCGTGTTAGCGCGTAAAATGAGCTTTCCAAGAAGGTATAGCATGATCCGATGCGACGACTAAAACTAAAACTACGCGCTTTCAACCTATTACATATTCAGAACTTTTGACATCCGAACGCTAGTTGTTTACAGTAACATAAAATATTCATCTCGGCAAAAAAATCGAATTAAATCGCTGAAGTTTTCAAGCGATTATTTTATACAATTTTCGAAGTGGATTAACTCAGCAACAGTGCATTGATGAACTTGATTCAGTTGTTGACAATGAAGCTCCATAAAAGACTAGTGTTTGTCGATGGTAGGGTGAATTCAATTGAGGTCGTAGATCACACTGTTCAAGAAACAATTGATGCTGTGATCAAACTAATACTGCATATTATGTGATTTATAGTGAGATTGAGACAACAGGCTTTAAATGGACCAGCATATATTCAATATTGCATGAATATTTGCTGGTATAAAATTGTGTTCACAGTGGATCACTGACGTGATGTCTCTTAAATGGATTGATTTAAAAAGATTCGTCTTTTAATTACTTAGCAGTAACAACGATGCTATAGACTCACTTTATCAACACAAGTTAGTGAATTACATAAAACCAACAACCAATTAATTCACATCTGTAAATCATAAATTTCTTATGCCTTCCCATTTATGTATGTGTGCGTTACAGTTATAAATTTCAAATGTATGTAAATGTAAGTTCACTTTATTGCTTGAACAAACCAAACCAAAACTAAAGCTGGTGAAAAGACACACCAGCATACACCGGCGCTGGTTGTGATCATAAATCAAGAATGGGCAGTATACAATTTAATTCACCTAAATTTTATTGCTAGTGTGGGCAATCAGTTTTATAGTTGCTGAAATTTTTTCGGTTAACTTTAGAAAACATGCCGGATTAAAGTGGACTGTACTAAAAGTTTATGTGATTTAACATGCTCATATGGATAACTTATGAGTTTTTGGGTATTTGTGTGCATAAGTGATAATTGGCCAGGCAGAAAAGTCGTGATGATTTATGCGTTCACGACAGAGCAAGTTTTATTATACTCGTATGATTTTTGTTTTCGACAATTTTGTATTGTAGTCGTATGCAGTAGTTCTGTTGCATTACGTTATGTTACGTTACGTTATGTGTACGTACGCAAGCCAAAGTAAAGCATATCGGTCAAAAATTTGCATTCTCTAGCTTTGAATTAGTAAGCTTACAATTTTGAAGCAATTAGCTGACACTGTAGCACAATTCACCTAGTAAGCTTAAGGAAGAGATCTTCTGTGAGCGTTTGAACAGTTCCTGCTTAAGTTACTATATGATCGCAATTTTTCGAATTTGAAATATGTTGGGAGGATATGATTTTGCATAATATTCGAGATAAAAATAAATCTCCATACTTTCAACTAGTTCAAAAATAGAACAATACATATAATACCACGCACTATTGGGAGAAACTTGGATCGTATTTATTATATGAAATTTAAAAATCTTCCGGAAACACACTACAATCATTTTAACTTCCAACAAAAGGCCAATTTGAACCTTATCAAAATGTTGGAGCTTTGGGCATGGAACACTTACACGGCATTTATACTCTCATTCCAAATATTCCTTATTGCTTCAGTGTTGAAGTTTATAAATATATTCATAACTCAGAAATCATTATTATACTCACAAGAAGCTACTTTCTAAAATGATATTTCTATGAAACTCGATCAGCCTTACCTAGAAAGAAAGTCAAACAGAGAAATTTGTATTAGTGATAAGCAAAACAAAACTTATAGCACACAAACAGTATATAACGTAACATATACGATAACCTAATTTCAAAAATTCCTAAATTCGGTACATATATTTATAAATTCAGTTTTTTTTCCAAATCTAAAAAAATACATATAATACGATCTAGCAGGAGAATGAGACTGCCACCGATTTAGTAATTTACAACACATCATCAGATATCCAGAGTAGAACAAACTTTCCGCAGCTCCTTTTGATCTGCTTTAATTTCCAAACTTTCCACATCTTTAAGAGATGAATTTTTTTCGGAAAATTTCGAGGTTAATTCGGTAGACCATCGAAACTGTATTGTTCATTTTTTTCTGTATTATTTATAATTTGGGGTCGATAAGTAAATTGTTAATATTTTTAGAAAAAATGTTTTTTCTGGCAGGACAAAGAGAGGGATGTTCGAAGGATTTTAGTATATCCCCATTTTATATGCTAGTATTAGATGCATCTATATTTGAAACCAAACTATCTGGTTTGCTGGGTATATTATGTCTATGTGTAAACACCGTAATTGTCTTCTTTAAAATAATTGTTTACCATTATAAGTACATATGTAGAGAGCACAATGAAACGAAAAGTGACGATTTACTTTAGTTAATTTGCAAAAGCAAGTAATTTGTAACAAAGGTATATCAAGAAATAATAAATATTTATATACGGAAAGGTATATGTTTTGTATGGGTATGTCTGTCATTTTGATTATTGACTGACAACATCAGGTCAATAGCTTAGCTGTAGCAAGTCAGTCAACTTGCGCAGATTAGCGAGATCACCGACTTCCGGCGCTACTGCGGCGCATCGCGTGAAAAAAAGCGCAAACACATACCCATACATACAAGTATGTATATAGATTAATTTTAGCAATCGCCAAAACGCGAGCCGATAATTATTTGCGAGATAAGCCGGCTTCAACTGGCGCTTTAATGTGGCGCGTTTCCTCCGGGCGAGTGCGGTGTGAGTTCGTACGTTCGTTGAATTAAATTAATTAAGCCGAGAATTGCTGACTCTGCAAAAATTTAAAAAAATAAAAAAAATACATATTTATACATATTTATACATTTACGTATGTCTATATGTTTGCGTGTATGTATAGCTTTAATGATTCATGAAATATCTCGCGTTAATCTCTCACAGTCATCGAGTTCTCGAGTCGTTTGTTATGAATGATTTTTGGCTCTACTAACTTGTCGTCATAGCTTGAAGATTTTGCTACATATACAGTTGTCCACAAAATAATAGGAGTGCCACTATGAAAAATTTGTTCAGCTACATAACTTTTTTAATTCACAAGTAAATTACGCGAAATAATAACGGTACACATAACGGGATACTAGCATTAAAATACAAAACAAATTTTTATTCTGAGGATTGCTGTTCTAGTTCTGCTTTGCTAGTTCTCGGAGACACTTGTTATGGCTTTCCACAAAATAATAGGAGTGTTAGATATTTCGTTTTCAAAATAGTCCTTAACATAAAAAATATTCACAAAATTAGAAAAATAAGTATAGTTCCATAATCTAGCAGCAATTTAAATTAGTTATTATTTTATTTAATCATTGGGTTTTTCTCTAGTGGGTAGAGGAAATCCTTGTACAGAGGAAAAGCGTAAAACGACAAAAAAATTGAGAAAACTAGGAAAAACTTATAAAGAGATCCAAAAAAATCGTAAAATGCTCTTCTCAAATGATAGCAAATGCCTTAAATTATATAAACAAAAATTAAATTCGTAGACAAAAGCGCAAAACATCCACTGCAGACGATCGCAATGTAGTGCCGGTAGCGTTAATCCTTTTGCTTCAGCCAGGAGCATCCATGACGAACTAAATTTGTAAGTTAATACTGAAACTATTCGTATACATTTGGAGCAGATCAAATTATTTACTAGAAGTCCACAAAAAAGACCCCATTAAAAAAGAAACACAAGGAAACCCGCATAGAATTTTCAAATGAGCATGGCTCCTGACCCGCGTCTATGTGGGGAAACATATTGTGGTCAGACGAATCCAAAGTTGAGTTATTTGGTAGTATAGAATCTAGGAACTTTGTTCGACGTCCCCCTAACTCAGAATATAATCCCCGGTGTACCACAAAGACCGTTATACTTGACGATGTCAAATCATGGTATGCGGTTGTTTTTCAACATTGTGGTGTTGGTCCAATACACTTAATTGAAGGCATCATGGACCAAAGGGTATATGTCAAAATATTCGATGAGGTAATGGTATGTGGTACCTCACGGAATATGTCATTGATATGGGTATATTAATAGGATAATGACCCTAAACGTACCAGCAAGTGCGCAAAAAAATGGTATAGGGCCAATGGAGTTAAGGTTATGTGGTGACCTGCTCAGTCTCCTGACCTCAACCCCATTGAAAACCTATGGACAGATATCAACAAGAAAATAGCTGAAGAGAAACCAACCAATTCGAGAGATTTGTGGCAAATAGTGAAAGAGGCTTGGAAAAGAATACCAATAAAACGTTGCCAGGATCTCATAGACTCCATGCCTCGGAGATGTGATGCTGTATTAAAAAATCGAGGTTATTCATCGAAATATTAATTATTTTAATATTCTGTGAAACTTTGGAAGCAATATATATTAAAATTATAGAACGGCCTCTTATTATATAAAATACTCCTATTTTTTTGTGGAACTAGTTTTTTAGTTTACTTGATATAAACTGCGATATAAATGTTTGTTTATGTTTAATTGAAATAGATGGAATCTGGAAATATTAATAGGTCTTTAGCAAAATACATTGTGCAAAAATTTTGAAAAAATAAAACATTTTTGTTAATGAAAATTAACAATTCGTTTTTCCCATGTGGTCACTCCTATTTTTTTGTGGAAAACTGTATATACAGGGTCTACACTATACCATACATATAAGTATACCAGTGCATATAAGCTTATGCCGTTTCTATGATTTGCAGTTCAAGTTCGTGGTTTAATATTTGACAAGCCTTTTACATTTTGCTGCCTCATCTCTTTTGCTGCGAGTTGTTGGCCGCGGACACGTCGGAATGCCGGTGGGGGTACGATGCCACAGTGCCACATGTGCTGCATAGGCGCACAGCGGTCACATTGCATAAATATGTATATAGCCGAGATATATATGTACATATATACCTACTTACTTTATATAAATATGTATGTACATATACGGATATGTGTATGTGTGTTCCATCACGGCTGCGGAACTGGTTTCGTATTCTTAACTTGACTTTTACGCCTTGGTCGTTTATTTTTGCTACTTTTTCCTATCGTACAGGCCGTTGTCGCGTTATGAATTTATTTTTTTGTGTTTTGTTTTAGGTTTTACTGTTTCCTCTTCTTCATATAACACATCGTTGCCCTTTAATACTCAGAAACGGCTGGCTGAGAAGTTTAAAGTTACTTGTTTTTGGTTACACTTTGAATTTCGAAGGTTTTCGTGGTTTTATGCTTCGTTCTTAAGACTTGCTGTTGTTCGTTTTGGTTTTTAAATAAAAAATATCTGAATTTGTGCTTATATATACATCTGTTTAGCTTTGCTATGCCACGCTCTTTTGTTTGAGTCGCTTCTTTTACAAGTTGTTCAAATATTTTAGGAGGTTCCTTTGAAGAAACTGACCCTTTAAGGGTTGGCTTACAAATCTGTGCTGTATGGCTAAGTTAATTGGAGTTGCAACACGTACAAAATTCAAAAAATAACAACAAGACATAAATTTCGACGCACCAAAGCAGTAGTTGAAGAAAGAACAAAGTCTAATAAAGGAAGCATTGAAAAATAAAAATTTAAATATTTATATATTAAGGGAGACAATAATCCCGGAATCACTGTGCCATTAACGAAAAAGACACAACGCACGAAAATGATGAATGCACGAGTGCCCGCTTGACGACAATCCGCGAGACAAAACTTCGCGGTAATGACAATAAGAATGAATTGTGCAAGGAAATATGCATCTTGAGCTCACATTTAATAGCGCGACAGAATGCAGCCAGCGGCTAAAGGCAGGAACCAAAGGGCAATAGTAAGCAATATGAACAACGAATCTGAGGATACATGTGACTACGAAAGTAAAAATATAAGCACTGGCTTCTTTGTACCACAATATTGCCCTCTCCTCTGCCTCTCATTGTTTGTATACTGCTGAGAGGTCAGCTAAAAGTTTTCATGCCTCTGAAGACCAGCTGCTAGCGAGCGTAGCAATCGAACGAACAATGAGGCCTCAATACATACGAGTACATACAAATGTTTATATAATGCTCTATATAGTCGAGAATGCTTCCAGTCCAGCAAGCATGAACGATCCTCTTGGCGGCATCGGCGGCATTTTCTCTGTGAAGTGTACCGTGTGTGTGTTTCAGTTGGCACATTCAAGTGGAAAAGGTACTCACTCGGCATGAGCAGTAAGGTGAAGAGTGACTATGGCAGTGCAGGGAAGGTATGCATGTTGAAGGCTCAAGCGCTTAGGATTGCTCTGATGTTTCGTGATTTTTAACTCGCTACTTGAACGATGGAGAATGATATTTTAAAACAAACTATTAATATTTATAAGCTATATACACACTACATATATTTGTGGATATACTGCAAAAAGCTCGCTTTATTTAAATTTGATTTATAAGGCATACTCAAAACAGTTGTAGAGAAAATCCCTCTTCAGTTTACTAAATAGGGAGAACATTCCTTAATGTTCGATTTGCTCATATATTTCAAGTTGAGATCTCGAAGTTAAAGGAGATCCAGACTTCACAACCTTAATATTGTATGGTTTCAGAAATATAGATCCTGTTTTTTATACAGTGTAGAGGATGGAAATGAAAACTAATTTAAAATGGTGTTGCAGACTGAGGTAGTCGATTATAAATTAATCTGCAACTTCGAACTTGATTTAAAAAATATTTTTTGGAGAAGCGCCTCTTGTTGCACTTGAATGGCTTATTTGTATCCAGATTTTTGAAAATATATGAACTGTTGAAACATTTAGACAATAGTGCTTTTAGATATTGCAATTCATAAGTACCAAGAAAAAAATCAACCACATACAGAAAATAGTTAAAAGGTTCGTATTAATACAAGCAGCAGAGAATTTTTACAAAAAATTGGTCTACTTACGGTAGAAAATAATTTCAGTTAACACTTAAATGAAATCAATTTTATGTTTTCAAAACAGGAAAAGGTAGAATATTCGAACTGGCTAAGATACAAAACATGTAATAAGCAATTTAGCTACCGTATGACATGGTATGACTGTTTACTGTTACTGTTTCAAGATTGAATTTTTTCCCTCAATCTAGAAAATTTTTATACTGACTAAAATATCGATATTTTAACTGACTGTTTATGCATAAGGCAAATTAAAGAGTCCCGAAAATTTTCGAGATCCCGAATTATTTTTTTCCAATCCCGAAATTTCGTAGCTTCTTTACCAACCTAAAGTAGTTTTTTGTCAAAATATTTATCACTATACAACATAAGTAGAAGCCGTTGTTCATTTAATACCCAATTCGCAATCAATGATGGCATTAACTTATTGAATAGTGTTGAACAAAGGAAAAATTACAAAATATGATTGACACCTGATATTTTTTATCACTATGTATGTAAATATTTTAAGCCATTTTGCTCAAGTGTCAACTTTTAAATGCGAAGCTGTGGCAATCATTTAAATGTGATAAATAAAATAATGTTAATATTAGACTTTTATTTGCATGTGTATGCGTATTTGTTTGTATTTATTTGTATATCGAGAAAGAAACGCCTACAACTATCAAATGCGAACATTAAAACAGGTATTTATACACACAAATGAACCTGAGTTCTGCAATTTTTCATACTTCGTATTATTGTGTTTGTTGTTGTGATGTTTTCTAATCGTAGCAACAGAGAAGCCATACAATGCGCCACAAATTTATTACTGCCCCTCACTTTTCATTATTAATTTGACGTAAAATTATGCAAATCCCTTGAAATATGATTATGGCAGTCGGTGTGTCGGCACAAACTCACACCTAAATACATACGTACATTTGTATATGAACGCATTCAGGCATAATGAAAAATCTGTACGTATGGGTATGCTTTTGTATACATATCATCCTCTATGGAGGAGCAGTGGCGCCTCTCTTTAAGCTGCTTAGTTTAAGTTCGCATGTGTTTGTTATTTTTATTGTACGAGTAGAAGTGGGTGCCCTACAGGTGCCAAGCATTTTTTGTTGCTACTTGGACGTATATTGTAATCTTTAATATTTTTTTTTAATAAATTTTGTTGTTTTTTGTTCAGCCATATATTTTTATTAAATTTTTTTATTAATAGATATCTTCAGAAGCGATTGTCTTGCCGCCACCAGAATTAACTCCGATTGCCCTTCCAACGTATTAATTGCATAAAAAATATTTTTTTTTGTATTTTTCCTTTAATTAATAATGAAAAGGCCTAAAGGCCGCTAATGAAGTGCTAGATACTTGTTATTGTTGTTGCTTATTGCCTTTTCGTACATTTAGCGAAATGTATATGAGAAAATTTGTATGTGTATGTACATGGTTCATTTAACAACCGCTGACTGCTCAATGAACCGCCTAAACGCAGTCCGAGGAGAAAACAATAAAACAAAGCATAAATAGTAAAAATATGTAAGCGGTTATGTAAATTTTTCCTAACTTAAATCCAATCTATTTTTAGCTAGATTAACAAGCGATTAACAGCGGCAATAAATTTTAATTCGACGGAAAAAGGCGAACAAAAATGTATTCAAAATTCAGTATATAAATATGTACAATGTACATAACTTTAAATAATTATACACTACTCATACATATATGCAAAACACTTCCGTATACATAAGCGGATCTAATAACCATTACATGAAAATACCGCTAAAGCCATGTTAATTTAACTAATTGTAACGGTAAATTGTAATTGTAAAATTTCGCAATATTCCCGCTATTTCTTGTTGCTTTTTGTAATTGTTTTTTGGAGTGGTTACCGACCACTTGTAGTTGTTTTTGTTACTGTACTAAGTGCTCATTAGCATTTGCTAGTTTTCGCCGGCAACTTTTTGCAAACCCACTTAGCGCACACGCCCAGCTCCACTTCAAACGCGGCTTTTGGGGTGCTGAGTGGAAAATATCAAATTTTAATTAATGAATTTCAAAACGCTTTTCCAATACTATACTAAATAGGAAGCAGTTGCAATAAGTTAATAAAACCGGTAAACTAAAGAGAGATGAAAATATTTTAAAAGGAAAGAGGCATCACTTATCAGAAACTTCTATCGATTGGAAATTAAGTCGAAAACCTATTTTGTTGTCAAACAATTTCATTCTAACTAAGAATATTTAAAAAACTTTAAGGCAAAATAATGTTTTATGCAAAACTCAGCATCGTTTAAAAATACCTCTTCTTTCCTTGAGTTATCTCTAAATTAAAATTTTCATTTAAAATGGCAACCCTATTAAAACTTTATATTTTTACTTTTACGAAGTTCATTTACCATGCAAAATAATAATCTCTGATTTTTTCATAAAAATAGACATTTTTAAACCTGGCAACGTTATTAATATATTTCACTCAGTAAAACAAATTGTTAGATTCTGTTTTAAAGAATTTTTCTCCAAATTTTTTTTTCTGAACTCAATTTTCAAATATTCTTATAAAATCATCAAGTTGCCATGCAAGATTCTGCTTTTTTTGTTGTGAAATAACCAAATAAATTTTTAAATAATATACTATTTTTTATATAAAAACAAACTCAAGACGATCGACGGGGTAGACAGCGCTTACGCGATTTTAGCGCGCCAGTCATTTCTTCTTTTCGCAAGTTAGCGCCTGGCGCTACCAACGGAGTGGTCTTCCTCTTCCTCCGGCGGGTACTGCGTCGAAAACTTTATGACCTAGCCAGCGTAGCCGCTGTCTTTTAATTCGCTGAACTATGACAATATCGTCGTTTATCACATAGAGCTCATCGATCCATCGAATGCGATATTCGCCGTGGTCAACGCGCAAAGGACCATACATTTTTGTTAGAATCATTCTCCCGAAAACTCGTAACATCGACCCATTAGATGTTGTCATCGTCCATACCTCTGCACCGTATAGAGGGACGGGAATAATGAGTAACTTATAGAGTTTTGTTTTTGTTCGTCGAGAGAGGGTTTTACTTCTCAATTGCCTACTCATTTTGAAGTAGCATCTGTTGGCAAGAGTATTTCTTCGTTGGATTGGTTGGATGGAGTCTGACGTTGATGTACGAAGTTATCTACGACTTCGAAGTTATGACTGTCAACAGTGACGTGGGAGCCTAGTCGCGAGTGCGACGACTGTTTGTTTGGTGACAGGCGAAATTTCCTCTTGCCCTGGTTCACTAACAGACCCATTTGTTTTTCTTCCTTATATGGCTATAAAGAAAATACTGTCGAATTCTGTATCAAAGGGATCTCAGAGTTAGAATATCGAGACACAAGCGAGAAAGTGATTTTAAAGGAAATTACTAGAAACTGTTCTGCCATAAGAATGACCGTCAGATATTTATTTGTTTTCTGCTTCTTTTTAGCCTCTTAATATCATACTAAGAGCTGAAAGACAATAGAACGCTTTAACATAATGCTGTACCTACGTATGTATATATCTAAGTAAGTTGAAAGAAATAGTCTAATAATTTCTCTTATAAAAATCTCAAACACAAAGTTAAGCTTCACGATAGATATTTATATATCACTCGTAGAAAACTGTTTGGCTTCTATAATGAAATTTTAATAAAACTTTAAATTAATACTAACATTTCCCCGACAGTGTAGTTATTCGCACAAAACAGCACGAACCGAAAATGATGCTTACTTCAACGTACCACTTGCCACAACTTCGCCTACACAACCCTCTGTTCAGAATTATTGTTTAACCAACTACTGGTGAATTTATCGTAATATTAAAAAATATTTCCCAATAACATTAATTGTGTTGCAGTTAGTTTACAATTACAGCAATGCATGCCACACTTTTGGAGCAAATGCAATTGTAAGTAGAAATTACTTCACTTTTCTTGCAGCGCCAATGTGGCATTGTTTTGGCACAAACTTTCAAGGCTTACCAACAGCCAGAAAAACAATAACAAATACAGAGGCAGCATTTGAATTGCTTTTGTGTAAACGCATTTACCACAAAAAACAAAACACCAACAATAAAAAAGGTGTTTAAATATTCGAAAAAGTTGTTGTTATTGTGCAAAGCCAACCGCCACAGCGGTTGTAACTAAATTGGGCGCCAACAACAAGAACAACTGCAACCATTTAACTAAAGCTTTAGAAATTGCGTGTAGTGCGAGGTGGAGTGACGAAGGGGCTGCTGTGCTCATAATTTGATGCAATGCATTTTAAAACTGATATTTGTATATATGTATGTGTGTTTATTTCATTTTAAATATGCAAATTTAATTTAAAAGATTCACTTGGAAAAGACGCGCCATTTTTCTCTCGGCCATGCAACTGGGTCGGTCGCACAGCATTCCTTCATGCTGTCATGTCTCGCGTACACGCCTTTAGGGCTGAAGCGCAGACTTCGCAGACTGTTCCTAACGGAACGCTTATTTATTGTTGTTGTATCCTTAGTTAATTTGGAAACCGTTGTTTTAGTATTTTGCAGCGACGGCGCTTTGCGTTAAATGCGCACCTCACTCCCCCTCAGAACGCCCACTTCATGCCATGCTAGTTGAGGCTGCTCGTTTCGTTAGGCTGTCGCTCCTGCCACCCGCTTATAAATTATATACAAATTTCCCCACGCCAACAACGAACACAACAATGCTGCTGACGTCTTTGTCGACACTCAGTTTGCACGGGGCATTGATTGTTGCGTTGTTGTTGTTGCTGTGACTTTAGATTATGATTCGGTTAGGTTGGTTGAATGTTGGGTAGCTTGTTGTTGTTGGGTGTAAATTGTCGGCGATGAAAATGTGGATTTATGTTATACATATTTTGAAATGCTCAAGATTGTTGTCGTTATTTTTGAATTTCTGCTGTCTTGTGGACTGTTGCCGACAAGCTTTAAGTGGCAAAACTAATATTTGACAATAAGTTTTGCAATCAGTGAGATTTTCATTTTTAATGGAATTGATTTTATTTTAATTTTGTTGAGAGCCATCTCTGGAGCCTGGTTGCTCTGGCTCCAGCAGCAGGTAATGGTAAAGTTAATTGGCTCTCAGCAAATTTATCGGTTGGTAAAGATTAAATAGTGAAATCTTATTCATAATTGGAGCCGAAATTTGGCTTATGTAGGGACTGAAAATTGAATGTCTGACTATCTCATTTAAAGTCGTCTCTCTACCTATCAATGTTATCCCGAAATTTTGGGATTAATACTATAATAAGATAGATAAATTTCCGATAAATACAATTACATTTACTTTTTTCAAATGTTCATAATGATATTTTCCAGATAAAAAAATAGTCCCATCATTTCGAGTTTAATCACTTAGAATTAGATTTTACAGATATAAGCGGCAGTCTCGAAATTTCAGGACTTCAGGGTTTTTAAAATAAGATGCATTTTGGAACAACAATATTGTTTCATTTCATACATTTAGATTTTGCAGATCACAGGATATTTCGGGATTGGTATAATAATAAGATTAAGATCTTAATTTATCTAGCAACTGAAATTTGTTGAAGCATTTAATTTAAAAACGTCACTCAGTTGTTACTTGGAAAATCTTGAAAGAAGAATTTTGTCCATTTTTTTTCTTCAAAGTAATCCCCTGCCGCTGCAATACACTTATTAATTAGAAACAAGAAAACACGTTAACTTCGGTTGCACCGAAGCTAAATACCCTTCACCGGTGCATTTCTGTTAGTAACTATTTGTTCAGTTTGTATGGAAGCTATATGCTATAGTCAACCGATCTGAACAATTTCTTCGGAGATTACATTGTTGCCTTAGAAAATAATATATACCAAATTTCGTGAATATATCTTGTCAAATGTGAAAGTTTTCCATACAAGAACTTGATTCCGATCGTTCAGTTTGTATGGCAGCTATATGCTATAGTGGTCCGATATCGGCCGTTCCGACAAATGTGCAGCTTCTTGAAGAGAAAATGACGTTTGCAAAATTTCAAAACGATGTCTTAAAAACTGAGGGACTAGTTCGTATATATACAGACAGACGGACAGACGGACAGACAGACGGACATGGCTAAATCGACTCAGCTCGACATACTGATCATTTATATATATACTTTATAGGGTCTCCGACGATTCCTTCTGGGTGTTACAAACTTCGTGACAAACTTAATATACCCTGTTCAGGGTATAAATATTAGATACTTTGCATAATTAAGTTGTAATCTTTTCACTGCTCATTTATTATGATTTTAATTAAAGCAAATATTTTCAAAAAAAAGCATCTGAAATTCCAAAATCTTTTCAGGGTACCACTTTTTGTATTCGTCATGCTCCCAATTTGTTAAAAGTAAGTGTGAAATGTTAACTTGCAAGCCCTTTAAGCACCGCCGGCTATTATGGTACAAGAAGCAGGAGGTTGAGGGATCACTTGCGTGAGTATTGTTCTTGTAGCTCATAAATTTAATTACTAACTGCCTCAGAACATATCTAAGGAACAACAACAAAAATGTATATGTAACTAAATAAATAAGTAAATTTGTTTATCTGGTATGCCATTTGAACACATATTTACTAAAAACATTATTGTTTTTGTTTTTGTTGCCTTTGGGTATTTCCCTTTGCGATTGAGCGATTTCATTTTATTTTATTTGCCCATCTGTTGTTTCAAAAAATTTCGCTGAATAGTGAAAGCGGTTGGTGGCCAAGAGCTCGGGGGCACTTTGGAGGAGACTTTAAGTAGTGCTGCAGCTGCTTTGCAAATATTTAATTATTTATTTAGGATTTGCGAAATTTAAGCACGAATACATATGTATATATATACACAGTCATACAAATAAATATTTTTTTGACATCATACGGAGTAATTGGTTATCTGAATACTTACAGATATATGTGTATACACTAGCTTTATTTACATAAAAAAGTATAAGCAAAAGCTTAGTGTTTCGGCATTTTGAAATGACTTTGATATAAGATACAAATTCCACGCTTCCTACACTCAGATTTACGGTTTGTTTTCAAAAGCAAACATGTTTAGTATGTATAAGAAACCAGTAACATATTTTTATATATAAAATTTTGTCAAAATAGACACTAATCTTAACACATATTGTCGAATTATAAATTTCGGGATTTATTCAATGCGATCTGTTTGACTTAATAACAATTTGGAACTTTTCTAAATGCTTAGCAATTAATTTTCATAGGGGTCCCGAAATTTCGGGATCGGTTTCGGGCTTAGTTTGGAAAAAACCCAAAATTAAAACAAAAAATCTTGACTCTTCTACAATCAAATATAAATATGTTGAGCAGAATCAACATTAAGAAACATAACTGATTTTTTCGGATTTGGTATTAATATATGTACACACGTTCTTAGGACATACAAGTATGTATGTTAGGTTAG
Organism: Bactrocera zonata; assembly: GCA_037783105.1. Taxonomy (NCBI): domain Eukaryota; kingdom Metazoa; phylum Arthropoda; class Insecta; order Diptera; family Tephritidae; genus Bactrocera; species Bactrocera zonata. Next base: position 276,764 of record JBAWJQ010004285.1, read on the forward strand.
TATATTCAACCACAGAACATACTGCTATTCAATAAACTACATTTGATGAGATAAAATACTCTAGTCAATAAGTAAGCCAACTTCTGTCAGTGAGAAAAAATGAACTAAATTACTGTAACTGTTTTTGGCAGGTACATGACAATTAGGTTCTGTGCTAGATTAAGATACTTTTTTATAAGAATACTACATTGAAGTTAATATATATTGTTAATAATTCTGCGCAAATCTCATTTTAGAGTAAACGATTGGTATTGGAATTCCGGTATTCACATCTCTAATTCAAATGTTTACTTGTTATCTTTATATTTCTTTAGATGTGTATAAGTGTGAGGAACATTTGTATATTTTTCGCGATTATTTACTTGCGATTTTTCTCACTCTCATATAAGTGTATTTGTTTATATTAGTGATGTGTTTATTTGGAAGAAACTTATCAGGCTGAACAAGAAGTCAAGGCACTGTAAAGCGGGCCGTCAGGTTAAAGTACTCATTTTGTTCAATTGACTTATGGTAATATGACCCTAATGATGAGTGGCTGAGGGTTGATTCTTATTTAACAATTTGAAAACAGTTTTTGTATCTAATAGTCGGCCTTCGATTCGGATTTCTTTATGTTTTGAATTCAGTCCGTGCCGATACCAATATGAATATATCAAAAAATTACCCGCGATCAATGAAGGACTTATAGCAAGAAACTGTAAACAGACAGTTCGGGCCTGTCTTTACAGAGTGAAAGAGTATTTTTTTCTTATCATGTTACAGTGCTTGGAATCGTTAATACGTCCTTCAAGAGGACATAAAAGTATATCTAATCTCTAAACTAGTGAAACTCCCAAAACAATGAAGGAACGAAGGCCCTCAAATAACTTAAAGCTTCAAGAAATTTGCATTACATGGCAACTTTTTCTTCAAAAGATTGTGCTTCATCTCATTTAACATTAAAAGCAAATAATTTGGTAATACGCATGTCGAAACTAAATCACATACAATTAATTTTCGAAAAATTTCGTGTTGAATTTTAATGGAATCACGTAGCAACAACATTGAAAACTAATTTCGACCACTTGAAGATCATTGTCAATGGTGCTTTGTGCGTTATGTAAGCGTCGAATGAGCACAAGTGTAGTGTAGCTTGGTTGTTGATTTCCACTTTTTATGTCTTTTATGTTTTTTTGGTGTTTTTCCCTTATACGGTAGTTGCGATTTAAGGTATGTAAGCGGTAATCAGCTGATCGGTATCTCAACACATTTACACATACATATGTAAGTGCCTTGATGATTTTTAGTTCAAAGTCGCGTTATCTATCGAACAGGATCTACCAAATAGTCGTCAAAAAGTCAGCAACAACATAATGTACATGAGTACATAAAGTTAGTTTTGAATAATGTTGTAACTAGTCTCCACATTGACTGTCCTTCGGTTATACAGACAAGTAAATATTTATGTCTGTATGTATGAGTGATTATATGTTTGCGTATGTACAGATGTGTGATTGTTTACTTTTCACATTTCGAATACTTCACATTTCAAATACAGTTTTCCAGCGGAAATACTGACTCATGATCTCGTTTATAATCAATTCCTAGCTCATACTACTATTTTTGTTTTATTGACACTTTTTTTGTTTTTGTTTCTAAATTTTTTTTATTCATTTTTGTATCTATGTGTGCTTTTGTAATATTATGTATGTATGTATGTAGATATGAGCAAGTACCTTGAGGCATTAGTAGTCATCGCTCTTAAGAGCTACAATTCGGTCGAAGACTTCCAACATGTCCAAGTAAGCACAATTTCTGGTCGTCAGATAAATACATATATACATTTATACACATATGAACATAAATAAGTATGTAATTTAGTATTTCACCAGAAATGCATAATGAAAAGTCACAGAATAAGGCGCTGACATTGATGATTGCTGGCTGTTGCATATATACAGACAAACCAAATGTCAAATAAATATACTAGAAACATAAATATGTATAAATATGCCCATATATGTAAGTACATACTATACATACATAAATTACAGTAACCTGTGCCCAGATCGTCAGATATATGATCGAGTTGGAAAATATGAGTTCAAAGCAAAACGCATACTCACCAAACACATACACACATAAGCACACTTATAAGAGCCGCAGGCCCGGTATAAAGGTATGTAACAAGGTAAATGTAAACTCAGACTCCACTTCCACAGCCTTGATTACATTACAAGAAAAACAAAGAATAAGAAGAGATTCTAAAAGCAGGCGCTTCACACGGCAACAACCTTCGAATGTTATGAATGATGCCCAAGAACAAATATACGTATATAAATACATACATACATATGTTCATATGTATATCTTCGTACGGATTTTGTAACTTACAATTTGAAGGTAAAAGTGGTAATGAGTCTTCGAGCCAAAGTAAGTGCATTGCACTTTCACGCACATACACACTCACACTACAGAATTTTTCTTGGCGTTATGCAGTATAGTCTTGTAACAAAAATCGAAAAGGAAACAACAAAAGCAAACAGTCAATTCATTTAAGTGTGGAAAATGCGCAAAGTCATCACCATTGAACACGGCGATGGCCAAGATCAAGTATGTAAGTATGAGCGCACTAATGACTTGTCTGCAGAGGAATAGCAGCAAGCGTAGTGGTAGCGGTGGCTGTGCACAGTGTGTTATGGATGTGAAATATGTGAACAAAATTGCAAAATGGCCTAATATATTTATTTATATAAGATTTCTTCAATTTAAACTTTTTGAAAAATTATATATCCAAAAATGCTGGATTTGGAAATAGTTGATATTTAGTAAGCCTAATTCGATGAATAGTCTAAATCGAAATATTCAGTTCCGAGCTAAATAATTTTTCATGAGATTGCCTTGGGCAATAACCCGTAGCAAATTTCGCGAATATATTTCTTGAAACAAAAAAGTTTTCCATACAAGCCCTTATTGTGGTTGTTCAGTTTGTATGGCAGCTTTATGATATAGTTACAAATGGGAAGCTTCTTGGAGATAAAAGAACGTGTGTAATCTCGATCGTCGATATCTGAAAAGGTTTGATTCTGGTTTATATTCTAGCGGTCATGGCTAAATCGTCTCAGCTTGTCATGCTGATCATTTATTTGTGTATTTAACATTGAGACAAAAAAGCAGCTGAAATTGAAATTAAATTCTTCTGGTAAATGAATATTCAAAAAAAAATATTTTTTTTAAGTGGGTAGGAACTGTCTACAATCGTGGTTACATCATGATTTTTAATAGGGAGTTCTATTTGGCAGTGTTGACGAGTTTGCGTGAGAACATCCGTCGAAAATTGCCGGAATTATGGAAGATTTTAAACAATAATAATGTACCATCGCATCGAACCACGATTAAGACCGATAGTGAAACCAAAAGCTCAATGAACGGTAGGTGGAACCAGTTTTCAGTCGATTGAATAGATAAAACAATTTTTTTTTTATATTAATTATTTTTTTTTATATTAATTTATTTTTTATTTAATTGCATAATTTTTGTCTTTTTTATTGCAGTTTGCCGCACTGTACGACGGCTAAACAACTTGCGGCAGGTATGATACCAACATTTCATTTATTTCACCTCATTCGTCTTTCCTGCTACTAGTGCACAAAGAAATTTCGAATTTGACTTTTCGGTTGAAAATACGCAAGTGTAAACATGCGCTCAGGCATATGTATGTAAGCGTGTATATTTCCGAGACTATGTACCCACGTGTATACACATTTTTCTATGCACTTTTGTTGTTGGTGTTCTTTCTGCTGCATTTCTTTTATCTTTTGCCTGGTCATGCTGCTGAGGTCGTTGGAGTTTCTGTTAATGTTGTTTTTACATTCATGTTCCCATAGGGAAGTGTATGTATGTGTATGAGAACAATAACAGGCCTGCAAAACTTTTTCACCGAATAGATTCATTTACTTTTCACACAATTATTATGGCATCGATGCAATTTAGTTTCTTCGCCTACTAACTATCACAGTCACAAGCAGTGCGGAAGAGTGAGATACACTGACTCACCATTGTTCCTGTTGCGAATGTATATGAGTGTGTTTGACAGTAGAAGCATTTATAAAGTAGAAAATGATAGAAGGCAGAAATACATTCAATGGCTCGACTGCTTTGGATTCAATTTTTCCACCTGTCGATGTGTGAGAAATGCCAATGTTTGTACATATGTTCATCTATGAATGCACAAACATATGTATGCTGTTACATTGCTTAGTCTATTATAGTTTATAACTTTCATTATTATTTTTTTTTTTTTTTGCTTTTGTCAATCTTAAGCTGCTTGCGGGTGTGAGAAAATCACTGAAGCTTAAGCTGCTTAAGCATTTCTTGTTGGAATGAACACATGAGATTAAGATTTGCAGTGAATGGAAGAATTTGTTTTCAGGGAAATTAATTGCGCATGTGTGTGTGTGTGTGTGTTTAGAGATTAGTCCGTTATTTAACCTAATAATGGACTAAACACTAGTATCCCTACTTTTAGTACCATTTATTCCACACAAATATTATATATTCAGGGTGTGTACATACATATTTCATATATTTGGAAGGAGAGAGTAAATCTTTAGAGCTCATTTCCCACCAATGAATTGGAAAATCTCATAATGTTATTATGAGATCTCCATTGATATCCAGAATGTCCTTACTTTTATACGTTTGCATGTATGTATGTATGTCTATACAGGGAACTTGATTTCATTTTAGAAATGATCTTGAAAATTACGGATTCCATTCTTTTCCGCTATTTTTTTTTAACTCTAAAAAACAATTTTGGTTTCTTTTTTTGTAATCTTCAGGTTGTCTAAGCACTTGTTCAGACCTTCAAAAAACAATTGGATGATTCTAATATCTTATTCTGTAATTATCACTATTTCATCTCTAACACATTCCCTTAATTAAATTCTTACCATCCTCAAAGCAGCAATAAACACATTTCTTAAGTTTCCATCCTGCTGCTACTTTCCTTATCTTTATGTTCTCGCTTTATTTCTGTGAGAATTTTATGCATTTAGTTCCACAATTATGTTTGTACTTGCAACAAATTTGTTGTTTCTTTCAAAAACATAGTTTTGTTTACCAGCTGTCTGAGTTGTTATTGTATTTTATTTACCCAAACTTAAAAGTGCTTCCCAAAGCACATTTTAGTGGAAAGAGTGTGGGTGGCATTTGCAGAGTGTGGGGATTGTTGCCAGCAGGAATTGCTGTAAATAAACGTGAATTTTAGGAAATATAATGAGTAGTCCAGCAAGTGACTAAACTAGGAAACAAACGAAAATTTTCTTACAACGCAAAAATATGAGTAAAATTAACCTTAAGTTCAAAATTTAGGGTTTCTTCAAAGGCTGTTATTACAAATTGATTTGTTACTGTGAAGCTTTGAACTCATTGCAGAAACATACAACATTCTACCTGGTAGATATTTTTGAGCTATTGCAGCATCGGATTTTGGAATTCTGAGTAATGTACAGCTTTCACCATCAAACAATTTAACCATCACGAATTCCATTCATCGGGATATTTTAAGAGATGAGCGACTCGCAAGTAGCATGAGTATACTTATCAGAGGTTGACATCTTTTATAGCCCGTAGTGAGATATAAACGCTATAACCTTACAATTATATAATATTTTATATGTATTGTTGATATCTCTTTAATAAATAAATATACATACATACTTACATATATTTCTACTTTTCTTTATAACCCAATTTGTAAGTATGTAGATATGTAGTATATATATATTTACTTCGAATTTCCGCCCAAACATCAAGAAGTCTAACTCCACAAACTTCTTTTATACTATATACTACATATTAAGTAAATATGCCTATTTACAAATGTATGTTTGTAAATAGTTGGTGCTTTGAATTTATCTAAGGCAATAAACAGATCATTTAATATATAAACACAAAAAACAGTTTAGAATATTTACGGAAAATGCATATTCAGGTGCCACTCAACAGCCAACAGACCCAAACGCTCTAGATCCAGCAGAAGAAGCAGTCTTTCGTTGCACTGCGTGCTGTTATCACTTTTCATTGCGCTGCACCTGAACTCGTTTCATGCACATTTCAATATTTATATAACAATTTAACGCTCTTCATTACAACACATGTATTTGTTTTTGTTGTTGTTGTGCACCATCTACAAATACGGTAACATTTTTGACTCCCTCACGAATATCGCAGCTGTGTGTTATTTGAATATGAGGCAAATATTAGACCAAGTGAGCTATAGAACAGCATATAAACACATACATATGTGAGTGTGTGTTGATAGGAGTTTTATGATATACGAGGCAAACGTCTGCTATGCTCGAAAGAGTGCAGAAAAATAAATAAATGCATAAATAAACGAATAATGAAAATGCTCTTTTAAAAGCCATCTCAAATATGCGTATCCGTATAGGTAAACACACACAAACATATTTACATACACACATACTTAAAAGCGGGCAGTGAATGTAAGATGCAAGTGCATATATTTACACACATATTCTCGTGCATTAATGCATTTGCCTTTGCATGCCAGCAATTTGTTGCGCTTTAGTGGCATTTTCAATATTTACAAGTCTCTCCTCCGCAGCACAGACACACATACAGAACGCTGCACTAATGCTTCTTCTTGCGTCTTCTTGTCATTGCGCTAATACTTTTATATCACTTGGGAACATAAACAAATATTTATTGTATATTAGGTACTGTGCAAATGTATACATATACATACATAGAGGAATTTAAAAAAAATGGAGGAATAGAAGCGTATCTCAAAACTCCGCATAGCTGGGTGACAGCTCCAGCTTCGCAGAGTGAATACCCGTCGTGACCATATGTACATGTATATACATATATATATATATGTATATATTCACCATCACCTGTGTGGGCAAAAGGAATTTTAGTATCTGAGTTTGTTTGCTCATATTTTTATCGTGGCATTTACATACATATCTATAGAGTTATGATATGCAGATAAGAGCGCTTGCTTATAGATATGTACACATATAGAAATATATTTATGTATCTACCAGAGTTATTTTCATACTTATAGTGTATCTATGACAGCCATTTCATTTGACTACAGGTGTTGCATATGCAAGAGCGTGATTCCCAACTCTCGTGATCGCAGAAATATTATCACGAGCAAAACTTCAAGTCCTCATTTTCCTTTAAATTAATACATATTTTTATAAATGGGAATATATTAAATTTGATACTTGACTTTGATGTCTATAAATTTACTAGAATTGAAAAAAAAAATATACTATATAAATACAGATATATTAATACTGCGTACTATGGCCTTATTATCGATAAATTCGCTGGAAATTTTACAATATCGATACTTTTGTAAGGAATATCGGTTAATAATTTTTTTAATATATACTAATTATAATATATATTTGGCATAAACTGCGTTTTAATCAATTTCATCAATATAAAGAAATATATTTTTTTTAATTAAATTTGATTTTTTCAGAAAAGTGTTCTTAAAAATATTCAAGTTCCATAGGCATTAATGGCTTACAGCATTTTGCTTGCAAATCTCATATATCCGTTCACAGCTGCTTAGCATTGACCTCTTTCGACGGCATTTCTATACATATTTTCACACATACATACATATGTACTTTTTAATATAACTTTTTCATTGAACTGTTACATTTGGTATGTGAAATGTTCTGTTGTTATACACTAAAGTCTTCTTTATTGTTGCGCATCTGGTTTGTTGCGTTAATTGGCCATTTTCTTTTATTAAGTCCAGATACAGATATACATATGCATATGTATATAATTATAGGCCATTTATATGAGGGTATATTGATGTACATATACAGATGAGTTTACATATCTCCGTTTATTCGCATTTTCTCAAATGTGTGGTCATGTTTATAAGTATATACATACATATATGTAGATATGTCTTTATTACACAATATTTCGGTTGCTGCTGCCTTCCTGCTGCTGTTATTACCATCTACCAGAAACTGATGTCATCACTGTGTCCAATCCTTTGTTTCCATCGTTGTTGTTTTCAGTCTTACGCATAAATAATATGTACTTTGCCATCTGTAATTTCTGTTCTTGCTTCGTCTTCTCATCTGCTCCATTCATTCCAATTAAAATAATTACAATTTTTATACATTAACAATTTAATTAACATTATTTTCTCAGTTGCGTTTGTGGCGTCGATGGCTCGCAAGCAAAGGAAGTTCAACCGTCACACTCAGCGCGAGATACCTAGGTGGTGAACATACGAGTACATACATAGGTATATATGTATATGTATCTAGTCAAATACAAAACATATTTATACTCGTATACATACATTTGCAGATGAAGATAAGTTTAAGTACAAGTCAGCGCTTGTGGATAACATCTATGTTAACTGCCATCATGCATGTAGCACATACAGATCTACTTACATCAGCATATACTATACATAAAAGTATATGTATAAGCATATAAATATATACTACATAACAAATTCATGAATGAATATATTTCTATATCTTTTTACACCTCTTGCTTTGTTAATACTTTATCACGTAAAAATTAAGCGACAATTCAGCGCGGTTCGCATGAATGACAGAGAATAAAACAACACCAAAAAATATAGATGAAAAAGCTTTTTCAGTAAGTGAATAAACCAGTAGAACATATCTATAACCAACTTACAAATCTACAAAGTATTTTATTTTCAACTACACTAGTTTATTAAATGCCTCATAAATATGCTCAAAGGGTCATCATGATGGATCAGACTTAATTCCGAAACTGATTCAGTTACAAGGTTATATATTTTTTAGGCGTGTGATTATTAAGTCGAAACATCCAAATTACGATTTTTAAGACTTTTAGAAAAGATACAAGCCTTCGGAAAGTCATTTAGATATTAAGATGGACATAAAAGGCTCTTCAACCGAATATGGTAAGTATTCGGTAAGGTTTAAATACTTATAGGATCGCTAAATTGTAGTTCCTAAACTTCTGAGAGCGCAATACAAAATTTACGACGATGTATTATACGGACCGTTCCCACAACAGTCGGGCTTAAGTACTGGAATATACCCGTATTTATATATGGCATAGCAATGTCAGCAATTTCTAAGTTATTTGGATAATGCCCTTGGCCCTTTATTACAGCTATTGGTTCTTATTGTCTGGTCCGATGTCTGTCATTTAGCCATCAATAAGACTGTACATAGTGGGTTTTCGAATTACAATTAAAGCACGAGGAAATTTTGCACATCAAGAAGAAGGAACTCGCAGTAAAAAAAAGTATATGAAAGTGGAATGTTATACATATATACGCAGGCAGAATGCATCCGAATATCCATGAACATTTGAGAGATGATGTTTGCTTCAAAAGCAAAAACAGCTTTCAGTTGAGAAGTGACGCTGAGGGCAGCTGTGCTAAAGCTGTATATATAAGGACCTTTGGAGCGTTAGAATGTCTATACGAGTATATTAAAGAACTAACCCCGACTTGTACTTTTGATAATTTCTCTGACTACTACATACTACTATTCCCTATATACCCTAAACACCAAAATTTTCTTGGAACTTATGGGAACTTCCACTTATCGGATAGCTTTAAATGGTACACCGAAAATAAATAAAAAGCTTGACAAAGTTTCCAGAAAACGAGTAGAGTAGAGTAAGATACGATTCTTAATTTTCGAAATGTCTGATGAAATCAGAAATATTGGTCATTTTCAGATTTCATTGCATAAATTACATAACTTCATCACATCTTCCACAAGAATATACCAAAATTCTCCCAAAAACAACAAAAACAAGTAAGATTTTGTAGACAATAAGAGCCTGAATTCGATTATTGCCTTATACCAAGTAAACTACCAAAATAAAAATAACAATTGTCGTTCTAACTGCCTGGTTTCCTTCGTATTTTTATACTCTTCTTTCCTCCAAGATACTCAGAGAACTTAGAGATATTAAACAATAACAAAATCAAGAATATAACTTAAATCTTCTTCTAACGAGACAAATATCAACATTTGTTTACTAAAGAAAGGAAACAACAATACACAATATTATCAAACAACGGAAAAGCAAACACATTCCTACATATCCGTAAACACATACTTCAAGAAGCTTAAAAGCGCTTCAGCCAAACGACGAGGCAATGGCATTAGTACTCCACACTTGGAGAAGACTTGGCCAAAATACATGGAAAGACAGTAGAGGAAGAAGAAAAAGCAGCTGCAAAGCGTTCAGCACACTTGTCAACACTATAAAATTAAGTAGCGCTTGGCTACTGGAAAGCGTTTTCTCGGCTTGAGTTTTTTTCTTCTTGTGGATACCACACAACCGAATTTGTACTTATGCATGGACTTACATTTATACTTGTGTGCATGTGTGACATAAGCAACTTAAGTTGAAAAGTTGTTGGCAGTGCTTAACTGTCTGATAACTACATGAGACAGAAGTATATCAGCGCACAGCGGCCCACTTAAAAGAACACCTTGGAGACCTGAAAGCGAAGTGCCACAGTGCCAAGCGATGAATACGGATGCAGGATACAAAAGACAGATATGGATACAAGGGACATAGAAATACTTGGCTGCTACAGCAACACTATCTGCTATTTATTGTTTTTCTTTTATTAACTTTTTTGTTGTAAACACAATTCGAGAAAATGTGAAGGAAGCCACTAGACAGCATATTTTCCCTACCAACTACGTTGCCATTAACATTGGCGAAGCCAACAATAAAATAAAACAGGCAAAAATTAGGGCAGGGAGTTAATTATTTGTGAGGAGATAATTTTTATTATGGATGACCCTAATATACTTTTGTTATTATTGGTGTATTTTTCTACTGAGTTGTACTCTATATTTGTATAATTAATAAAAACTGTCGACACGCTGAATATTCGAAAGTAACTTATTAGAAAAGATTAACTTATAAATATGAGATGCTTGGATGGCTCACTTTACCTGGAGAAACCCCGTGTCATACATGCCTCATTAGGCGTACGTACATAATTGTGTACTTATATGTACTCCTACAATATACATAGAGTAATGAAACGATTATATTCGATTCGGCCTTACGCACTTCACAAAAGAGCAAAGTTAATTTTTTTTTCGATGTACAATCCCTTCCCTTTAATTACAAAAATGTTTCAGAATTTCCCTGATACACAAAAATGAAGACATAACACAACATAGCCTAGCAAACTACAAACGCCGCCGAACATCACTCGCACCTCTCACAATTAACTACAAAATAATTATAATTGATGAATTTATAGGGCGACCTTGACTGGCAGATATTGGCTGCTTTTGTACAAGCAACCATTCACGTGCAATTAACTCGCACAATACACAAAAGGGAAGGAAATGGAAGACAGTGGTGAAGAGCAAAAGTAAAGAACACAACAAAAATAGCAAAAACAGCCGTTTAGGTGTATTTGATAACTTTGAAATAGTTACGAGCTGTCAGAAGAACACGAGGAACATAGAAGATGGATGTGAGAAATATTTGATAGGAGCGAGAAAAACGCACAGGTAGGATAGAGGAGTGTCAGTGATGGAAACAGCATGTAAGGTACATACAACTATATATATATATATATATATTTTTTAAAATATCGCTTGCCTTCATGTCAACATCGAAACACACGTCAAATAAACATTGATCGCATGTTGAAAGAAAAACGCTCGTAATGATTTATGTGACATAATTGTTGCAAATACAACAAACGAAGCAAGGAGATGGAATTGTTTTTGAGGAAAAAACAATTCGCTCGACAGTCGGTTATACGTAACCAACATTATTCAACATTAAACACTGGAAAAGATGGCAAAAATTACCAAAAAAGAACCCTGAATATTCACCGGTCAAGGACTGTTAACTCAACAGTGTTCGAAAAAATAATTGTGGAATGATTTCTATATCTATGTAAACAATAACGAGATTTTTTGAGACATCTGAACTTTAGTGGAGATTTCGGAAGAATAAATCGACCTTTACTGGATTTTTTCAAACAGGGTTACATATTATATAGACCATTTAAGAGATGGTCTCAGTGTGACCCTCCGAAAAATCAGTGGTTTCGCGATTTTTTTAAATGTTGAAATTAACTTATCGGCCGGGTTTTTTTATAAATAAATACATTCATGACCAATACAAATTGGTTTTTTTTTTATTTTGGGTGTATAATAGTTAAATGAATTGATGAAATAACACGTAAAAAGAAGGTCCTGTACGATATCCACGATTGTGGCCGCAATTTGATTTAAAACTAAAATTTCAAAAAGACTATTAATCTGTAGGAAAATTGCTATCGTGCTATAGAAGCTATTATTTATTTATTTTTTTTTTTTTTTAATTTGAAAAAATGGCGGTGGTTTGAACAAAAAGTATCGAATTTAGCCGACAGTTTTTCGTAGAAAAAGATAGATAAATATCTTCAATTCTTTTTTTTACAGTGGAAACCGTTTTGAAAAACACCATTCTGAGAAAAACGCGCTTAAAAATTTGAGTCGCTATCTTCCCCACTCTGTTCCCTTTCTACAATAAATGCTGTACCGACAGTAATAATTTCAATTTTGATTTCAAAATTTGAGAGAATTTTTTTAAAGTACATACTATCACATTGCATATCATATTACGAATGTTTACTGAAATCGATAACCTCAACATATCAGAGATAATTGAAGTAAATTTTTGGCTCTAAAACAATTTTTAAACATTAATTGTAGAAAATATTTTCAAATAAATTAAACCAAAAAAGCAATCAAAAAGGTACCTCCCGAAAAAGATGGACAACAAAATTCACATAAGTTTTTGAACAGTTCTCTGTAAGTCTTTTTTGTGGTTCAACACCTTTCGCAGTTGCACATTTGTTTACGTTTATACATACTATATACATATATGTATCACATTTATACAGATATAAGTTTTTGCTATATATATCCAGCAGTTCGTACCGCTGTCGAGTGAGCGCTGCAGCTTGGCCGTTAGTCAGCCGCATTGGATAAGAATTACTTAAGTGTACAAGCACAAAATTGTTCATTAATCTCGAATATTTGACAGCTTTAGTCAGATAAATGAAATATAACACTGACACGACAGCAAAATCACGACTGAATATATTTAAATACGAGTGTATGGTCATTATAGCCCCGTAGGAAAAATTAGCTTAAACGCTTGGAAGAATTTTTTTTAATTATTTCAATATATGAAGGGGTATTTAGTGATAAATTGACAGAATATAGTCATTGTATATTGTATTATACATAACAGATTTCTGCTCATAAAATGATAGTAAAGTATTGGCCACATTCGACTTCTCAAAGCTTGAGAAGTGTAGAATCGACCAAGCAACTCGGAGCAGATCACCATATTATGGTATGCCTACGCTTTTTTTTATTTAATTTATTAAGATAACTTTCTCGTTGCTTCCTCATACGAGTTTTGGCAGGAGAGCGAATTTTATCTTAGCAAGCAGAGAAATGGCGAATCGAAGACGGCTTTTAGAATGATGCGTTGCCGGAATTGTTTTCATAAAATGCTCTATGGAGTAATTGGATATTTGCATAATATATACAAAGTATGTAAATATGTTGCCTTCAGTCAATCAACTCCGTTTCCGACACACCAACTTATTCGCAAATTGTTTGCAAGTTAGTTAGAATGGTTAAACATAATTTTTTTTTAATACATACAAACAAATATGTAAGTCGGTGGAGGAATGAGCATAAATATTTATTCAAAAGCTCTTTTGTCAATATCACGCCGATTTTTGTAAATATATCTTGCGTATATCAATAAATACTATAAAAGTTTTCATCAGGGAGCCTAGTCGCGAGTCCGACGACTGAAGAAGAAATTTTCATCAGGCCTTTTCCTGAACATATTTCTTTGGGTATAAAAGCTCACATATGATTTCATTCCATTTCACTGTGGGCTCGGAGGCCACAAAATCCATCACTCATGCCACAATTTATGACTTTCGCAAACTCACAACAACAAAAGTATTTAAGTTTCTGATAATGTTTTTTTATTCCCCAGAGAGTATTAAGTTGTAATCGATGCTTTTCAACTCGATTAGACCTGGGTCTTTTGAGAACTTGCGTTGTCATATCACGACGCGTCGAGACAATAACTTTCGGAAAATAATGATTTTGACACAGCTGGCAATTGCTAATAAATTATGGATGATAAAATGATTAATTATTTTTATTTGTAATAAAACTTTTATTTAATAAAAAAATGTTTTCAATCTTACATTTTTTCAATATTAATTATCAATAGCTTAGCAACTCTGTGTAATTTAAAAAAAAAAAAACTTATTTGTTTAATTAATTCTATCGCATCTTCAGTTACTTGTTAGTAATTTTGTGCCATAAATCATGAGCTAACTGAATTTAATCATTTTAGTCTAGACTCCACCATAAATAATTTATGCATATTTTACAGGGGCTGTCACAAAGTTACCTCCTTGTCTGTTCTATGAATTTTTTTAATAAAATTTTGTTGTGTTATACAATATTTTTCTTTCCATCTATTATTAATGTTTGTTTTATTGTATGTTTTGTCTCGTTGAACTTTTGTTTTGCTTACTATTTACCAATGCTATTCATCCACACGTTTGTCTGTGTCACCTGCTTCACACACGTTTTCCTCCAGCATGCGGGGCCCACGTCACGGTGTCATTAGCGATGGCGTCAATTGACACATTATCAAGTGAAGGAGCGCCACTCGGTTTGTGAATAATTCAATAGTTTATGGAAAATTGTTGTAAATAGCATTTTTCAGGTAAAACTTCTAAGGAATTTTATTAGCAACTTTGCGGTTTTATTGTAGTTGCAATAAATAAGATTAGTTTTCAGAAGGTGGGCATGACTTTGAACACTGTTCGAACATTGATTATTTAGATTTAATTAAATATTATTGAAAAGCTAATACTTCAGTTTTCCATCGCAGAAGATAACACTAAGATTCACATAACATTAATATATGTAAGTGTCTGAGGAGAGTTGTTTGATATATACGCGATAGCAATCTGATACTAGTAAGTTAATTCTTTATAAGAGTATATCAGTCACTAGTGAAATTTAATTGAAGTCGCTAAAAAAATTTAACTGGACTCTGAAGTCAAGATAGTAGAGAGAGTTGGACTCTTCGTGGATTTTGCAGCCACTACTCGCATTAGAAATGCTCTCCACTGTGATTTTGGTGATAAGACAGCTGAAACCGAGGATTATGTTTAATCAATTGAAATAATACTGTCTATTACAACACAACTTTTTTTATTTGGATTGAAAATCTTGTGAAAGCTTTTATAGGAGGGAGACAACAGGTTTTCGGTACCACCGTGACCATTCCAGACATTTAAGCGAGTCAAAATTATAAAAATGAGCTCACTACTAAATACTAATGATTAAAATATATCGCCACATCTAGACATAATTTGCATATTGCTTGTGCCACAAATTAGATTTATCTTTATTAGAAAACCTTATAAAGGGTGATTTTTTAAGAGCTTGATAACTTTTTTTTTAAAAAAAACGCATAAAATTTGCAAAATCTCATCGGTTCTTTATTTGAAACGTTAGATTGGTTCATGACATTTACTTTTTGAAGATAATTTCATTTAAATGTTGACCGCGGCTGCGTCTTAGGTGGTCCATTCGGAAAGTCCAATTTTGGGCAACTTTTTCGAGCATTTCGGCCGGAATAGCCCGAATTTCTTCGGAAATGTTGTCTTCCAAAGCTGGAATAGTTGCTGGCTTATTTCTGTAGACTTTAGACTTGACGTAGCCCCACAAAAAATAGTCTAAAGGCGTTAAATCGCATGATCTTGGTGGCCAACTTACGGGTCCATTTCTTGAGATGAATTGTTGTCCGAAGTTTTCCCTCAAAATGGCCATAGAATCGCGAGCTGTGTGGCATGTAGCGCCATCTTGTTGAAACCACATGTCAACCAAGTTCAGTTCTTCCATTTTTGGCAACAAAAAGTTTGTTAGCATCGAACGATAGCGATCGCCATTCACCGTAACGTTGCGTCCAACAGCATCTTTGAAAAAATACGGTCCAATGATTCCACCAGCGTACAAACCACACCAAACAGTGCATTTTTCGGGATGCATGGGCAGTTCTTGAACGGCTTCTGGTTGCTCTTCACCCCAAATGCGGCAATTTTGCTTATTTACGTAGCCATTCAACCAGAAATGAGCCTCATCGCTCATCGGACGTAAAGCGCGAAACACATTTCGAACCGAACACTGATTTTGGTAATAAAATTCAATGATTTGCAAGCGTTGCTCGTTAGCAAGTCTATTCATGATGAAATGTCAAAGCATACTGAGCATCTTTCTCTTTGACACCATGTCTGAAATCCCACGTGATCTGTCAAATACTAATGCATGAAAATCCTAACCTCAAAAAAATCACCCGTTATAACGCCACACTATTTATTCGCCATGAATATTTGAAATATTGAATCTTTATATAATTTCTTAAGCATTAAATGCTAAAAGCTCTCAATTAATTTGTTTTACACACACAAATGGGTGTTAATTTTTCACATATTACAAACGACAAACTTTATCCAATTCCAATAAAAGCTTGCAATAAAATAAAATCACTTGACACATGCAGAACTTTATGAAAGCCACAATATTCAACAGCCGCCAGGCATTTGGTCTGCCGTTTTCGCTTCCACTGAGCTTTCGCCTAGTAGGGAACAACTTTTCAAACAAATTTCACTAGTTTGTATGTAGTATCCTCCCCTCACTAGGCTGTGTGTTGTTCATTGCCGAGTTCAAGGAAGTATTTGTTGCTGTTGTTTTCGATTTCTAGGAGTTTTTGCTAGTGATTTACGCATCTACGATTGACTCGACCTGACCTTAGCAATGAAAGTGTCGTATGTTTAGGAATGTGTGTAGGTGGTTGTGTGATAATATTGAATGACGAAAAAACAACTACAAAGCAAGCACTAACAATTGACATCAATAGCAAATTTTATCGAAGTTTAACAACTTTTCCTCATTGTTACGAATTATCGACACTTTTTATTTTTCCACTTTTTCTACTCATTCGTATACACTTATTTTTTGTCTCCACCCTCACTTTTGAGACATGCCGAAGCGCACGTTGGTATTTCACAACTTGTTCGTTAAAGACATTTTTCGTATGCTTTTAAGTGCGTAGAATTGAATGTTCGGCACATGAATGAGTGTGTATGTATTTGTACGTACTCCTATTTCGACAGTGTCCTTGTCAATAAAGGCCAGGGAGTATAAGTAAGTGGGAATTCGAAAATGAAGAGCAGTTGCAATTAAGAAGCCTAAATAAGTAATGATTGCTTAAATGGCAAGAATTCTGTGTGCCACAGACTGAAGTTCATTTTCAAGGGATAAGTGAAGAATCAATGCGAAGTTCGTGCAAAGAGCAATATAATTAAATGTTTGGAGCTTTGATGCATTTTGTAATGCGTAAGATGAGATAAAAGCTTATATGAAGCTTTTCTGAACTAACTCTCTTATAGAGCTTTCCGCATAAAATTTGTCACGAAGTATTAGTTAAAAAGCTTTCATCGCATTTTCAGCTTTTAGAGCTTTCTATGCCCTTACATTGCATTAAAAACAAAATAAAGAAAAAAAAACCTTTTAAACATTTCTGAACTAACTTGCTTATTGAGCTTTCAGCAAAAATTGTTTGTGACTAAATTTGTTAAAAAGTTTTCATTACTTTCTCTACGTTGCATTAGTCAACACCATTAATAAATTAATTTTTCGCTTTCTGACCTTTCCATTGTTTCTTATATTTGATAATAAAAGCAGAATAAGGCTTTTGATATTTTTGGAATGATTATATAAGCTCTGCGTATAAAGCTTTTGATCATTCCGGAATGATTCTATTAGCACTAGCGTAGAAAGCTTTCGAAAAACGATTTCTAAATATTGTCCTTAGAGCTTTTGAAACATTTTTAGTTTTCTGAGCTTTTCAACCCCCTGACACATTACATTGAGTGCAAATATTAAATCTATTTTGTAAATGCTCTTGAGCTTTTAGTTGAAAACTTTAGGACAACTCATTTAAATATAATTCTATTTGAAAAACTTCTTTTAAAGCTCTTTTAAACTTTTATTCCTGAAATCTGAGTGTCTGCATAACGATATACTTACATAAATAGATTCTGAAATAGCATTTATATCCAAATGAAAAGCTCTCTTGTCTTCATTGCCGCACTCTGTATCCACCCTAAGGTTTCTTAGTATATATATAATTAAAATAGGTTGACTATATTTGTCCTTACCCCAAAGGAAAATTTCTCAAATCGTCTAAAAGCAACTCAAAGCAAGCGGAGTTTTTTTTATTTGCTTAGCTTTTGTAGGCGCTTTGTTGTTGCTATATTTACTTCTCACTAACTGTCGCCAGGGCGCTACACCAAAGGTGGGCCACCAACACGCAAACATTATTGCCCGCGCGCTTACTTTTTTGCGTGAAATTGGTTAAACACACAAAGCTGCCTTGCTTTTGCGACTTGCCTAAAGAGCAGCGAATTTGCTTTGCTTTCGCAGCAGGCTTTGAAGTGCATGCGCTGAAGCGCAACCAGTTTTGAGTTTTAAAATTATTTTATATTTTTTCTGCTCTTTTTCTTTACTTTTTGCTTTTTATTGCCGGCAACTTGCTTCCTTTGAATGTTGCATTGTTAATTGTATTCGTAGCTTTGAAATTAATTTAAGGGTTTTTATTCAATGATTTTTGCTTGGTTTACTTTGTTTGATCATTTTTTATGTTTTATTTGAATTACTTTGTATAATTAATTATTTTAGGAAACTTGCTCGCTTTTACGGACACTGTCTTAGCTCAAGTTGCATGCCACATTTGCTTTCTTGTCAGTTAATCGCCACAAACTAAAAGTCAATGAAACTTTCAAAGTGAAAACTTGCCATTGGCATTTCATTAAATGCCCTTTAACGGTACACCCACAACAATTTCACACACACAAACTACAGTAGACACACTTGCCGCATCTTATTTCAAGTCTTTAGCTAAAGCTTTTAGCAGTGGCGCTAATAAGCGCTACTTGCCACACTCACTAGCTGTCTTTCTGACTTATTTACTGAGTTGCGAAGTTCACTTAACTTACAAAAACAACGCCATAAAAGTTGTTTCATTTCTCACTCACCTTTTTCCTCAAAGTTGCCACTCAGCTTAATGTCGATCGTCTCGAAGTAATCCCGCACGCTGTTGCACTGTTCGCGTGTGTTCAAAATTTTACTGGTCGAATCGCGCTGCAAGCGGCGCCTGTGATGTGCATGCTGTTGTTGTTGTTGCTCATGATGAGCATGAAAATGATGACCATCGAGATGTTTCGCGTCGGCCGCCGATGGCAATGCCAAAGAAATACTGGCCGCTAAAACGGCAATGCAAACTTGCAACAGCAGAAATAGTCGACGCAGTTGCTGTTTTTTATTCGCTGCTGCTGTTGTTGTTGGCTTTGCGGCATTCCGTTTGCCGGCAATTTCGACGGCGTGAGCCATACTACCGCGTGTGAGTGTGTAGGTGCGTAGTAAAAAAAAAAACAAATTTGGAACGCACACTTTTTCCTTGTTTGCTGCTGTTGTTGTTTGTCTTTGGAGCGCTTAATATGGCTTAATGCGTGTTATAAACGCCGGACAGGCGATATTTAAGTGTTTTCAATGTGCTTTAATTATTCTGACTGTTGTTTTAATTTATTTATTTTTTATTGTTGTTGTAATTTATTTTATACACTTTTGTCGTCGGCAACTTCCCTTTGATGTAACACTATGCAAATAATTAACGCAACACGTCGCCTTTATGTTGGGCCGCTAATCGAAAACACTTAACACAAAACTGCAAAAAACAATAACAATAAGAAAAAATAAAATAATCAGTTTTAGAAAATTTTTGCGTAAGAAAACTTTTTGGCCAATTAATGGATTGAATTAGAATTTAATTTCACAATGAATCACTTTTATTTTTAACGAACGTCGATGAAATGGCTATATATCTACTAAATATATATATAATAGGATTAATCCAAAAAAAAATTTCACAACAAAAATTATCGTTACAACAACAAATATCACTTTTTTCCTTAAGAAACAATGCGTGTTCTTTATATCACAACTTGCCACCAGCGGTTGCACGTCTCACAAATATGTTCAAACGTCGTATTAAGTTTCCTATAGCCTTTTAGTAAGTTTATATAAACATTTGTATTATTGTCAACACTTTTTATACAAGCCGCCGCAGCTCGCCGCTAATTGTGACATAAATCAGCGTCAAATGTTTTTTTTTTCACTTTGCATCACTTTCTTTCAATTATGTTTTATGCTTTTAAAACGATGCACTTGCGTTTATTTTTAGTCGCCGCACACTTTCTTGCTTTCCTCTCTATCTAAGTATGTATATGTATGTGTTCACCTAAACAGCTGACTGGCTCTTATTGCAAGCGCTTGGCTTACAATGAAATGCACGCTGCTGACAGGTTGTCGCGTTGTGTGGCACAAAAACGAAACGCTTCCGCACACACTTGTCAATAATAAGTTAAATTTAGCTGAAACGGTCACAATGCGCTTAGTGTACATATGAGAGCCAAAGCGTTTAGATAATTTCTGCTTGGTAAAAATCACAGTTTTCACCGTCTTGAACAAGTAAAAGATATTTTGTTCACGCGAAAAATCATAATCGAAGCTCTCGCCTTTATTTGCTTGCTCTTATACTCGCGGTTTCGGTTTATCAACGCTACCAAGCGTCTCACACAATTGCGCGCTAATCGTGCACGTCCAATTGACCAAGCGCTCAAGCTTTTAGGAATGCGCCTGCCGCGCTTCGACTCGTAACACTTTCTGTCTTTCTACCGCGCGCACAAACGCGTTTATTTACTTACACTTAATTAAATTTCAGGAACGCGTTCGACGACCGCCACAAAAACACGACTAATAAACGGCGATTTCTCAATGTGACCGATAAAGCGGGCAGAAGATACAAGAACGAAGAACACGCGTTAGAAAAAAGGTAAAAAAAATTGTTCACATGTTTATTTTCTTGCTTGATTGTTAGCAGGCGGCACAGGTATAGACTGCGACGTAACGCGTTGCGGCGCGTCTGCAAACAGCGCTCAAACGTATAAATGATAAACAAGCGGCGCGGTCGCCTTTTTTCTATTTATTTGCACTTGTTCGTAGCGCTGTTGACTGATTGCTTTTTCACTCACTTTATGATTATATTTTTGCTGTTTGCGTTGTTTGGCACGTTTCTGTGGCTAACCGCGCGACGCTTAACCATGATGCGCGCTGTATACGTGTGCGCTTACGTGCGTGTGTGCTGGCGCGTTTAATGTGCGAAATTATACATTAAGCGAAACGCTTAGAGAATGTAAATATACACTCGTTGCCACGCGAACCTTACCAAACATTTTTTTGCAGTATTTTTGCAATTACCGCGATTTAACTAATTAAACCTTTCTAAAAATTTAAATATAAATTAAAATAAAGTAGTTTCGCGAGAATTTTAGTTTTTATACTATTTGTTATAAGTAAACTATGAAACTAGTTTTTCTTTTATATTTAAATAAGAATCTTTATTTTAAAATCTAATTTCTTTTACATTCGTGAAATTTTTGCTTTGTCTTTTTGATATGATAAATTAATAAATATTTAATTAAAAGGTTTAATATGCAGTTGAACCACCTTTGGCGGCTATAACTGCTTGGACCCGGGCAGGCATGGTAACAACGAGGTTTTCAAGGTATTCGGTTGAATTTTCCTGCTCCCACACTTTATTAAGTATTTTTTTCAGTTCGGTCTTTAAGCTTGGCCGGTGTTGAGCTACTTTCATTTTCATGGCGTGCCAAAGATTTTCGATCGGATTCAAGTCGGGAGAATTTCCTGGCCATGTCATATGCGATATCCCAAGATCTGCATACATTTTCTGAACCTGCAAAAAAGAAAATGTAGACCTATAAAACTTTTCTTAAATATAAACATGAGGATATATCGGTGGTTAAATAGCATATAAAACTTACCGATTTAGCCCGATGCCTCGGTGTGGAGTCGTCTTGGAAAATGGCCTCAGAAGTATGCCCATATTGTTCTTCTACGACGGGCGCCATAAAATGGGTTAAAACTTCTCCATACTTCTGAGCGTTCATCATCCCATCAATAAAAAGCAAAGGACCTCGGATATAAAAAGAAAAGCACAACCAGACCATTTGGCTTTCAGGATGCTTCGTCACACAATTTTCGGCGAAACGTTCCCCGGAAATCGGCGGGCAGAAATGGTCGTTGCAGTGCAAATTAAATCTGCTTTCATCCGACCATATTACCGTTTTCCACTGCTCCAAGGACCAGTCACGGTGCGTTTTCGCCCATTCCAAACGAGCAAGCCTCATTTTCTCAGTTAAAAGAGGCTTATCCGCTGGTTTCCGCGCATTCAAACCATACTCTTGTAACCTCCTGCGTATTGTTCTCGCACTTATTGCCACATCGTATTGCTCCTTTAAGTCCCGTCTTACATCTATAGAGTTCTTAGAGCGATCCTTTAAATATAATCTATGGATAACATCATCTGTTTGAGGAGATGTCTTCCTCCTAGTGCCAACTCTACTGTAATACTCCAAAGGATCGTCCTGGTTCATTTTTTTCAATAAATTGATAACTGTTGGATGGCTACATCCTATTTTACTCGCTATCTCGCGAACCGACATTCCTTCTTTCCTTAACGTAAAAACTGTCAATTTTTTATCACGCGTTAATTGCTTATATTTAGCGCACATTTTGAAAGGCGTTCTACTTACTGTACGGTTTCTCACAAACCATTCAAATATATTTGTCAATATTTCATACTTTTATGTCAAATAACGGTTTTTACACAGATAACAATAAAAATTTATTTAATTCTCAACATAACCGTTACAATGACAGCTAAAGTGCATATAATGTATTTGTAAGAAAATTCAGTGGTAAGGTTTGTGTGGCCGCGAGTGTAATGCTTAATTTTGTCTGCCTTCTTTTCCTAGGCTATAATAGCGCGCTGTGATATACCGGCTCAGCAGTTGATTTTTATTTGATTCACATGTTTCCACACCGCGCACACGCTTCTAATGACAATCAATCACTTCTACAAAAAAAAAAAAAAAAAAAATTGCACAAGTACTTGTAGCTACTAAACGCTCGTTAGGAACAGCGATTGTGTGTTTCAATTGCTTCTGTTATTGTTTTTCTGTTCTGACCACGCGCAATCATTAATCGCTTACTCTGTTTTGAGTATTTTCTTTACATTCAGTTATCTGTTTAGACTATTATTAGGCGTTTGCTCACACAGCCACACGATAACACGACGCGCTATCAAAAACACAAAAGATTTAAGGCCAACGAAGCCGGTCACGACGCTGCCAACACTGGCACTGCTGCACTTTGCAAAAATACGAACTACAGCAACAAAACACCTTATTGTAACATGAAATAATAATTTTAAGAAAAAAAAATTATTTCCGCTGAACTCTGCACCGTTACTAGCACAAATTTATAGATTTATAATTATTTCTAAGCTTTTATTTTTGCTCGCCTTCAAGCGCACTCGTTACTAGCAGCGGCTCGGCAATGCGGCCATTTTTTTTATTTTATTTACTCACTTCCTGTTTTTTGCTTATATTTCATGCATTGATTCCGTTGTTGCTTTTTTCATTTATTGTTATAAAACTAATATTTACTTTGCTTTACCACTTCCGTTTAATTATAAACTTTGCACATTTGGACTCTTCATTTGCCGGCTATGACAATTGCACGGTATTTCTTTTAATTTAATTTTAATATCAAAATTTCTTTTCTTAACTCGCGTTAAATACACGTCACTACAATTTTCGACATCCGAACACTGCGACATGTCGGGTACGTATAATGTTTGAAGGAGAGAATTGTGAGAAATTTTCGTTGTTGCTCGGATCGAACATCTTGTTGGATGCTCGTTTCATACAAGTTCGTTATTCATGTTCGGTTGTAATGTTAGATCGGACGGTTCGTGTTGAGTGTTTGAGTTGGAGCGCAATGCCGGTAAGTTTTGTTGGCTAATACAGTGGTGGCGTTGGAAAAAGCGGTGATATTTAAATATAATTTGAGTAAAAGTATAAATTTAAATTTAATAATTACTACTAAGTATATAGCCATTAAATTATTAGCTTATACTAATGGGTTTTCGTGTTCGGCTAAGTACATACCCACATCTTTGAGGTTCTTCGCTTTAATTTTATTTAAAAGCAAAGGTAAAAGCTTGCGACTATTCGTAGGCTCTACTTCGAATTTTTTATCATGATAAATGGAATCTTGGTCAATGATTTTGAAATTCCTTGGCATACGAAATTGGACATATCTCAATAACTGAAGTCATCATTTACGATACCACGGTAACAAAAGGCTTCAGGAAGAGGTTACAAATCGAGTACAATAAATTATTCAGTGTTTTAAGTGATGATATTGTGAAGGTCATATTTGGGAAGCCCTTTTTATTTTTGTTACCTTTGGGGATTTACGAAAAACAAGCTTTCCAAAGAAAACAGGACTTAAAAAAACAGAACAAATGGTTTTTTCGGCAAAATCAATTCATTTTATTCAAAATAGTATCCTTTCTTCTTCAATACAGCGTTTTGCACGGCCCAAAAGCATGCGAATAAGTGTTTTAGTTCGTTGGCCGGTATAGCCGCCAGTATGCCTGTGCAAGCCCTTTGAATGGCCTCTACGTCTGCATAACGATTTCTTTTCATGGGCAAATGCATTTTTCCGAAAAGGAAGAAGACAAACGAGAGAGAGTGGTTAATGGGTAAAATGTTATTTTTGGTCAAATAATCGGTCACAAGCGTCGGTCGATCAGAGCAATTTTTGGTCGTCAGTCAATTTGTGCGGTACAAACCGTACACACACCTTTAGTAAGCCCAAATGTTCGCTCAAAATACGATAAATCGATGTTTTGGAGATGTTCAATTCCATTTCCATGAATTTCAATGATGATTTCGGCTAATTTTTGATGAATTCACGCAAAGTTTCGATGGAATTTCCGGTGATCACGGATTCTGTTTGACCCACATGTTGATCGTCATTTATGTCCTCACGACCACTTTGAAAACCTTGAAACCACAGGTGCACCCTGCTATGGGATAGGCAATCATCGCCATAAACTTGTTTCATCAATTGAAATGTTTCGGTAAAAGTTTTGCCAATTTTAAAACAAAATTTAATGTTGGCTCTTTGTTCGAAGCTCATTTTCGCACCGATAACACAATCATACTGACACTTAAAACGCAATTACTTCACTTCCAATCAATTAAATGTCATGAAATTCTTACTGAATAATTGATAAAGCTAGCAGATTCTAACGCACTAGTCGACATATAGATGGCGCCACCAGGGGGCGCTAGATTCAAAAAGTTCTGTTTACTTTGGACCACACCTTGTAGTTACTTGGAGCCGACTGTCAAGGAAACTGGCTGTCTATGCGTTATCCTGTTTTTTTTTTCTTCTAAATTTGCGTATCTTGAACTACATGAGGAACCCTGAGCCTGATGCCGTGAAGTCCATTTAGACAGTCCATTTAACCAGAGGATTCTCTCGCAATACAAATTGAGTTCTCGTTTTGTGGGACTTTACACCTTCGCGATATCATTGAAGTAAACAACCGTACCTTTAATTTAGTACTCAATATTATTGAAATAAGTAAGACAAGTGGTGTTGCGATGAATAAGACCAAGGCTTAAGAGATTCAGCGTTGTTGACAGTCATAACTTTTAAGAATTTTTTTTATTTGAGAAACGGAATAAAAAATTTAAAATATATCGAAAGGCATGAATGCAGGATCTGAAATGAGGCTCCGAATAATCAAGTCTGATACCGATTCGATCCCGTTTTTAATTTAAGGGTGATTGGTAATAAAAAAACATCTTCATCACACAAGTTTTTAAAATTTTTTATATTAAGGCCGCTCTTGAAATAAGTTGATTACTGTTGACAAAAAAAAAAAAAAAATGTTTCGCAAAAATTCTCTAAGCTCTTGAGTTGAGATTGTCTAATATTATAGCCCCCTTTTCCTTACTATATTATTCCTTTTTATAAGGTGGGTCCTTGTCCCTGACCCTGTTATAAAAGGACTGTTATTGGACTGACAAAGCTTAGAAACGTATTGTTGTAATTGTTTTTGCAGTGATAGAAAAATATTTCCATGCCAATAACGCTTATGAATGCGGACGAGTTCACATTTCTTCGCTGGTATTAATGTTGGCCCGTTCCGATTGCTTCCACCCGACTGTCGTGGAAATAGCTATATATGTACATACCGTATATCATAGTTTGTCGACCCCTTTACTCAAACCCAAGTGCCCTAAGAACCTGAAAATTGCGATAATATCTGAAATATATCGTATTTGTTTGCTTTCTCATACACATTTTCTAGGGTATTTTTTCTTGTAACAGAATCTTTGGGTCTTCGATACCAAAAATTTCAGAAATTTCAGTTAGAAGGGTGTTCAGTACTTTCATAGTCAAAATAAAGAATTTCTTTTCTAATCAGGATAACGAATGATCAGCTACCAAATATTAAATCCAGTGCCGTATTTTATTATAAATGTTTCTTGGGCGACTCTTCTTAGTTGGACCAGTGAGGACGATGGTCTATTCCAGGTGAATGCCTTGAAGCCGTTATGATGCTTCAGCATCTTGGTTTCAATAAGTTTAATTGAAGCCCATGTTGGTTTAAGATTATCTATGAATTTTTTTATAGACGCTCAAAATATAAGTTTGCGCTCACTTCGGATGGTTCCTCTCCTGATCAAATGAAAATTAAATAATGGGTGAAGGGCTATGAAGGTAAATGGCTTTATTAGGGACCCTTGAAGCCAAATTCGTCCAGCCAAATTCGACTCCACCAAGGCTTACCTTTTTTAATTATGTAACTCCGTGATATTATTCAATCAAATCTAAGTTCAATCGTTTTTTTATAGAAATATTGATTTTACGATGCACATCACAGATATACTATATATACTATACCACACATTAATCCATAACATACCCATTTAGTCTTTGCCGCCAGGTCATCAACAAATTTCCCCAAAATCATCGTCTGGTCCCCTCTGAAACGGAAAACGAAAAAGTAAACAAAAATTGGCATTCAATCAACGCAGAAGCTTATCTATTCGACGAAGCGACCAACCATGATGCATCCATCATCTCGCCACCACACTGCAACACCAACAGTTGCATGCAACAATACGGCATGCCACACTGCCCACACACGGGTTCCGATGCAGACGAAAGCAGAATCGGAAAATCGCAAAAATCAGTTAATTCATCAGAGTGTATTGTAAAATCAACTCACCACTCCTTCCATGCTTCCGCCAGGCGGCAGACTGAACACATAATCCGCGTAAATTGAAAACAATTTCGCTTTTGATAGATGCGTGTGGGCTCTCGGACAGCTACTACTTGTGTATATGTATTCGAGATAGATGTGTATATATGTTCGAGATAGACATGATTGTGTTTACGTGCTTGAATCAACATCAGTGTCAATAATCCAATGTCAGCAAACCTTCACTTCACCTAGTTATGAAAGTTGTTCTGGACTCCTGCTCGCCGCTGAGGCCATGGTTTTACTGGAGAGCTCGAAAAATTCGGTTGGAAATTTATGAGTTCACATCGAGCATACTTGTAGGTGAGCGAACCTACTGCATGTCAATCAGTCCACAGCTTTCTATTACCTTGCTTGTTCTTTCATACGCCTCTGAGTGTACATATTGACCATCTGAATGTATCATGATGAGTTGCGTGTTCCTGTCCATGACATGCGAGCAGTCAAGTGATTACTCTTCAATAAAATCGATTTCGCTTGTAATTCGTAAGATTCCAGAGCTTCCACGATTCTGCTTGGCTGATGGTTCAGATGAAAAGTCAAGTGTAATATCGCTTTGTGTAATACTAGTTCTTTTTAGGAGCTGATATTGCTTTTTTAATGTAATTGTAATGCAAAACTCACTTAAGGTACATATTTCATGTTTGAAAATTCAGTCTTTGAGTTTAAACTTAGCCAAGTCATTCGGTATATATAACAGTTTTGAAGTCTTTAGACCCGGAAGCGGTCTAAAACTTGTGACGCTCAGGGAAAACTGTTTTACAAAAAACAGAGCATAAGTTTTATGTATCCAAGAAAATTTGTGTATTCCCGAGTAAAAAGCTCTCCAACTAGGAAAACTTGAGATACTATCTACATACAAGTAAAATACAAAAGAATATCCAAAAGAAGAGTTTATAAAGATTTGGAGAATTATTTTTTGTTTAGGTGTCGAAGACGAAGAGCGTCCAGGGCGACCATCAACCTTAACCGACGAAGCTCACTTTCAACAAATCAAAGATTTGGTGTTGAAAAACCGTCGATTAACAATTAGAGACCTTGCTGATGAAGTTGGCATATCAAAAGGCTCAGCCAATACCATTTTGAAGAATGTTTTGGGCCTCAAACGCGTCAAATCTCGACTGTTACCGAAAACATTGAATTTTGTGAATTTTGTTGAAGTGTGTGAAACGATGCTTTCCGACTACCAGGGTGTCATGAAACGCATTATAACTGGCGATGAGACTTGGATCTATGCTTACGACCCCGAAACAACCAATCAATCGAGCGAATATCGTGAATGTTGACTGTTTTGTTCAGTTATCGTGGTGTTGTGCATTATGAATTCCTTCCAACCGGTCAAAGAGTCAACAAGGAATATTATTTGAACGTCATGCGTCGTTTGCATAACGCTATCCGCCTAAAAAGACCGGAATTGCGGAAAGACAATTCTTGTTTTTTACATCACGATAATGCACCATCCCATACAGCCCTCGTAATTTGTGATCATTTCGCAAAAAACTCAACCCATATTGTTCCGCAACCACCGTATTCACCTGAGCTGGCACCGTGCTACTTCTGGCTGTTCACCAAGCTCAAAAGACCGCTCCGGGGACACCGTTTTTATACGATAGAGGAGATTCAAGCCGCAGCGAAGACGGAACTGAAGGTCATCCCGAAAAATGACTACAACCAGTGTTTCGAATATTGGAAAATCCGTTGGCATAAGTGCATTGCATTGGGAAGGGATTACTTTGAAGGGGATTAAATTGAAAATAAATACAATGTCACCTTATTTTTTGGGCACAGTAGTATATGTAGTCAGTACTGAACAGATGCTCTGAAGTTTTTCCTTCTTCAATAGCAACGGCGTTTGGTACCAGGAGATATAAAGTGGATTCTTATAATAGCGGTGAGCTACGTAATATTTTACCTACTATATAAATTAATGTCTTTTATGGCGAATGGAAACCTTAAGATTATAGAACTCTTGTGCCATTCGCACTTGTCCTCCGTACCCGCAAAGATGGCTCTAGCCTAATGAAAACTAATTGATTGAAAGCTATCTTCATGTTTTATTATCCATACCTTTTTAACTCTAGATAAGCGGCGAAGGATATAAAAACGTGGACGGATATGGCTTAAGCTACATAAATTATTGCAAAACGATGAAATATTCACTTGGCTGTCAAAGTTGGAAATAAAGAAACCTTAAGTTCGTGTGATTAGATTGCTGCAGATACCGCTCCCAGCATTTCCTGGAATACCTTGAGGCTGCAGATTCGTTACCTTTCAAATCAAACCATTGATTTTGACTTACACGTTTTTTTTTACGGGTGAGGGGGTGGATAATACCTTCCGCATCATCGGTGCTATCGCCACAGCAGCGATATGTGTCACAATTCGTTCAAAGTATGTGTGTTCAGCGTCGTTTTCTGTCGCGTTGTTGTATAGGCATGACGGCTCTTCGACTTTTCCCATTCTATGGAGGTAGTTTTTAAAGTATCCGTGACCGGATAACAGCTGGGTTGTGTAAAAACCTACCTTATCCATGAGTCTAGATCTCTTATAAACCTGGCCGTTCATCTGCCGCGACTTTTAGTGTCCATCATTGTTGCCATAAACGTCTCACACTTTGTAATTTTATATTTTGGTACCACTATACACTGCCTTGGATGCGTTCTTTTTGACTCTTTACGATCCGCCTTCTCATTCGCAGAAAGCTATATCGGTGGTTTTGAATTCTCGTGCTCTCGTGCGAAGAATACCGTCCACAGTTTGTACCGTTGAAGTATAAGAGTGACTCTTTTTAATATTGAGCACAAACGATAGAAAATTTTAGAAAGCGAAATTGCGGCAGCTTCATCCCGTTAGTTTTTGGAGTGCATTTCATAGTAAAATACTTTTGTTGTTGACGTCAAAAAGGAAAGTAAGGAAGGAAAGGGACTTTGTCTGCGTTGCTAAGAAAGTTTGATAGATTTGGTTTATGAGTACTGAAAGCGTGACATTAATAAAGCTTTCCAGCGTGATCTCACTCTTTTTTGAGCTTTGCTAGTTCTTATTCTCTTCTTCGCCTCTTATCTTTTGCTCTCTCATTTGGTTGCGATCGAAGTCAATGTAATGGGTACTTAACGGGTCAAACGGATATTTTTCATATCTGGGTTGTCATACTTTTCAGATCATGATCTTTGAACAAAAATGTTCTGTAAAGTCTTAATTCTTTGTAAGCAATAACAGTAAAATTATATTAATGTGTTGGATTGTTTCAGTATTATTCTTTTGCGTTATTAAACGTTTAGTGAACGTTTTAGAATTTTACCTTGATGTCGAAACAGAAATTTATAAATATTTAAATATTTACCCAGTTTATTACTAGATAAATTAGATCTAGCAGACTATGGGCTGAACTGTACTCCCTCACAAACTAATCAAATTCTTCTAAATGACTTGATAAGATAACTCAATCGAGTTCGAGGCAAACTATTTAAATGGCGACAACACAAACTAATTTCCAGTTGAATTGCGGTTGCAGTGGATTTGCATTGCGAAAAGTGAAAAATTGTTTAAAAAGAAATAGTAATACTTAAATAATCTAAATCGAGTTCAAAAATATTTCAATATGTTCAAAATAATTTCGAAAAGTGTAAGTGAGAAATTCCCAGTGTCTTCGAGGTGTTTCGTCTAATATTACTCTTAACTATAATAATTTATTTTTTTTTTTGCTTTAGTGTGTGTCCGCCATTTTTCTACTTCTCCTGCTCTCCGATTCGCCGAATTACGCTTCCGCTGCCTGCAATTCCTGCTCTGTTCAGACTAATTTAGCCTGCGTTTCGAAAACGGAGTTCTCAGTGTGCGTCAATGGCTTACCAACGGGAACGGCGTCTGCTTGCCCCACCGGATATATTTGCTCGACAACTGCGTCCAGCATCTGCGTATCGAGTACTGGTACGAGTATAGTTGGCGATTGCGAAGAATGCAATACATGTGATGCCACCAACACCTTTGCCTGCACTGGCGTACGGACGTACCGCCTTTGTTTAGGCTCAGACACCATAAGTGATTTGGGTGGCAGCTGTGCGCCCTATCATGTATGTAACATCGACTATCCGTACATTTGCGGCAATGAAACCTTGGGGGTCAGTTTCTAAGCGATAGTGGAAAAATTATTATTGAATTTGCGATTTCTCTATACAGATTACGTCCACATGTTCGACTGCTGATCAAACAGATACCACAACTACAACTGAGAGTACCACAACAACGATTGAGACGACTACTTCAGGTTCGGTAATCGTGACCGATCCAGTTGCATATTGCCAGACCTTACAACAAAGGGGTCGCTTTCCAGTCGGTAATGAACTTTCGACAACCTGTAAACAGTGAGTTGTTTTTAATGATTCTACTTTTAGTTGCTTATATAAGTTTGTCGTCTCTCCGTTTTAGGTATGTCTACTGTTTCGTAAATAACAGCGTTTGGAGTGGCGTACTCTACTACTGCCCGGGTGATACTTATTTCGATAGTACTACACGATATTGTTCACCAACCACACCGGACCGTTGCAACAATTCAGAACGGTCATTGTATCTGCGAGGTTATGAAATAGTTTTCGATGATGGAGAAACAATCGAATGAATACAACCGAATATGAGAGGTTACACGGTTGAGCAGTTGTAAATGGAATTTGAGGTCGAGGAATTTTGTAAAGGAGGGAACAATTTAGTCGAAGTTCTGAAAAAATAAGAAGTGTTCGGTATTATGGTGTCACCGTAACAGTACTTGTTGTCAAAACTGCCGTAAACTACGCAACTCTGTACTCTCTCACAAAGGCTATTCATTATTATATTTTTTTTAGTTAAAGTAGCAGTTGGGTTAAGTGCCTAAAACTAACCTAACCCAAAGTACCACTTATGCATTTAAATAAACTAGAACAAGGTGAAAAATGTAGGGAATAATATTTTACAGCAAAGTAAAAAAAGTAAGCAATAAAATTTTTTTCATATATGACATATAGATATGTAAGTGTTTCAAGCTTTTTGATGTACTATATAGTATTGTATAGTCGGAAGAAATAAGATAACTTTCTAAATTCACCGTTTCCTGAAAACGGATTTAATGTTAGTGAAACCAGAAAAGAACGAAGTTGATCTTAAAATTTGTTGAATATTATAAAACTAATTCCGGTAAATTAGTACAGCTCCTAGGCATCTGCTAAGAATAAGTGACCAAAGTTTTACACAAAAGGCTTGACTACAAATAACGGCTTTTTCAATATGAGCGCTATAAAAAAACAGTTTGGGATATTAATGAAATTCTGTATTCTTGTGAAAGTACATTCGATGATATTATGTGTGAAACTTGACTTCCTTTGCATGGCCATTATGGGCACGCTTGCGGAAGTCCAGACGCTGAACCCAATTTTCGAGGGGTTTCAAGCAGAAACCGGCCGAAATTGCTGCAATTTCAGGTTCTATATTCGTACGAAGTTCATCAATCGCCGCTGGCTTGTAGGCACAGACCATAGACTCGACGTAGCCCCACAGAAACTAGTCTAACAGCGTCAAATCGCACGACCGAAGCGTCCAATTGGTTGAGCCATTTTGTGAGTTAACACGTTCACCAAACTTGGTTTTTAATAAATCTATTGTGACATTAGCTGTGTGGCTTGTGACGTCGTCCTGTTAGAACCACATATTGTCCAAGTCCACATTATCTATTTAGGGCTAAAAATATTCGGTTATCATGGAGCGCATGTGGCGATTCCCATTCACAGTAGCATGCCAGTCTTGATCATCAAGGAAGTAGTACGGCCCAAAGATGCCGCCGGCCCATAAACCTCGCCAAACCGTAATTTTCGTGGATTGCTGCCTGACCAATAACGCATATTTTACTTATTAACGAAGACATTCAACCAGAAATGAGCCTCATCGCTGAAGATGATTTCCACTAGATACTCAATTGTTGATCTGGCAGGATGTTTAAGACGGCTTGTATATATTTATGGATCGTATATCCTTCCATGGTAAAATGGCAAACCTTACTGAGAAGAAATGTCAAAATAGCGGGGAGAAATATGGCGTCGTTTGCTGTCCCTAATGGTCTACTTTTGTCGTGTCCCTATTGGAAAAAACCCTTTACTCACATAGGTAGAAACGTTTGGCTTGAGTTATTTTCACTGTGTAATGTTCAACTCGATCTCAGTTACTTTCTTAAGGTATGATACAATTTGCTTTAACTAAGACAAATGTTCACCCAAATAACTTTGAGTAAAGCTATTGATGTAGTTGTCTTTTGAAGCAAACAAGCAAGTACGGGTCGGTTCCGATTATATATAGCCTACTCTAGAGAAACGATTTGTCAGCTGGTTTCTACCTACGATACTATGATTTCAATATTTGTGTTTAGTAAGCTTCATATTTCTTCGCCAGTTTAGGAGGGAGATAAAGAGACAGAGAGATAGAGAGAGAGAGAGCGAAAGAGAGACTAAAGGAGAGAAGTGCGCGAATATTCTCTTAAATCTAGAAAACTTTTTTTAAAACAATTACAACGTCTACCAATAGAGATGACGTAATTTTGACAGCCTATGACGGCCAGATTTTTCACCGGAATTATCTAAAATTTTGTCCGTGTAAACATTAATGTTTGCCATTTCATCAGGTCATGCTTCAATTCGGTACATATTTTGAAAATTGTCCAAGATTATTACGCAAATTTACGTTTTCTAAAAAATTTTCAAATTCACTTTCATCGAAAAATCATCTTCTCAGATGAGGCTCATTCCTGGTTGAACGTCAACGAACAAAATTGTCGTTATTGGGGTGAGTTAAATACACATGTGGTTCATGAAATGTAATTGCATTAAACTAGTTAGGAAGGGCTAAGTTCGGATATAGCCGATCATTTCATACTCTTATAGCTTGCAAAGATTGAAGATAAGGTAATACCTTCTAGTGCATAAGGCTTCTTAGTTATAAAGGGTTTAAGGTAAGTTTTCACTCGATTTTATCCATTTTGGGAAGAAAAATTAAAATTTATTAGAAAAATAAATAATTAGAAAAATCTCTGTCAATTTTATTGGACGATATATCTGGTATAAAGTTACCCAGAAGTTTAAAAATCTTTCTAATGTGTACATATAAGGGTGCTAAGGGAAGTATTGGCCCGATCCAACCCATTTGTAACACACAGATATACTACTATCAGGAAAAGACTCTCTCCGAATTTCCATTGTACTTTATGTATTACATATTGATCGCTATTTTCGTTAAAGAGTCATCTATAGATACTGGGATCCATCCACAAATTCGGTACCTAGAGGGTTCAACAGTTTTGTCCCCACTTTGATGATTTATGGAAATAAAGTGGTAAACTTCAAGGCCACAATTCGTAAACAATTTTATCGCGTTATATAAATTGACTCTTGATTTGTATACTAAAAAGTGAAAACTCAAATTGAATTAATGATTGAGTTATATTGGAAGTAGGCGTTTTTGTAATCTGATTTTGCTCATTTCCACATAACATAGAATGTCAGAAGAAGAGCAAGTCCGAGATATTTGATTTCATCTAAAGGAAGGCGGTGCCTTGACCTTGGATTCATTCAAACTCTCTAATATCATTTTACTGTCGTATTCAGTTATTGATTTATCGGGATGTTAATCGTGTTTAATAGTATCATTATTTGGAGAGTTGGCGGGATTAACATCCGATTTCATATATTTTCGTACTGTCGGTAGGAGTTTTTATAATATTTCCTCTAGCCGAGTTTGGTTATTGAAGCTTTAGTGGTTTAAGAGATATGCATATTAAACTATTAGAGGGCGGAGCCACGCCCGCTTTTTAAAAATTTTCAGCCATCAGGGGGCTTTTACTACCGCGATCGCCTGAGGCAAGCCAATGCTATCACAGTGCTATATCTTAAATTAGTGCTTAATGGTTTGGGCAGATTACGCCCATCAACGAACTCTTTCTAAATTTTTTGTACCAAATTTCATTAATATATTTTAAATTTTACTCAATTTGGATGTTCAGGACGAACAAAAGCAGGAGTATAAAAAACAGCATTTATTTTGACCAAATTTGAGTGTTTTATTTCATTTTAACATCACGTCGTTCTTACTGGCAGACCCATAATAATAAAACATTTACTCAAGTACAGTATGTTGGCTTATAAATGGTGCAAGCTTTAGATTCTGAGCTGAAGTATGTGTTCGCAGGGCACGTATACTCAACGCCCTTCGCATTCCGACAGTATATGTATCTGAAAGAACAACACACACACACGCGTTAACTTACAATTTCTTTGACTAACAACGGACTTTACCTTTTGCAATAGGGATCGTTTGGTATGGTCGGATAGAGACCACTCCGTGTTTGTTGGGCACAAACTTCATCCGGCGTCAATGGATATGTAGTAGTTGTTGTTGTACTTTCTGTAGTGGGTGTAGTTGCTGTTGTCGTGTCAGTGGAAGAATCGACGACATCACAGGTAACAGTATGTGTACCGGCGGTACTAACACAGACCGCATCACTCGTTGCGTCACATACAAATCCACTGGGGCAATAACCCACCTGGCCGGTGGGATGCACAGCGCCATAACACATTTGGAATGTGGTGCGACTCAAGCATGCGAAGAGTGCATTAGCTTGAGCCGTGCATTGTCCGCAAAGTGATGTGGAACCACAACTGGGCGCACGTGTTGCACTCGCTTGCAGACAGATGGCGTTATATTCGGTACACTCGAAGCCCTCCTTGCAGTGATACAGCACGTCCATATTGGGATTGCTATCTGTTAAAAGAGCATGGCATATTCAGTTTTTGCAATTGGTGATAATATTTGATAAAGAAAGATTAGGCTTACCACCAAAGCAAAGATAGAAAGATGTTGAATTGATGCAGGCGACTTGATTATCCTGACAGACGTTGCACGCAGCGCTTGTTGACTCGATGAAGAAGTATATGCAGATTGTTATCTGTTAATATACGGTTCAGAAGTAAATAATATTTTATTAAAAGTTGTGAAATAAACCAATTTTCGGCATAAAGCTATAGTGCGCTCAGGCTAATACAACAACATGATTTTGATAAGATATTGGGTGGTCGAAGAAGTCTTATCGTACTTTGTCAATAGATGTCGTTGCAGTTGTACATCTCCAGTGCTATTAATCACATTGTGTCATACCATATAGTGTTGGAAAGGACTAAGTGATATATGAGACATGGATTAGCAGGTTAGTTGGGCTATCAATAAATATTGTATATTAAGTCTAGGATAGGTAGCAAATCGATCTTATTAATTTTTAGCGCCAGACCACGTCTTGTTATGGAAAATATTTACCCTTTATTTAATCAAATTATCTTACAAATAAACAAAAATTTTCTATTTAGAGTCAGGTTACACGCATAGTGGTCCTCACATTCAGTACCAGCCGCCTTGAAAATTTATGGTCCGACTTAAACCACTTTTTATTTAGAGGGCATTATTTTGTGTTCCGATAACTTTATTGATATTTGTTTTATATATTGTGTATTGAAAGTATCTGATATCTGGAGTTTCAAATTGTGCCACAGAGGAAGTAGGCGTGGTTGTAATGCGATCTATTAGCAGGATTTGCCATTTTCATACCGTAGGATCGGATACTAAATTAAACTGCTAATATCCTTTCTTAAGATGATCCCCACGGAGATTTGTAGCATTAGATTTAGACTAATTAATAATTTAAGTCTAGCCTTTTGTTGATTGTCAATAAACGGTATTTTAATCATCTGCAACATAAACCTATTAAGACCGCCGAAGAAATACATGGGTCGAATTATTTGAAGATTATCTCACGGAAAACGACTCGACTCATCATATAAAACAAGAGTTGTTCGCGCATGAAGCGCTTCCAAATAATTGGTTACCTCTTCTTTGGAAGAAACATTTCACTGTAAATTCTGAGTGATACACAATCATTTGCTTGCCAGTTTTTTTTTCAAAAAATCAGGAAAGCCAATCGCCAAAGACAGATCACCACGATAATGCGAACACTCACATATCGACTGAAACAACTGAATTGTTGAGCACTCAAAACATCAATTTGATAAGTGATCCACCTTATATTTCTGACTTGACGCCAATTAAATTTTTTTATTCCAGTAATAAATAAACTAAGAATTCAACGTTTTTAGACACTTGAAGAGGCGATATATGCATTTAGAACGCATGTTTTAGAGATCTTCTTCTTCGGGTGATGGAGGAGTCATGTGTAGAAGTTTACGCAAATGAGGAAAGTTCTCTCATTGCCATTAACTTGGTAGTGGCCAGAAACGATTCTTTTACATATGGCGCAAGCAGCTCACAACTTCCGGTCTTTGACCAAGTATCCTCTGGGTAGCCTAAGAACATCCGATTGAAGGCGAGCTAAAGTGAGAAGGCGAAATATCCCCTGCATAAGGTTGTGCGCTGGGTTTGGGACCCGCCACGTAAAAAAACACCCCCAATGAAAAGTAGCAATCAGCCTCGGATGAGAGACACTATTGATAACAACCATGGCAAACGAAACAAGGACTACTAATTGAGGGTATGCACCGGGAATGTCCGGTCCCTTAAGTGGGAAGGTGCCGCTGTCCAGCTGGTTGATGTCCTCATGAAAATAAAGGCTGACATCACCGCCGTCCAAGAAATGCATTGGACAGGACAAGAACTGAGACAAGTAGGTCCTTGTGACATTTACTACAGTGGCCATATAAAGGAGCGCAGGTTTGGTGTTGGATTCGTGGTGGGAGAGAGACTCCGTCGCCGAGTACTATCATTCACTCCAGTGAATGAACGTCTAGCCAAAATCCGCATCAAAGCGAGGTTGCGCCCACGCCCCGACGGTAGAGAAGAACGATGTGACCAAAGATGCCTTCCATGAGCGCTTGGAGCGCGCCTATGAGAGCTGCCCCCGCCACGATGTCAAAATCATGTTTGGCGACTTTAACAACAGGGTGGGCAAAGAAGGTATCATTGGAACTACGGTCGGTAAATTCAGCCTCCACGACGAAACATCCCCAAATAGCTTGAGAGTGATCGACTTCGCTGGGGCCCGAAATATGGTTATCTGTGGTACTAGATTCCAGCACAAGAAAATACATCAAGCTACCTGGCTGTCTCCGGATCGAAAAGCCGAATAGTTATCAAAATGTATGAAACGAAATAGCCACAAAAACATTTCACATTCACTACTTTCATGAAAAAATTCGAAGTCGGGACACTTAAAAACTCCAAATTTGCTAAAAAAAATAGGTATTATTTTTTCGTAGAGCTTATAATTTAGTACGAATATGATACTCTGAAGAAGATATTCAGTTTTATTAAATCCGCATTATTAAGAAAATTGTAGGTGCTATTTATTGTTCCAATTTTAGCGTTAGGAAATGCACGAAATATTTTTACTTTTATATGTGAGCATAAACCTCCGTCACCAAAGAAAAATTAGTTCCACATACTTGCAAGATAACCAAGAGCCATTTCTTTGAGCCGCGTAAGGCCATATTTTTATATTTTCACTTAAATGATATATATTAAAAGTCACTCAGGAATTTCCACAAGTTTTTCAAATACACTTTTTGGGTCAAATGACTCTTCTTTTTCACCGTTACTTGTATAACTTTTCTTAGCTAACGCGGCACAACAACTGTTAGCGCAATGAACTTTGGATTTGCTTTTAAATGGGCCTCTATATTATTCGTATATTCGGAACATGTGCTCTCTGACAATTTTGTCCATTTCTTCTCATTTGCAGTTGTGTGTTGGTAACTGTTTTTCGTGCTAATTGGCTTGTTGATTTTTCTTATTTAACTCCCGAAAACATAAAGCTTTTGAGTAAATAAAATTTAGATTAAGAGAATTTAGATATTTATGTACATTTATACATATTATATCAGCTACCACTGGTAGTGGTAAAGTAAAACACTGGTAATACTTCGGTTGCTAAAATTAATTTCGAGGAGAATCTTTGAAAATATTTGTACGAAAAAATCACGATACCCTCTCTCTAGGTCACATTTCTTCAGAATCTCTGCTTTTGTTTTCAATTTGAAGCGCAACTATTTACATCCCTTTATTTCATCTCATTTTGCTGAACTACAATCAAAATCACTTACAATTTCGATCTGTTAATTTAACATTGCCTCTCTCTTATTGTGAAGTCTCGTCTTGCAACTGGATTTATGTTGAGTTTTGGAAATCCCGACTTGAAAGGGACGCCCGAATTGGTTGTGAAAGCTCGGCTAGGTCTAGTTGTAATAAAGGAAGAACTCAACCTTTCTAGATTTGAATCCTATTCCTCTTGTTCAAACACTTCAGATGAAGTCTTCATTTCAATTCGAGTGTCCAAAGGTCTAGCTCTTGAAAATATTTTTGCTAAGACAGGGAATGCTAAAAAAAATATAAAACTTTACATACTTTATATAACTAAATCTGGCTACTTCTAGAACCAAGATCGTTTGTAATATAATACATTCAGGCCAAACACGTGGTAATATTATGCTTAAAACAAGAAAAAGCGTTAACTTCGGCTGCACAGAACCTAGTATACCCTTCACAGGCGCATTTCTTTTAGTAACTATGTGTTCAGTTTGTGTGGAAGCAATATGCTATAGTTATCTGATCTCAACAATTTTTTCGGAGATTACATTTTTGCCTTAGAAAATAATCTATACCAAATTTCGTGAATATATCTTGTCAAATGTGAAAGTTTTTCATTCAAGAACTTGATTCCGATCGTTCAGTTTGTATGGCAGCTTTATGTTATAGTGGTCCGATATCAGCAGCTTCTTGAAGAGAAAATGACGTTTGCACAATTTCAAATCGATATCTTAAAAACTGAGGGACTAGTTCGTATATATACAGACAGACGGACAGACGGACGGACATGGCTAAATCGACTCAGCTCAACCTACTGATCTTTTATATTGTACTTTATAAGGTCTCCGACGCTTCCTTCTGGGTGTTACAAACTTCGTGACAAACTTAATATACCCTGTTCAGGGTATAATGACTGCATACGGAGAAAGAAAAAAGTACACATTTATGTATGTGTAGTATAGTAGGTGCTAACTGTACATATATACTTTACTATGTTTACCTAACTATTTAAATTCGTAAGCGTGTGAAATTAAAGAGGCAGACATTCTCTACTTCTGTTGTCAAAATGAAGATAAAATTCAACTTTTATCTGTTTGTTTGTGGAGATAATTTAGAAATAGCTTACTAACTAAGCCTTATGAAGTAATCGCAACTTATTCAGCGTGAAGAAATCAGTAATGTATTCATCGAAATACGAGGGCTACTACATTTTTACTTGAGTTTCATAGGCATAGCTTCTAGTGATGAGAATATTGCTGGCACTAGCGCATCAATTAAAGAAGATCCAAACCCAAACCAGTCTCTCACACATCGTTCTTGAGCGTTGGGCATCTCAGTGGCGAGTTTACGGTTTGGTGCAGTTTATGGGCCGGCGGCGTCATTGGGCCGTACTTCTATCGTGATGATCAAGACTGTGAATGCGAATCGCTACCACTCAATACTTTTGGCTCGAATTGGATGATATGAACTTGGATAATATATGGTTCAAACAGAATGGCGCCACAAGACACACAGCGAATGTCATAGAGGATTTATTGGAAACCAAGTTTGGTGAACGTGTTATCTCTCGAAATGGCCGAATCAATTGGTCACCTGGGTCGATTTACCGCAGTTAGAATATTTTCTGCGAAGCTACGTTAACTTTGAGGTAAATACCAACAAGCCAGCAACGATTGATGACCCTTTTTGTATTTTCTTGATCTATTTGAGGCAACATTGCTGTCTTCGAAGAACAAAAGAACAAACAACTATTTTACACATTCATAATTTTCATACCTTGAGAAATCTCTATAGAACGAAGCATGGGGTCCAACATTTATATAAGTTTGTGAGCAACTAAGGTAGTTTTAGGTTCGGGTTACTTCCACATTGCTAAGTTCGCTGCCAGCCAAAGATGTATAGCGAGATATTTCAATCGCAGCCGAGCAACGCTGAGGAATGGAGGAGAATTAAAAGATAAATCCTTCTCGCCTTCCTTCGTACAGCTGTGAATAAGAGCGTCCGAAGAACACTGCATATAAACCTATTGGGCAGTGTCCAATCAGTACGCCTATAATTGTGGCGAGATTGGCTTTGGTAAGACGGTTCATTCCGTGGCAGAAGGATCTCACAGTCGCACAAGTTATGGTTATTAAGCAGCGCTTGTTGAGCTTATTGGAAATACAAAGGTCCAAAGCAAGCAGACATCGGAGAACCGACTCGACTCCAATCGCATGAAATCCAGCTAATCGGCTTAGCAATTTTCAATGATTCCTCTGTGGCCGGGCACCCACACTAGTCTAAAATAGGAGAAGCCTGAAGCTATTACTAAAGAGGTCATGCGATCCTTTACTAGTTTTGAGCGAATTGTCAGCGTGTTCAGAGCCAGTATAGCCGCTTGGCTGTTAGGGTGAATGCATATCTCTCTAAAGGAGCTTGCACTCTGTACCAATACACCTACTGGGGCCTTAATGTCAGCCGATGGTCTGGTAATCTAAAACTACAGTTGATGAAGAGCTCTCGATAGATGACTCTACTTCTATAATCAATACTTTTCAATCATATACTTAAAAGTATAATAATTTTTAAAGGAATATAAAGTTTACTCTTTGTATTTTAACTTCAAGAAGAGTAAAGTTATCTATTTATTAAAAATATAAATTGCTTTTATTTCAAACACAGTCAGTTGATTTATTAGATTGACAGTTTCTCATTTCCGCATCAAAAAATTTCCCAACAGGACACTGCATTATGTGCGCAGTAAGGCCCGAGCCAGAACCAGAGCTTGAGCAGTACAAGTAGCTGAAATAAATGTGTCATAGATAAATAAAACACCGTTAACATTTTAATAGTTCTCACGTGGCACAACTGCTGTCAGCGGGATTGGAATAACGGCCAACAAGTGTTTGACTTGCACAGAACTCCACTGGTGATGGACTGCTTGTAGGTGACACACTTGTTGAATCATTTGTTGAAACGGTAGTAGAAGTAACAGATGATTCTGCGGTGGTCCCTGGTTGTGTTGTGGTTGTGTTCATTGCAGGTGTAGGTTGTATGATTGCGGTTGTTGTAGTTGTATCCACTGGTGGTGTGGGTTGTATAATTACAGTTGTTTCAGCTGACTCACTGCTTGGTGGCGCATCCACCGCCACACTTACATCACACATATCATTCGAATCCGTTAGACATTCACTTACGCACGGCACTTTATCGGTCTGCGCCACCGATGTGCGACATACTTGACCGATGGGACAGGATGCGCTTATATCGGTCAGCTCATATCCCATGCACATAGTGAATGTGGTTCGGCTGGTGCAGGTGAAGCCACCATCCATAACATCGGCGCACTGACCGCATTGCTTGGTGTTGCCGCAGGCGGCTACTATATTAGGATTACTGCTGGGATCCATACAAACTGGACCCAGTGCAGTGCAGACCTCATTTTCATTCGGGCAGCTGAATTCTTCGCCTAAATTTGGCAAACCTGTCGAACCAGATTTATTGTAACAGTTTTTTATGGAAATATCTAATTTTGTACTTGCCGCCGAAACAGAGATGAAATGTGTTGTTACTGGCGCAGGCGACGCCATTGCTATTGCAAATGTAGCAAATCGCGGCGCTTTCGTGGAGTGTCAGTATGATAACATACACGGCGAAAAGCTGGTGAGAAAGAGTTCTCTCTAATTTAATCTTTGAATTATTTTTTACTTCTCAAGATAATACTTTACCGCTATTTTAAACATGTTGATCTGGTCTCTTTGGCACAGTAATGGTGTCGATAAACTTGCTTGGACTGACTAACTGTTTTCTGCTTGATGTTACTCGTTTTATGGGTATGGTAAGAGCTTAACCCTTGCTTTGTCATTGTAGTTTATCGGACTTCTTACTTTCGGGCGGATTCGTATAAAGACGATAAGGATATTTCCTCTAGAGCTCACCGTAAAAACAACTCTGGTTGACCTCAAAGCATTAAACTCAAAAAAAAAAATCTCCTTTCCCCGCAGACTTAATCGAAAACTGATAAGTTGTAAGTTTTCTTCCCAAATGAGTCCAAATTTTCTACTAAACCCCACATGAAGAAAGCGAATAAATTAGCAGCGAAAGATAGATTTTCTTTTAGAGCAATTTATTGTTTTATAAATCCATTGAGAATTATAAATATATTCTCCATTGAGAATTATAAATATATGACCGATGAATTGTCAGGAACTCTTTATCAGCTTCAAGTATTTGCCATTAAGGTAGCGATAGATTTACTGTTACGGAGAGCAGCCTCCTTCAGAGATGTGACTATCCACTCTGATAGTAGAGCTGTGCTTGCGTGAGCTCATTAACCGGCTCAGGACTGGTTTAAGAACACCTCACCTCGATATCCATGGCATCGAGTTGCAGGTAACGATATGGTAAAAAAAGACACCCCGCTACCACGCGGGTCAATGCTTCTGTCTGCACCTGTGTCATTACTGGATGGCTTGGCTTCACCGAAGATTGGTCGGCGCTGGTCTTCTCTCATTTCAGGCACAAAGCTGACGAAGTGGCAAGAAAAAGTACCCAAGCTCGGCTATCAATAAAATGGGAACGAGTTGGTGCCCTTCTCTCCTTCTTTATTCTTCTACTTGATAGCTGGGCTTCGCGATAACTTGACTAGCGTTGGGAGACCATCGGTTCAGGAGCTGTCGCAAGATCTCTTTTGCTCAAGATCGGTCATACGAGATCCAGTGGGTGCTTTGCCCTCAGTAAGGCCAGCCTCTCTCTAGTTTGGTGGTTCTAGCAGTCCATTGCCATATCAGCGTCTATGCTGAAATGTTAAGAATTTTACCGGTCTCTGCAGAAGATAATATAATCCACTTAATAATATTACGGCGTCTACGTCAATAAAGAAGAATCATAATATTTTAAGGCGTCAGCATAATATAAACTATTTTATTTTTAGGCATACTCACTTTAAGGGAACGCTCGAAATTGTTGTGAAAGCTCGGCACCCTAGGATATAGTTGTAATAAATGAAGGAGTAGTATTTCTCAGATTTGAATACTAATGGGCCTTGCTAAGATTCTTCAAATGAAAGTAACACTCAAATTGAAATATCCGAAGGTCTAGCTATTTGAAATAT
This sequence comes from Bactrocera zonata, assembly GCA_037783105.1. Taxonomy (NCBI): domain Eukaryota; kingdom Metazoa; phylum Arthropoda; class Insecta; order Diptera; family Tephritidae; genus Bactrocera; species Bactrocera zonata. Next base: position 321,378 of record JBAWJQ010004285.1, read on the forward strand.
TTTCTTTAAAACAGGGAACGCTAAAAACAATAAATTCTTAAATAATTTATTTAAATAAATCTGGGTTCTTCTAGAACTGGGATCGTATATAATATAATATATTCTTCAAATATCTGTTAAAATTATACCTAAAATGACTGATATAGGTGCTAAATGTACATATGTTCCTTACTATGTTTATCTAACTATTTAAGTTCTTAAGAGTGTGAAATTAAAGAGGCAGACAATTCTCTGCTTCTGTTTCTGTTCTGCTTCTGTTGCCAAAATTACGATGTTTTCTGTTTGTATGGAAGAAGGCGATCTGGAAACATCCTAACACTTCCTTTTTGATTGGCCCGCGTTTGCGAGATCGAGGATTAACATTTAGGAGCTCATATTATCAGGCATCTTTCCCAAGGATATATAACATAATGGGTATACTTATATAAATAAAAAATATAGTATATAAATTAATTATATTATAAATCTGAAGCGGATGGTTACTTTGGTAAAAAGTGGGTCAATAGCGAAGAGCCAACGTTTTGCTATGGGTTTGGTGGGATTATCAGAGACTATTATATGCTGCTTTCTTATTTCGGACCTGTATTCTCAACAATTGGACCATTTCGAAGAATCAATTGCTCAGAAGCGATCATTTTTGTCCAACAGGACTCCCAAGAAGCTCCCTAAGCTTGGTTGGAAAAATCTTATGCATCCGCCTTATAATTCAGTCTCCGCACTAAGTGATGACTGCTTTCTCCTGTCTATAGCGAATTATTTTGTTGGTGAAAAATTGATTCAGGGGAAGGTTGCGAAAACCGACTGATCATGTGTTTCCCCAATAGGTTTTTATGAAAATGGAATTATGCTTTAAAATGGCAACAAGTTATCGAACAAACCCGTGCATATTTGACCTTAATTGGATTATTCTAACCATGCTAAATATAAACTTCAATTTGATTAAAATAATGAATTTCTTGTTACTAGACCTTATGAAAAAAACTGCTGCTGCAAATATATTTAATTGCACTTTCTTGAAAAGAATATATTAATTTTATAGTTTCACCATCTAATTCCGTGGTTGTTACCGGGTTAAGCCACTTAATTTGTTCGGAGAAGATAAATTGTTGTTTTTCAATTTCGACTAAGATAAAGCTTACGAAATCCAACATGTTTTGAGGATTAAATTATGTTTTGCTCTACAATTTGGATGACCGTGATAATATTATAGCATATCTGTATTAATGGTACAGCGTAAGTACCTAATTTTGAATGAAATGAGAAATTTTGTTATCAATCTGAGATATGAACTCATCTATTAGGTTCAATCTTGCCACGTCTAGGACAGCCATCAACATCAACTGATGAACAACACGTAAATAAAATAAAAAAATTGATACTTGAGAATTGACGACTAACAATCAGAGATCTTACTGACATCGTTGGAACATCGGAAGTTTCAGTGAAAACCATTTTGAAAGACCGAAGAAATGTGAAAGCACGATTGGGTCCAAAATAACAAAACTTTTTCGAAAAACAGGGTCGCGTCAACGTTGTTGAAGCAATGCTTTTCGACCATCACGATATCATGAAATGTATTTTTACTGCTAATGAGTCTAGGATCAATACTTACGACCCGGGGACAGACGAAGGAGTGGAATAAATATAGTGGCAAAGATGAGCCGAAGTCGAAAAAAGCAGATCAGAAACCAATTTTACATTGAAAGTTTTCTTCGATTATCGGGGTGTGGTGCACTCCGAATTTCTTCCGACGAGCCAAACTGTCAACAAGGAACTCTATTTGAGTGTTATGCGTCGTAGAAACGTTTTCGTAGTTTTCTGGCCGGAATTATGGGCCAACAACTCTTGGTTTTTGCACCACGATAATGAACAGTCGCATACTGCTTTGATTCTTCCTAAGGTTTTCGCTAATTTTCTAATTTTTTAACTAATAGCGTGCCTCAACCATCTTAATCGCCTGATTTAGCTCTTCGTGACTTCTGGTTATTCAGCAAACTCAAACGGCCAGTCCGGAGAGACCGTTTTGAGTCAATTGAAGACACTAAAATGAATCGATGCGTCCATAGAAGGCTATTCCGGAAATTGACATTAACTACTTTTTCGAGGATTGGAAAAAACCTTGTCACAAATATATTGGAGTCAATGGGGATTACTTTGAAGCGGACGACATAGAGTTTGAAGAATAAATTATGAAGAAAGTATGAATAAACTATTAAGAAAGTCCTACCATTTTATATACGATCTCTGATATCACCTTGTGGGTAAATCAAGATTAAATAGTAAAAAAGTAAATAGTAAAAGTCTAATAATAATTTTTCGCCATTGCATTGATAAATCAAAATTTAGTGTTTTGAAGAGCATTTTAATAAAATAATTTTGGAATAATTTCTGCAGCTGTTGTTTTTCGATGTCTCTTGGCCACTCTAGCTGAGCTGTAATACGTCTCTACTCATATTGTCGTAAGTTCAAGAGATCGAGTTAATTTATTTATAATTATCTATGTCAATATTTGGACTTGACTTGCTGTTTAATAACTGCGCTTTTATAGATGGGATTAATATATACAACCACCCAAGGGTTTCAATATTAGCGAGGTACTCATTTCTCTCTAAATGACTTTGAATTCCGCAGAGTCCAGTAGATAAAAGAACTAAAGTAGTAAGATATGTTCAGCAAATGGACTTGGTTACAATTAAACATTGGCAATTAAAAGATGACAAGCACATTTCTATACTTTTTATTTTTTTACAATCGATCAATTTTCTTATTAATTATACTTTCTACATGCGGACCTTTTCCTTTGAAAGCTTTATATTGTTTGAATATTTCTATAACTAAGTACAACCCGTCGGCAGAGCAGCTTGGCATTCAATTGTACTTGAATTAAAATATGTTGAGCCAGGGCAAGTCATCAGAATACCAACCAAATTACCAGTTGAACGGAAACTGCAGTAGATATAACTGAAAATATAATAAAAATAATATAAGATTATACATTTTTCAGAGATCGTTGAAGAATGCGGTGAGCACACTTACGTTCGACATGTGGCGTCACTCGGATTCGGGTAGCGACCTACTGCAGTTTGACTACCACACACAGTTTCCTCCACACTTGCAGTCGTGCCTGCACTGGAACTACTCTCAGTTGTCGACGCGTCAGTTACCGTTGTTGCAGTCGAGGCTGTTTGTGTACTAGCCGTCTCAGTTGTGACCGTTGAGGGAGTGACAGTTGTGGCATCCGAAGATGTAATATCGCACATATCTGCAATATTTGTCAAACACTGACTGGCGCAAGGACTAACACCACCATTCGCACGGGAAGTTAAGCAAACTTCTTCGCTGGGACAGGTGGCAGTTATGCTTGATGGCTCTTCACCTTGACACATGACAAACGTGGTGTGGCTGGTGCATGCGTAACTGCCATCAGCAACTCCAGTGCAGAGTCCACATTGTTCTGTGTTGCCACAATCGGCTTGAATACTTGTACTGCTCGCGGAATCGAGACAAATCGCACCCAAATTGGTGCAAACTTGGCCTGCATTCGGGCAGGAATATACGGCGCCCTGTGCTACGCCTGCGTAAAATTGAGTGGTTAATTAAAATAACTATATTTTTTATAAAACAAAAACTAGCGCTGTTTACTTACCGCTAAAGCATAGTTGAAAAGTGGTATTTGTTATGCAGGCAGCGCCGTTGTCATTGCAAACATTGCACTCGCCGTTGCACAAGCGCGCCGTCAGCAAAGCGGTTAGTATTATGGTCGTGAACTGGTGGGAGAAATGGTGAGTTAATTATTTTTTTTTTAATTGTATTTTATATTTTTTATTTTAATTTTTTTTTGTATAATTTTTTAATTTTTTAAATAATTTTTTTTTTATAAATTATTCTTAATATTTAACGAATTCCTTGTCATCTTCTTACGCTAAATTTCCACATTTTGTTATAACTTGCAATCTCTAGTAACTCTTGTGTCTCGTCTACTCTAGTGTTTTACGACTAAATTCTTTATAGCGGTTGCTGTGGATTTTATATTTTTCCGGTTGTTGTGTTCTCAGCTGACATAATTTATATTCTGTCACTTTGTAAACTAGATTACGCTTAAATACATACGAATGCATATTTGCGTAGTTTAAATCTTAATGTGTATGTGTGTGTGTGGCGCTAATTAGACAACTTCAAGGAAAATGTTCTTATGTATAAACAAATGAAACGCGTTTTATGGTAGAAGGTTAAATGGCAATGAAAGTAGCTCTCTGTCATTTGTGCTCAATGATTTTTAAGAACGATCCAAAATAGTCATCATTTGAATCAATAAATTGATGATTTTGATGAGTTCTACGTTCCACATATCTGTTCTAAGCCCCTTTCGAGAAGACTCTTAGTTCCTTCAAGAAGCTCTCAATTTACCTAATGAGGACACAACAATTTTTAGATACATTTTGTTCTCGTTCAACATTAAATTCATGCAGTAGAAAGGGAGTTTGTAGCGAGCTAAATCTAAAGACTCATTTGACATATGATGCGAATTTTTGTAAATTTTCTTCATACTCCTAACCGTGTATTAATGACTAGCTGACTGTACGAAAAGATAATCCCAATGAGAAGCCGGATTCATGTTAGTCTGAATATTTTTTTTTTATAATACTAACATTGGCTTCCGAAGGCAAACTGTTATTGGAGATTTGAAACGAACTGAGTATACGAGTATTTATCATCTACAATCAAAATCGACTCGAAAAAATACCTACAAAGCCAACTAGCAAACATAGACGATCCTACTGGAATAAACATCAGAGAAGAAAAACCCACGAATGTGAAAAGTTTCTAACATTAAATTTTTAAACTGTCACTATTCGCTCAAAACACACTACTTGTTGATTGTTTGTTTCTATATATAGTCGCCGTTTGAAAGCGAGCTAAAGTGAGTAAGCGAAACATCCCCTCCGCAGGGTTGTGCGCTGGGTCCGGTCCGGTCCCTTAATTGGGAAGCTACCGCTGCCCAGTTGGTTGAGTCCTCGTTAGAGTAAAGGCTGACATAACCGCCGTCCAAGAAATGCTATGGACGGAACAAAAACTGAGGCGAGTAGGTCCTTGTGACTTGTTGTGGGATTCGTGGTGGGAAAAAGACTCCATGGCCGGGTACTGTCATTCACCCCGGTGGATGAACGTCTAGCCACAACTTGCATCAACGCGAGGTTCTTCAACATATCGCTGATTTGCGCCTACGCCCCGACGGAAGAGAAGGACGATGTGACCAAAGATGCCTTTTATGAGTGCTTGGAGCGCATTTATGAGAGCTGCCCCCGCCACGAGGTCAAAATCGTGATTGGCGACTTAAATGCCAACGTGGGCAAAGAAGGTACTTTTGGCGCAAGTTGGTAAAATCAGCCTCCACGAGGAAACATACCCAAATGGATTGAGGCTGATCGACTTCGCCGGGGCTCGAAATATGGTTATATGTAGTACTAGATTCCAGCACAAGAAAATACATCAAGCTACCTGGCTGTCTCCGGATCGAAAAGCCACCAACCGTGCGTACATGAGGTCCTAACATTCATTTGAACCATTTTATCTTGTTGCAGCCAAGATACGCACCCACTTCTGTGCAGCAAAAAATGCACGTCAGCAAACACAAGGAAGGTTCGACGTCGAAGCGCTGCAATCACAACAGACAGATTTTCTAATCGACTTTTCGACTCGAGAGTCGTCACAGGGAACTGTGGGACGGCATTTCAAGCTCCTTACGTACAGGTGCAAGCGAAACCATAGGTTTTTGAAAAATGCAAAAGAACAGGTGGTAAGATGAGGAAACAGACTGTTCACCTCGCAACGTTACAATCGACCACAACACGTGCGGCATGGGAAAGATACCGAAAATTGAAGAGGGAATCAAAACGCATTTGCAGGCAGAATATGAGGGAGGCCGAAATATGTGAGTATGAAGAGCTTGACACGCTGGACGATAGGGGTAATGCCCGAAAATTCTACGAAAAAATGCGGTGACTAACAGAAGGTTTCAAGACATGAGCATACTCAATCCAATTGAGAAGTGCTGGAATTATATAGGCAAAAGGATAAGAGAAAAGCGTACAAAAATTCTAAAAGAAATGGAAAAAATATTGAAGCTATTTCTTAACTTAAATTAACTTAAGGAGCACAACTTTGTCATTGAGATATCAAAGTGTATTGAGGCAGAAGGAGATTATTTTGAATAAAATGTTCTGTTTTTTAAAGTTCTGTTTACTTTAGAATGCTCCTTGAAATATAATATAAGAATTTTAAAATTATGATGAAAGTCATACTATTTTTTGCTCATAGTAGTAAAGAGTTATATATTTTATATGGCTTCTGATGTCTTCTTCTGAGTATTGAAAACAACCTGTAGACTGAATAGTAGAAAGGCGACACTTTCATTCCTTTAGGTCTTTATGGACCTCATAGGGACAGGTCTGATCAAAATTTTTCAACCTTGAACTTAGTAAAAAAAATTTAGTGCTTCTAAGAATATCATGATTTCAAATAATATTTGCAATAGTCGGTTTCTTAGGTTTACAAATTACTGTTCACTCACTTACTTAATACAATAATTATGCAATTATTTCTGCATCTGTTATTTTTCGATGTCTCTTGACCACTCTAGGAGCTGTAATACGTCGGTACTCATATTGTCGTAGGTTCAAGAAATAAAGTTAATTTATGTACAATTATCTAGGTCAATATTTGGATTTGACTTGTTGTTTAATAACTGCGCTTTTATGGAAGGGATTATACTATACAACCTACCCAAGGGTTTCGTTATTAGAGAGAGTACTCGTTTGTCCCCAAATGACTTTGAATGACGTAGAGTCCAGTAGATAAAAGTTGTTAGTTGTGTTCAGCAAAAGGTTTTAAATTCTATTATTTTGTCAGCTTTATTGTTAAACTGTTCAATGGAAGAGACCAAAGCACATTTCCTCGACTTCTGCTAACTTCGACTTCTCTTTTTTAGCTTCTTCCTAAGTTCTCTGACCATACTCTACTTGGTTACAATTAAACAGTGGCAATTAAAAGATGGCAAGACTTTTTTATATTTTGTCTTTCTTTACAATCTTTACAATCGATACAACTTTTTATATTATAATTTTACATGCGGGCCCTGCACTCTGAAAGGTTCATAGTGTTTGAGTATTTCTATCACTAAGTACAACCCGCTAGTTGAACAGCTTGATATTCATTTATATATGTATTAACGTATGTTGTGCCAGGGCAAGTCATCTGAATACCGGAGATATAATATTGCACATATCCGCAATATTAGTCACACAATGACTGGCACAAGGATTTATACCACTATTTGCATGGGAGGTTAAGCAAACTTCATCGCTGGGACAGGTGGCAGTTATGCTTGATGGCTCTTCACCTTGACACATGACAAACGTGGTGTGGCTGGTGCAAGCGTAACTGGCATCTGCAACACCAGTGCAGAGTCCACATTGTTCTGTGTTGCCACAATCGGCTTGAATACTTGCACTGCTCGAGGAATTAAGGCAAATCGCACCCATATTGGTGCAAACATCGTTGGCATTCGGACAGGAATATACGGCGCCCTGTGCTATGCCTGCATAAAATTGAGTGGTTAATTTAAATAACTTTACTTTTTGTAAAACAAAAAACAGCGCTGTTTACTTACCGCTAAAGCATAGTTGAAAAGTGGTATTTGATATGCAGGCAGCGCCGTTGTCATTGCAAACATTACACTCGCCGTTGCACAAGCGCGCCATCAGCAAAGCGACAAGTATTATGGACGTGAACTGTTGGGAGAAATGGTGCGTTAATTATTTTTTTATAATTTGTATTTTATATTTTTTATTTTAATTTTTTTTTGTATAATTAATTAATATTTTTTCACAATTTTTAGTTTTATAATTTATTCCCAATATTTTTCGAATTCATTGTCATTATCTTACGCTAAATTTCCATATTTTGTTATAACTTGCAACCTCTAGTAACTCTTGTGTCTCGTCTAGTGAAGTGTTTTACAATTAAACTCTTTACAACGGTTGCTGTGGATTTTATATTTTTCCGGTTGATGTGATTTCAGCTGACATAATTTATATTCTGGATTACAACTTAAATGCATGCGTTTGCACATTTACGTAGTTGCACTTTTGTATAAACAAATGAACGTCAATAAAAGTAGCTTTTTGCCATTTCTGCTCTATAATTGTTAAGAAAAATAGTCCAAAATATTCTTCATTTGAGTCAATAAAATGATTAATTTGATGAGTTCCATCTTTCAAATATCTGTTTTAAACTCCTTTCGAGAAGACTCTTAGCTACTTCAAGAAATTCTGAAGGTAGGTGTTGGGCAGCACACTATGTTTCTACAATTTCATAACCTCTGACGACCATTTTATTCGTAAAGAGGACGCTTGAAAATACCTTTTAGTGGTTCCGTGGTCATGACTTGAAAGAAATGACAATGCTTCTTGAAAACCACACCCATTTTCTTGTTGTAAAAGTAATGGGTTTTTCGATAGGGACGCTACATAAGCAAACCGATAGGGCAGCAAACGACGGCATATTTTTTACGCTCCTTTCGCATTCTTCTTCAGCAATGTTTGCCATTTCATCTTAGAAATATGTGCATACGATCCAACTGAGATTCAAAATTATTAAAATTTACTATCGAAATTCGGAGTCAGTAGCCTCAACTTTAAAAGCGCTACGTTCAATTTATGGTCGTCGTAATCATCTTGTCAGGTCAACAATTAAGCGTCCAGTAGAAAAATTTGAATCCACAGGCACAGTACAAAATATTCCAGTGCCAGTGAGGCAAAGAAATATCCGTAGTGTCGAGAATATTGCTGCCATTAGCGCATCAATTGAGGAAGACCCAAATCAGTCTCTCACACGTCGTTCTCAAGCGTTGGGCATTTCTGAGACGTCGTTGTGGCGAATTTTGCGAAAAGATCTTGGCCTACATCCTTACAAGATTAAATTTAGTAAGAAGTGAAGCCGCTTGACCACCAGAATCGTCGTATCGTCGTAAATTGGACTGCGCAACAACTTGAACATGATACGGATTTTCATCGAAAAATCATCTTCAGTGATGAGGCTCATTTCCTGATGAATGGATTCGTTAATTAGCAAAAAATTCGTTATGAGTCATCATTTCATTCCGAAAAAATTACGGTTTGATGCAGATTATGAGCCGGCGACATCATTGGACCGTTCTTCTTCCGTAATGATCAAGACCGGCAGAGAAAAAACCCCACGAATATATATATTTGCTCAAAATACACTGTTTTTTGTTTTCTTTTTTTCTTTTTTTTTTTTGTTTCTATAGTTTGCCGTTATTTCTGAAACCATTCGTCTCCGTAGGTAACGTGAGAGCAGTTTTTGGAGGCTGTGTTTTACCCACCGTAAAGCATTCATCCTATTTACATAATAGTGTAGGGGGCTATAACCAAGTTTGGTGTTGGGCAGCTTATTATTCCCTAAGAATCTGTGAATGCCGAAAAAAAAATAGGAATTTCGATTTTTAAACCCACTACGAGAGAGAATCTGAGACCAATAAACGCACCTTGACCCTCTTTTACAAATATTGAATAATAAGGACGTAGCTAACATCAGCTTTTAATCGAATTACTTCTTTATTTAGATTCATCAAGAGATCAAACCTGTTTCTTTCCCTCAGTGTTATAGCCTCTCCCTAATTGTGGAAGTTCTAACAGGTTTTGAGCTTGAGGATCTTACCGGCCGATAGTTGCAGAAGCTGTCCTACATTTTCAAGATAAAGGTTGAAAACTGGTAAGCTCAAACTTTCGGATATGTCTTAGTGATGGTGTGAATAGAAATTAAACGCCTGAGCAAATCGGTAAAGGCTGACTTTGCTCATGAGATCGATTACAAATTTACTGTTTTCAAGGCTTCAAAATGGACTACACGTAGTATTTCAAGTGTGATCTTTAGATCAGCGTAAACCTGACCTAACCTAACTTAATAAGAAATGAGCATAACTTCTTCATTGAGATATCAAAGCGCAGACTTAGAAGCAAAGTCGTTAGGTTTACAAAGCAAAAATGGGTACTATGTAATGACTTATAATTAACAGTGATCGACGAGTTATGGCGAAGTTGAGAAGTCTCAACAAAAAGAGAACAGTAAGACTGTTTAAAAGGAAAATCGGAAATAAATAATTTTTGACATATATTCATATATTGGTAGCACTCACAGCTAATTGGACTTTTGATAAAAATTTGCACTTTTCACATATTTTTTAACTTTGCACTGGTTGAGATTCACAACGTAGCGGAACTTTACGAAGCAGACTAACGCAACATCACAGCTATCTCGTTTAAATAAAATTTGTGTGAAAGTGTGCGCATCTTCTGATTTATATGATTTTTATTTACATTTGGTGTGTGTTATCATTCCCCAACAGTGTTTGGCTACCGAGTAGCGATATAAAAAGCTGGTTGAGCAATTAAAACAAATTTAGTCTTAACTGGGCGAGAAAAACTCACGGTATTCTAATTAAAATGAAGTCCAACACACAAATTTCCATTTCGGTAAGAAAAGAAAAGTGACGACGACAATATGTGCACAATATACTCAATAAATTAACCTTTTTTTCTAAATACTTTTCTCCGATTAGTTACTCCTTCTTGCGACAGTGAGTTTGCTGGTGCAACAGACCACAGCGACTTGCGGTGTTTGCGGCAGCAATGGCATCGCCTGCATCAGCGAGACACAATTCAATATTTGTTTCAACGGCCAACCCGACAACACCACTGTCCACGAATGTCCCAACGGTGGCACCTGCACGAGTCTGCTGATGAAATGTTCGGACGCAGCTAACGCACCAGCTGATTGCACTACGACCACTGACATCACTTGTGGCTGTGTCGCGGACAGCCCCACGTTTGTTTGCACCAGTCGCACCACCTTTGCTCAATGCAATGGCGCGACAGTCGTCACAACGGGCACGTGTCCGACCGGCTTAACGTGCGCGGCACAGAGAGGTGGCGATATTTGTGTCGATGCATGTTATTTAGATGGTGACATTGAGTGCGATCTTGATGCTCCTGCGAGTTAAATACACCCTTCCTCGAGTTGAGAATTGCTTATACTTGTCTTGGCTAAAATTGTTTGTTGTATGAATAAAGAGAAAAGTAAAATACATAACATACTAATTAGATAAATCAATTTTTCTATAATTTTTGAATATGGATTTAGCCACTAACAGCGAAAGCCACCCATAGCCCTTCCCATAAGACGTGTGTGTGCGAAAAGTGTGAGCATTAAAATTAACGAACCGACTCGTTTCATGTGTGAGAGTGACAGAAAAATACGCATTTTTCATTATTCTAACGAAAAGTTAACACAAAGTAAGATCCGAATAGCACTGGTATATCAGGCAATTGAAAGCACGTTGTTGCGTATTCAAAAGGAACATCGTGACATAATGAGCTCTTTATTATGGGTAATATTTATACCCTGAATGGGTATATTAAGTTTGCCACGAAGTTTGTAATCTATAGTTGGAAAAGTTGGATACCCTACAAGTATATAACTGTTCAGCAGCAATAGCTGAGTCGATTTAACCATAAACGGCACTCCGCGCAGTGGCATTTCGGCGGAAAAAATAGGATTTTTCCACTTTCCAATTTCAAAACTTTAATGATTTTGTTTTGTAAAGAAATATTTGGATAAGAAAAATTCAACAAGGCTTTTTATAAAAAGTGAAATTTTATAGTTAAAGAAACTAACAGAAGTCGACGGAAAGTTATTCAATAAAATCAGATTAAAATTATTGTCCAAATAAAGAATTTTTTTTGTGTGTAAGTTTATAGCTATGGCTTTTCTTTTATTTTTTGGTGAAAATATAGCACCTACTTGTTTATAAATAAAAAATTTATTGAAATTGGCAAAGTAAGCTAATTTTTATAATTTTTCAAAAATTATACTAAAAAATATCAACTTTTCATTTCTTAATGGAAAAAAACTTTATGTGCTTTGCCTTGCTTAGCCCTCTTACTATAAAAAAATTAAAGTTCCGAGTCTGTACTTTCAATTAAAAAAAACACAACCGCCAATTACCGTCCCTTGAAAGAAAGTGTGATCAAATTTCCACAAATACTGATGTCTTCAACAGACTTCTTATAACTTCGGATCCTTACATAAATAGCCTAAGGCGTCATTCGAACAAAATTTCCTTAGAACTAGATCCCATTGTTAAAGATATGGTGCTTGCATAATATTACAAATAAAAACTAACACAATTTTTCGCCTGTTACATATTCAATTAAAACATTGCATATTATATTGGATTTTTATCAAGGTAAAGGTATAAATAACGTCACTTTGCGTTTAAGTTTAATTTTTTTTCATCAGGAGAACTCAATTAAGAAATGTCCTGAATTTCAAGTCCCTAGGTCCAAAAATAAAAATTTTGGCAATTGCAGTTATATGGGAGGTGGGTGTGGCAGTGGGCGGTTTTCCAAGATTTTTTCAAAATTTCTTAATTTAGTCCAGAGAAGAGTTTCTGCAAAGTTTCATTGTTGTACGACCACTCCTTGTATTTTTTTCCAAGAAATGTATGGAGCGGTGCCACTGTGCTCCGTCTCACTTATAGAGTATTCTATACAGTTTTAGATATATCGTATTAATATTAATATCTATCTAAAATTTCGCACGCACTTCTTCTGTAGAAGCTGCTCATTTGATAATATTGAACCACTACAGAATATACTTTTTTATTTGAAAAACTCTCTTCTCGAAATTTTACAAATATTATTGCTTAAGGCAATGCTACAAACTCCGAACATATTTTTTAGGTTGGAATATTACAGCACATGGCTGACATAAGGTGACATTTGAATTTAAACTGCGCGCGTCGAAGGTTTTGGAGAGTTATTTTTTTTTTAGGTTGGTCACATTTATGTCAAATTTCATGTCAAAATATTCATTAGTGTTTGAGATACGTGTCGTTTTATGAGCTGCTAAAACTGAGTTTTTCGTTTTTTGCGATGTCGAAATTTGTTGAGCAAAGAATTTGCATTAAATTTTGTTTACGGAATCAATCTTCTGCTGCGGATACGCTGAGGATGGGGCAGAAAGCTTTAGGTGATGAGGCTATGTCTACAAAAAATGTTTACAAGTGGTATAGTGAGTTCCAAGCCGGCCGTGAACGTGTCGAAGACGAAGAACATCCAGGGCGATCATCAACCTCAACCGACGAAGCTCACGTTCAAAGATTTGATTTGTCGATTAACAATCAGAGACCTTGTTGATGAAGTTGGCATATCGAAAGGCTCAGCCAATAGCATTTTGAAGGATGTTTTGGGCCTCAAGCGCGTCAAATCTCGACTGTTACCGAAAACATTGAATTTTTTGGAAAAAAGGCGTCGCGTTGAAGTGTGTGAAACGATGCTTTCCGACTACCAGGGTGTCATGAAATGCATTATAACTGGCGATGAGACTTGGATCTATGCTTACGACCCCGAAACAACCGATCAATCGAGCGATTATCGTGCCAAAAGAGAGCCGGAAAGTGACTACAACCAGTGTTTCGAAGATTGGAAAATCCGTTGGCATAAGTGCATTGCATCGGGAGGGGACTACTTTGAAGGGATGAAATTGATTTGGAAGAATACTCGTAAATAAAGAATTTTCAAAATAAATACAATGTCCTTATTTTTTGGGCATAGTACTACAAACTGTGTGATCAAAATCTAGATAAAGATCTTGATAAAAATTTATTTTTCTTAATTATGTAACCTTAATTCGACTCTGTTGTTTGTATTAAACAACATTTAACAACAAACTATCAAAGCCTTTTTCTTTAGATGTACTATATGTAAGTCGTTGGATCTGCGCATCAATTTGCTTAAACGGGTTTCAAGATTTTTCGAAGGTCTACGAATTATGATGAACCATGTCCATGACGAAAAAATGAGGTAATTGATATTTGATAATTAACGATTAACAGCAGAGTTTTTACTGGCATCGTAGGAATATCGGAAGGATCAGTGAAACCCATTTTAAAAGATCATTTGGGTCAGGAAAAGTGAAATCACGATTGGTTCCAAAATTACTCAAATTTTCGAAAAACACTGTTGCGTTAACGTCTGAGAAACAAGGCTTTCTAGCTTTTCAGCCAACTCAAGTGATTGCTCCGGAGAAAAAGTTTAGAGTCAACGTAAATCGCTACGCGTATTGAAGGATATTCCGAAAATTGACTTTATCAACTGTTTCGTGGGTTGGAAAAAAGGTTGGCACAAATTTATTGGGGCCAAAGAGGATTATTTTGAGGAGGACGACACAGATTTTGAAGAATAAATTAAGAATTTTGAAATTATGAACAAAGTCTTTCTATTTCTTGCTTAAAGTAGTGATACCAGTGTAGTCTTCCAGCAGAAGTTTACAGATCGCGTTCAACGTGCCGTAAACTTGTAACACATGTGTTATCAGCTGACCTTGTTGAAGCTGGCTTTGTATTCTAGTCTAATTTGTACTACTTTATATACATTTTGGAAATTTATTCTGAAACTTTTTGAGTTATCAGTATGTTCTGTCGGCCTCCTTATAAGCAGAGTGCGATGATATCTATGTTTCTAAAATGTTGAAAGTATGTTCTAAAGAGTAGGCTACATCTTTTAAATTGTTTTCGAAATAATTTGTAGATATTGTTTGATCACTCGCAGAGCTCTAGTTATTTTTATATTTCTTTGAAAATTTAAAATTTTTAGTCAGGGACCCAACTCTAACAGGTCATTTCGATTGACCAATATTTAAATATGCATTATTATCTGATTTATGTGATGTGAGGAAGGCCAATGCGATCTCGTTAACTTAAAGCTGAACCTTGAAAAATTATGTTGCTAACTAAAACCTTACATAAAACAATCACATGCGTCAATGGAATCTTTCCTGAAAAGTTAACAACTCGTTTTTAAATTCTGTGCTGGTATTAACTTAGCTGGCCTTCTAACAAAATTCTCGAAGTCATTAGTAAAATTCCATTCATCCTTCCCACAGTTTATTAAACTGGCTGGCTAGTTTCTTGACTTCTATCGTGATTCGGCCATGATCAATGGAATTTATAACCTTTATAGTGGTGAACGCAAACGAAAAGCGTTTCTAAACAAATATTTGTATATCACTTGTTTGTAGGCTAACATTTCTGAGAATTATTTAAACTGTCCTCCACGCATCCCACGCGTTTGCAAATATTTTGTTTATTGTTGATATTATTTTGAAAGATAAATTTAAATGTTCTTTGAAACTACTGTTAATTTAGGGAGCTTAAGATAGCATTGAAAACTATTTGACAATTAAGTAATACACATTACTCATTTTTCCTTTGTTTATGCTAAAATGCTATAAATGAAAACATGTCTGTTCTACAAGTTGTGATTATATGCATACATATATAGTTCTATAAAACTTAAATTTATTTAAATAACCAATACTTTAAGTTAATGAATTCTGCGTTTTGTTGATAACACCGGTCAACACGATTTTTGGGTCTGACCTCTACATGTTAAATTTTAGTTTCTCCTATGACAAAAATAAGGAAAAAAAATTTTCCCCGGTTAAAGTTTGCTTTCGTACAAATTAGAGCAATTTTTCGATTTTTTTTTTCTTACCTTCTAAAGTATTTTTACAATTAACGCAGGCGAAGTGTGGTACCCAATTTTCGTTTTGATTACTGACTTTTAGGTTGAAATAGGCTTCATAGCTTCGCAAAGTTTCAAATTTGTTGATAAAGCAAATTTTTTACTTCTAATTTTAATAAATTCACCGCAAATAAAACAGAATAAATCAAAATCATTTTTACACTGACTTGATGTCATTTTTTAACTGAGTAATACACTAATATTGTTGTTACAGCTATAATAAACAGGTTAACATTCACTACTGTGCCTCTTACAAATAATAATACTGTTTACTTTCGGGTTAATCAAAGTGCTGCCATCTTTGATTTATGAAATAAATTAAAATATACTTTTCGATGTAGATTAGCCCAAAGCAAACTTCAAGAACTAAAGATTAATATTTAAGTGTTTTTCAATGTCTAGAATCAGAATTCAAGCATGATAACAGAAACCCAAAAAAAAATATTTTTTTTTGTTGACCGGTGTAATTAATCCGTCTGATCAGTAGTCTGATATCATCACCCTCGATAACGCTAGGTGGCGCTAGCGTCGAATAATTTCAAAGAATCTGATTTATTATCGATCTGCCTCGTTCCAAAAAGGTCGTAGTGTCACAAAGCGTTGTTTAAAATCATAACAAAAAATCGAGGAAGTGTATTGAACAAGGATCGCCTTTAAAATTCTGATAAACGCTTTAAGAACTTGATAAATTGCACTTTCAGACAGTAAGAATAGTAGTTAATAATGACTTGAACTACCGAGAGGAGTATATATTACAATATCTATGGTATATATTTATTATATTGATAGACCCAGCTAACATTATCCTTGGAACACCTTAACAAAGATGAATGTTTTACTAATCATTTCATTATCTCCCAATATTATTGGCTTGGAACTAGGCATGTAAAGGGAATGAAATATAAAGGGTGATTTTTTAAGAGCTTGATAACTTTTTAAAAAAAAAAAACGCATAAAATTTGCAAAATCTCATCGGTTCTTTATTTGAAACGTTAGATTGGTTCATGACATTTACTTTTTGAAGATAATTTCATTTAAATGTTGACCGCGGCTGCGTCTTAGGTGGTCCATTCGGAAAGTCCAATTTTGGGCAACTTTTTCGAGCATTTCGGCCGGAATAGCCCGAATTTCTTCGGAAATGTTGTCTTCCAAAGCTGGAATAGTTGCTGGCTTATTTCTGTAGACTTTAGACTTGACGTAGCCCCACAAAAAATAGTCTAAAGGCGTTAAATCGCATGATCTTGGTGGCCAACTTACGGGTCCATTTCTTGAGATGAATTGTTGTCCGAAGTTTTCCCTCAAAATGGCCATAGAATCGCGAGCTGTGTGGCATGTAGCGCCATCTTGTTGAAACCACATGTCAACCAAGTTCAGTTCTTCCATTTTTGGCAACAAAAAGTTTGTTAGCATCGAACGATAGCGATCGCCATTCACCGTAACGTTGCGTCCAACAGCATCTTTGAAAAAATACGGTCCAATGATTCCACCAGCGTACAAACCACACCAAACAGTGCATTTTTCGGGATGCATGGGCAGTTCTTGAACGGCTTCTGGTTGCTCTTCACCCCAAATGCGGCAATTTTGCTTATTTACGTAGCCATTCAACCAGAAATGAGCCTCATCGCTCATCGGACACGGACGCGAAACACATTTCGAACCGAACACTGATTTTGGTAATAAAATTCAATGATTTGCAAGCGTTGCTCGTTAGTAAGTCTATTCATGATGAAATGTCAAAGCATACTGAGCATCTTTCTCTTTGACACCATGTCTGACATCCCACGTGATCTGTCAAATACTACTGCATGAAAATCCTAACCTCAAAAAAATCACCCGTTAGCAAAGATTAATTGTAGGTCTAATGAGAGCCTTGGCAAAAAGGGCGTGGCAGTTTCACAAATACTAATGTCATAACCAGCGCTTAATTTAAACAAATATACCATATTATATACTGTGCCTGCAAATACATATCTGTATCACATACCATAACCTAAATGTAGGCGTGTTCAATTCCGCGCTCAAACTATAAATATATTATATATACCGATTATATCGGTGTCAGTGTATTAACAAATGAAAGTCGACAGCTAAACCTTTTGAGATTTGGCAACTATAACTTATTGTAAAGTACGACAAAACTCTCTTCATAAGAAGTACGAAAACTTTGCAATTCAATCTCCCTTCATTAAAGGAAATCGATCTATTTTACTCTCGAGCTCGGTCAAATATCTCGATGGTATCCTAAAAACCAAAGCGAGAGAACTAATTGAAATCAGTCAGTAATTGAATACAGTCAATATCATATGGGACCTGACATATAGAAATAGAAGGCTTGAGGGCAGCTGGATCCGCTTCAGCTGCCCCAGGCCATTCAGCTCTTTCAAGGGTTGTTTGAAGCAGTGGATGCTAGAGAAACATCTCAGGTCTTGGCACACAAGCTGCACAAGCATCACAAAGCATACCACAAATTTACTTAAAGGTAGTGTTAAAGGTTGACAAACCAAAAAGCTCATACGTTTGGGCAAAAGGGAGCTTAGAAATATTGTAGGGTAATCACAGGACATTGGTATATGTGTGGCCGCCTGCGGTCATATACATAAATACACAGAACGTTTTGACATACGATTGCTATTTGTGCAATAACTTTAAATATGCATCCCGACCAAAAAATTTAATTAAACCGCAAACATTTTCAAGGAACAACTTTCGACGTGGATTAACTCATTAACAGTGCATCGATGAACTTACTTACATTTTTGAGCATGAAACTTCAGCAAAGACCAGTACTTATCGATGGTATGGTGAATTAAAACGATCCGTAGATCACTACGAGACAAATTTACGGAAAAACTTCCGAAATCAGTTCTTGTTCCGGAAGCTGTTAATGCTGTGCGCAAGATAATATTGGCTTATCGTCGTATGACCTATCGTGAGATGGAGGAATCTATTGGCATCATTGGGATCAGCATAAACTCAATATTGCATGGACATTCGACTGTGAAAAAATTGCGCACGTTGGATCCCACACAATGTGTCTATCACTGAAAAAAAGGATTATAATTTACAAAAGCTTGGCGGTCGCAGTTCGAAAACTTCATATAAAATATAGTCGGAATAGTGTTTCAACTTCGTCTGCGTAGAGATTTGGACCATTACCAAATGCTTGTCTCTCACATTGTACAATATGATGCTTAAAAAGTTTTCAATAGTGTTTTGATAAATTTTAATTTAAAGTATTTTCAAATAAGAGTTGTCACCTACAGAAGAAAGTGCATATAGCTATAAAAGTGTATTAGGATATAAATGTCAAAGGCAAGTTGTTTCAAAAAGTCATTAAAGAGTTACATGGGTTTTGCAGGGTAAAAAACAGCCTTTTTTCAAAATTTTTTTTCTCATATAAAAAGTGAAATATTTTATTAGAATTTTTTATACTAACAAAAAAATTTTGAAATTTTTGGAAAAAAATATTTTAAACTTGGCCATTGTTTTTAAGAGTTGTATCACAAAGACCTGAGTTGTTCTTGAGAAACTTTGAAAACGGGAAAAACGCGTTTAAACACGGCGCACTTAGCCTAACTAGCCTCGAGCACACAAGTATTCAAAGCTATATCTCCGAAAATATTATTCGGATCAACATGAACATTGAGGGCAATATTCTAGAGGTGTTTTAAAATATAATAAGGCATTTAAAAAAATTCGATTTTTTTAAGCCTGTAAACCCATGTAACCTCTTAAAAAGTTCCATATTCTGTTTTCAAGAGATCGTTTAGTTAAAATTATTTCATTAGCGAGATTAGATAAAAGCTTAAAACTTTTAACTGTTTTACAAACTATTTCAAATTTCTATTTCGACCAAGGGCACATACACAATCTTGCGACTTGATTTAAAATGTTATATTTGCAAGTTAATATTTATTTAAAACACATTTATTTTTCCAAAGCAGCCATGACGATCATTTGTAAAACAAACTCTTACATTATGGAGTCATCTTTCGTTAGAACACGTTTTCGCTAGAAAAGAATAATTAACCATTAATTGTGACTATTATATTTGATATGAAAACACCTAATCCACTTATCATAGTCAGTTTATAACATGAAGTTGACAAACGGTAGCTGTTTAGCATAAATCTTTTTCATCCCTAAGTATAAATGAGCGAGATAAACCGCCGTCTGATAAACAATATTCACAAAAGTTGCGTTGTTTGTTTTGTTTTCGCTATTTTCCCGCTATTTGAATCAACATTTTTCACATATGTCTCGTTGTCTTGTGTTATCGTTAGCAACCTTCGTGGTAGAAGGCGTAGATTCAACAATCTAGAGGCGGCTATAAAGCTAACGGCGAGAAGACACAGTTCAGTTGAATTTAGTTGTCCCTAACAGTTACAACGCAGATACAAAAATGATTTCCCCAAAAGTTTGGCTAATGGTTAGTGTGTAAATATATATATGTACATATATATGTATATAAATTATTTATATACAAAAATTCAATTTATTTCGTATTTTTGTTTTTAATTTTTCAATAGAGTTGCCTCCTCGCGACAACACTCCTATACTCTCCCGCATCGGCCAAGTGCAACACTTGCAGCGTCAACGGTATAGCTTGTCTCAGCGATAGTTCGTTCCTCATCTGCCATAAAGGTGTACCAGATTCATCGCATGTCTTTCAGTGTCCCGCAGGGGAGGTGTGCGTTTCCAATTCCCCAGAGAGGTGCGTACCGAGCTCCGTATCCTCAGCAGATTGCGCCGCCGATCAGAATGCTTGTGGCGCCTGTAGTGGCAACAAGCTCTTCACCTGTCTCACTCCCACCACTTTTGCGCAGTGTAACAGTACTGCGTTGTTGCGGAGTGTCGTCGGCAGTTGTCCTAGTGGCCTGACTTGTGATTCCTCGCGTCCGGAAATCTGTGTTGTTGGCGGTGCCGAGTGTTCGACATAAGTGATTTGCTTTAAGTGAGTTAAAAGGTTGTTTGTATATTGTTTTAGAAATGTTGTAAATAAATGTTTGAAATTGAACTGTGGGCGAAAGGGTTGTTATATGTTTCTTCATGGAACAAGTCGAAAAAAAAATGCAAAAGTTTTTTTTACTTAATGTGAAGTACAATCGATACAACTGAGTTCTGAATATAACATCATTCAAATGGTCTCCACGACTTTGATGAACCCAATCTTCAAGTCTAAATCAAGTCGTATGTCATCAATAAACCTTTCAATATTGACTCCTAAAGCTCGAAGAGAATATAGTTTATTGCCAAAGACCAATAACTTCCAATAATCCCACAGACGTAGTCTAATGGTGTTAGATCACAACTTCTTGGAGGCCATTCAGTCTTTTAATTTCTTGAAATAATCAAATCTTCAAACTTGTCTCGCAATAATTCGGGTTTTGCTGTTTGGCACGTAGTCACGTCTTGTTGGCGCAAGATGTTGTCAAGATTATGGTTGATGGTTGATCATATGAATGGCGGAATTGAGCCTCATCGGAGAAGATGATTTTTTTAATTATTTATATTTATTCTGATAATAAAATTGAATAATTTGTAAACATAGATAATACTACTCCTACTATCCATATGATTTCTATGAGTTAGATTATAACTATTAGTTAATGAGATATAGAATTTTTCTAAAGCAACTTGTGTTAGTTTACAAAAACATGGATTATAAAGCATTCCATGTGTTAATAAAGCATTGCTTTTTGGGGAAAAATATTTGGGCTCTGCACCAAGGAAATCCACTGTTGAAAAGAGATTTGCTACGTTGAAAAGAGGTAAAATGAGCACAGAGGACAATGACGCCCCAAAGAAGCGAAAGTTCTGTGCAAAGTGTGTGCCTAGCAAGTTCATAATATAACAAAAACAACGAATTGCTGATTCTGAGGAGTATTTGAGTGATCTTTAATCAAAATGAAACCGAATTTTCACGCCGTTGTGTGACAATAGAAACATGGCTTCAACGTTTCATATTCTAGTGGACTACACATGATGAACCGGATACAAGCGTGGAAAGGCGAAAAAGTCGCCTGGCAAGGTTAAGACATCAATCTTTTGGGATGCACATGATATAATATTCATCGACTGATTACTGAACCAATTATAATCTATCGCACTGCGTTTTTGATTGCAGTTTTTTTCTACTATTCCAAATATTTAGGATTTGTATTATTTTTTAGGAACGATCAGTTTGAAATTGTACACATATACTTAAACTTCAACGTTTTTGTTTAAATATTCCTCGCTAAAAAGCTCCGGTAATAAACGCTGCTAAATTCGAAGTGCTATAGGGAGAACCGCGGACTCCGACGCGCTATTTATAGGCACGCTCCCGCCGCCCTGACCGACCGGCCGATACCGCCGCAAACGCTACGTCCCTCAATTTTTAAATCTACTCGTATGTATAATATCTTCGAAAATATTTATTTATCAGATAGATTTTTATTAAATCAACAACATATTTAAGGTATTTAATTGGATAAGGATTAATGCTTTATTGGTTAAAATTTAAAAAAATGGTTAAAAAAATGTTATTGTGGGATATCCATAAGAGAGAGATATATATAATCGCGGAGTTTTCTGTAGACCTTTTAAATGTCTATAATACTATGCAGATTATTTTGATAAATCTCATAGTTCGAACGCAAACGCCTCGATACGGTCAAATAAAAATTTTTATTGACCACCTGTCCTTCTGAAACAATATCATAATGCACCAAACCACGAATATTTACAAAAACAATGTGCATCAGCTTGATTTTCGAGGCGGCATTAGCATCGTGTTTTTGGTTTTGGCTAGTTTTTTCCCCTCCATTCTGATGGTTATTGACTTGTTTGCATGTCAAACTCACCATGTCTCACCGGCATTGATACGAGGGCTGCTATATATATTTCTGGCCTAATAATGAAAATAGAAATTTTTATCAACGAAAATGGTTTTTTTTTTTTCGTTGGATTTGGCTCGTCTTGAAGCACCGCGATCGCATTTTTCAGCATTTCTTTACACCAATCCACACGAGCCTTTTTTTGAGCGATTGTCAAATTGTGCGGGATCCAACGAGAACAAACCTTTTTTACGGCCAGGTTTTCATGCAATATCGAATGTATGCTGGTGGGAGAAATGCGTAGGCATGCCTCTATCTGAAAGTATGTTACATGACGGTCTTGCATTATCAGTTCACGTTCGGCATCGATGTTTTCTGGCACAACGGCTGTTTTTGGACGACCTTCACGGAATTCGTCTTTGAGCGAGCGTCGGCCGCGATTGAATTCGTTGTAACAGTTTTTCACAGTGCTATAGGATGGTGCTTCATTGCCATACAAAGATTTTAGTTCATCGATGCACTCTTGTAGTGATAATCCATGTCGAAAGGTGTGAAAAATGATCACACGAAAATGTTCACGAGTTAATTCCATTTTTTGGCCGAGATGAATTTTTAATTCCCTGTAAATAAAACAATTCACGATTAAATGACAAAACGTTCTGAGTGATGTTATGCTAAAAAATGTCAAACTTTCTAATGGAAATGTCAGATTGCACCTGGCAACACTTAGTGTTGCCTAGCCCAGAAATATATATAGCAACCTACGTAATGCTCTCCATGAATGTTTGATCAGAATTCGAAATTAAGAGTTGTGACAAGACGAGCAAGAACGCATTTCATACCCAAAAAATCTATCAAAATCATTCGAACAGACTCGTGAGAGATGTCGAGCTCTCTCGCCATCTCTCTAACACTTGCCTGACGATTTTGAAGCATCATATCCTGCACTTTTTTAATATTTTCAACAGTTCAAGAGGTCGAAGGGCGTCTTCAACGATCTTTCGACCGTCTTTGAAGGTTTTGTATCACTCGTGGACTTGTTCTCCAGCATTCACAACGATTCCGTACCTGAAATTTATTTTTAATACACAATTTGAGAAAAATTCTTTGTTCGCTATTTGTATCCATTGTGAAAACTGCAACGCACTACTGATTTGTACCGACTGAAGCAACTTCTGTAAACAAACTGGTTAGACAGATCGCGCTCATATTTGGCATAGTAAATAAGGACAGTCTTTCAAACATAGCCTTTTTTAAATATTTTTTTACCTGAGG
This sequence comes from Bactrocera zonata, assembly GCA_037783105.1. NCBI lineage: Eukaryota > Metazoa > Arthropoda > Insecta > Diptera > Tephritidae > Bactrocera > Bactrocera zonata. Next base: position 345,136 of record JBAWJQ010004285.1, read on the forward strand.
AACTTAATTACAATTTCCGCGTGCTTTTCAGTCCCAATGTATAGCACAATATGTGAAATATCTCAATGAAAATCTTGATATTGATCTTGGTATAAAACTCGTATTCCTAACACAAACTTCGCATATAATAATATCCGATTCTCCTGTTGACTTTTCGCTCATGTACCCAATATTTTAAACGTTTGGATGAGTTTGTATCATATATATTATATTTCATTTGGGATTGATTTTAGTATAAATATTTCGTAGGAATAAAATGTAGTAATGAAAGTAAGCAAGACTATAGCACATAATATAACTTAATAATGTAGCAAATTGTAGTCATTGACGGGTTCGTCGAATGTTGAATTAGACATTTAATATAAAGAGGCTATTTCGCTGTCTTTGATCATGTCAAATTGCTAGAATACAAAATGTTTAATTATACCCGAACTTTGCCTTCCTTACTTGTGCATTCAACTTCATTTGGCAGTAGAGTCAAAGGCACCTCACGGACATTTAGAACTTATATATTATTGCTAAGTGAAGCTGGTTAAAGTCTGCATATCTTAACTGTCTCCCAAATGCCGCTGAATGTATATCGCCGTTTATAGTTTTATTACTAAATATTACGTCAACGCAAGCGCCTGTTTTAAATAAATGCAATAAAAATGTAGCTATGAAGGGACAACCTTATTGTATACATATTATTCCAGACAATTTGTTAATAAACAAATCATATTTCTGAAGTTAACTAAGATTTAGATACATAACACTTTACAAAATGAAATCTCTTTCCAAATACTTATGTAGGTAAGCACGTACTTTTTAATAATGCATCGTAAAATCATAAATTTTTACACTTGTTTGGAAAATTATTGTTGCATTACATTTTGTATGCATAGTATGTAATTACAATTCTCAACGCTATTTTTTCGGTTTGTTATAATTTATAACTTTATGACACTATATGAAACCCCTAATAATATTTCTCTGGCGAAGTGTTGAATAAACTTGAATTTATATTACTCATACGCCACCGACCAACCTAATTTGCACAGTTTATAATTTATAGTTTATAATTGCTAAGGCTCTGCGTAAATACTTTAAAATATTGAATTTGGTATTTAAATTGACTGAAACTAAACTCAAAATGAACAATTCAGTTCGAACAGTTTTTAATCAGTTTGTAACAAACAACACTAAAATCATCAGCATATCTCGCATATTTTCTCTACGATTCAAGCAGAAATGTGATTGGTTTAGTTCAATTTCTCCCTAATAACACAGGTAAAGAAAAAGATGTTTTATTTTGCATATATTCTGGTTATGTCAGCGAAAGTCAGTCCTATAAAGTTGGAGGTAATCAGGTGATCAGCTATCAAATATTTCAAATTCTTTTTTTAAAGCTTCCAGAGGCAAAAATTAAAGCTGGAAACTTTGTAGAACCTTGAAAAACATAATCCTGACAATAATGAAGACCTAATCACTAACATATATAATATAGGGTTGTGATTAACCGAATTATCACATGGTATTTTGTCAAGCAAAAATATCGAATTGATGGGTCTTTTACCCATCTATAAAATAAACTCTTTTATCATATACGTTTCATAAGGTGTCTATTAATAAAAACGCCATTTTAACGACCAATATTTCTTCCAATATGGAAACTTTAGAAGTTAAAGAAATGCCGTCACCATAAAAGTGAAATTTTTTATAAAAGACACATCTAGCTCGAAATTACAAAAAAAAGATAAACCGGAGACTAAAATGTCAATATCTCAGTTATTTTAAGAGTTACAGGCATTTAAAGTGTAGTTGCTCAATTCAATCACTTTAAATTTTTTTTTTTTAAGTACACATTATTTCGAATTTGCTGCTGTGATTCTTCTGAGAATTGAATGATAATGAACCGATCATTATCAAATGAAGAAGGACGGAATCATAATAGCAGTGGATAACCTTTTTCATCGGCGTCAAAGATCGATGTAAGTCGGAAATTATTTTTTTTCTTAATAATTTTAACTGTATATTTCTAAAATAGTGTCAATTTAGAGACGTTTTCTAGAAAATTCTAAGATTTGGTTGAAAGAAGCAGTTTGGTTAATATTTTTCAATATGTCATATTCAAAATATTTCTTATTTTTATATGGCATGAGGGCTCATATTTTCAAATTTCTCTTCCTACTACAATTTCAAACTCAGATTTATTTACTTATACCTGTTATACCTTCGGAACACCAAGTAATTTTGAATTTGTGAACAAATGACCTCTTGCATATTGGAAATAAATCGTTCGCATTACAAGTTTTCAATATTGCTGATTCACGGTGATGTACCATATAGTCTAATTTAATTTGAATTTTGCTTCCAATTTGTTGACTTACCCATCGCTTATACTCTTATTTCAGAAATATACTCGCATTACATAATTTTTGAGTGACAGTGACCTACATTGGAAATTGAGCAAAAACAAAAATTATTTAACAACACACATTAAAAAGTAATAAACGCACGTTTTATGACAAATTTAAATTAATTAACTGTCAACACTGGAACTTAACTGCCTTTAGGCCTAGTCGATTAAAATGTAATGTCGCAATAACGAAATTGACTTAACTATTGCAATTTTCATAAATAATAAATGAGTATTTTGCTGAATGCCGTGCTCATAACAGTTATGAGAATTTAATCCACTGTCGTTATTTACAGTTTGGGCGCGGCATGCGGTTCGCTGGGCGTTGAAATTGTGGGAATTGCCAAAGTGTTGTTGTCATGCAGCGATTATTGTCACCAGGAAATGTTGTTGTGACAGGTGTTGACAAAATGCTTGGTTTTAAGCTGAATAAACAATTGTTGCAAGCACACAAATATTTTTTCTTATTATATTTATATGCACTGGTGTATGCTTGTGGGCGACACTAGCATTTCCACCGGAATTAAAGCGAAATGACATTGACAAATCTCACACAAAGCGTAACACGTTGTTATCTCATATCTATGGTAATCTAAATACGACAATGGTTCAAGTGGTGTATTCAAAACAGAATTTATGGTTGCCAGCTGTTGCAAAAAGTGAAATATTGAGTGCTAGGCTTATGCTCATTTCTATGGTTTAGGACTAATATATTCATATTTTAGTTATATTGGGGCTAATATGTATGAAGTGGATCTGGAGAAGAAATAAATGTTATGCTTATTTCTCTTCATCCTTAAACTATTTCTTAAAACTTTCCCTCACTAAGAACTAATGACCTGTTTATGTCGAAGATATCTTCTCTACGCAGGCAAGATAAACTATTTTAAAACATGAGGAAGTGTATTCTATGGTCAACTTTCTTCAGGCTTCATTTTATTTTAGCTAATATTTTATTTTTGGAACAATATAAAAATTGCTGATTGATAAAATTAAAAGGGTGATCCATTTCAATTTACTCACTTTTTTAAAGTAAAAACACAGAAGCTTCAAATTTAATGCGGATTGTTTATTATTATTCGAAAGAACATTCTTTGGCATTTATTTTTTGAAAAATTATCTTTTTCAAATGATGGCATCTACTACATACGTCTCAGATGATTCATCCGTTGAGTCCGATTTTCGATGCGTCGTTTAAGCATTTCGACTGGTAACTGGCGAATCAAAGCAGGATTGTCCGCATAGACTTTAGACTTTCACACGATCTTGGTGGCCAATCGACCGAACCAAGACTCACAATTATTGAAATGATGCGATGTGTGGCAAGTGGCTAAACCAAAATGTCGCCGAGATCAGGATTTAGACATGAAATAGTGGGTTATCATCACGTGATAACGGTCGCTATTGATGGCTACGTTCTCATCGACATCATACTTGAAGAAATATGGACCGATGATTCCCACAAACCACACCAAACCGTTTTTTTTTTGTTTTTGTCAATGAAATACCAGCTTTTGAATCTATTCAGGTGGTTTTTCGCCCAAAAAAAAAAGCGGCAATTTCATTTGTTTACATACCCATTGAGCCAGAAATCGGCCTTATCGATGAATAAAATTCTCGAAAACGTCGAAACTTCTTGGAAGCCCATAGAGTGGTACACAAAAGCTGTATTTTTTACTCTATCTCAGCTATAGCTATTAAATTTCCTTCACTATTATCGAATATTTCGAATATCATCCAATAATGAATGTTGGGTCTCAAGATGGTTGATTGTGTTGATTACATAACGATTATTGTTGATTTTAAACGATTTGTAAACGTTATTCCGAAGTAAGTCTTTCCATGATGAAAAATAAAAAATTCTATGAAAATTACATGACGGCTTTACACGACTCACGCCTGATCTGTCCGAAACAGGCTATTGAAAAAGTACCTCTACTTGGATCACCTATATATATATATATGTGACTTGGTCTACGAAAAGGGGGCTTAAGTGTCAAAAAATCATTTTTTTAATTTTTTTTTTGTTTTTTTTTATTTTTTTTTTTTTTTTTTTTTGACACCTAAGCCCCCTTTTCGTAGACCAGGTCACATTTATATATATATATCAAGCTTAGTATACCCTATTCAGAACACAACGTGAATTAGAAAGAAGATTGAATAGTTTTTCACTCGATAGCCACGAATACTCTTATCAAATATCTTTTCTGCTGTCAAAATCAACCACCATGACGTTAAAGAAGAAGACGAATAAAATGATTTTGTGTGCCATATGAGAAACCATTCTTCTAAGCATTAAAATCTGGGCACTTGAACTCTCTTTCTGATGGATGATTTCTCTCTTTTAATTATTTTTATGAAAATAATTCCTTTTATATCCCCGTTACGTTTAATGTTAAAAAAAAAATAGATGCCAAAAGCTCTGATGGTATGATCAAATAGGACTCGGATTCATCCGTTGAAAATTTGAGTGTGTCAATGCTCTGGACTCATTCCAAAACACTTGAATCTTTTTTAAACGGTTTCAAGTAGGTGTCGCAAAAGCGACACTTGACAAGCAGAGCTGTGAACTCTGCATTCATCAACTAATTGCAACTGTTAACGAAATTTGGCAGCCCTGCTCATAAAATATTCAACAAATATGCAACGAAGATAATAACAATATTTGTATAAACATGAATTATACGCACATTCACATATATACATATATTTAAATATTAATAGTTGTTCGCCAATGCTACCAACTAATTGTAGCGCAACTAATTGCTTTACAACATCAACAACAAATTAGTTGGTAATTGTTCAAGTTTACCAAGTGTTAAGCTCTCCTCAAGCCACCCACAAATATAAATATTTCAATTATTTTATGCCACACACAACTGCACATGTGTATACGCGACTGCAGTCAACAACCGTGTGCCATCAGCGCATTCAGCGGCGCATTGTCACCAAGTGTTGCGGCTAACACCCACCAGCCACCATGGTGTGTTTGTTGCACAGAGGGTGGATTGGACTTTTTGTAATTATCAAATTCATTTAATCTGCATCGTTGACGGTCATTAAACCGTTTCTCTGACACTCTGTGATTGTGACATTAGGGGACACACTGTGCTTCTGACGTTCATAAATTCAGGCAGTTACGGCGCAGGCGCGTCAGTGCGTTTTCGGTTGCCCAGCGGAGTGGTTTATCACTGGAAACAATAAAATAAAATAAAAAATTCTATTAAAATGTGCCAACAACAACAGAAACTGTCGTGCGGTTTAAATATAAGAATCGTCTTTAAATTCGTGTTGTTCACATTTACTCTCTCACAAAATTCGTGCAAAGTCCAAGAGGGCAGTTCGTGGAAGGATATCATATTCGGTAGCAAGTGGATGCCGCCTGTGGCTGCTCGTGATCCTCGGTGTACGTTTTTCTCATAAGATTCTCACATTGTGATTGAAAATATTATATATAGTAGTATTTATTAAAATCGCAGGACTGAACTGTATTAATAAAATAACATATTAGTGCTACCTTATTTTAACTCTAAAATAATAAACGTTAACTTCGGCTTCACCGCAGCTATAATATCATTCACAAATGAAAAATATTCCTTGCAAGAACTTGATTCCGATAGTTTAGCAGGTATGTGCTAGTGATCCGATCTGAACAATCACTTAAAAAGCATCAAGATATATGCTATAGTAGTATGATATGTTACAAAAATCGTAGCAAACTTAATATAGACTGTTCTTCTTCTTTATTGGCGTAGACATCGCCAATTGGATATTCCAAGCGAAGCCAGGTCCTTCTCCACTTGGTCCTTCCAACGGAGCGGAGGTCTTCCTCTTCCTCTTATTCCCCCGGCGGATACTGTAATTCGCTGAACTAAGTCAATGTCATCATATATCTCATACAGCTCATCGTTCCATCGAATGCGATATTCGACGGGGCCAACGCGCAAAGGGCCGTAAATCTTTCGCAGAACTTTTCTCTCGAAAACTCGCAACGTCGACTCATCCGTTGTTGTCATCGTCCAAGCCTCCGCACCATATAGCAGGACGGGAATTATGAGTGACTTAAAGAGTTTGGTTTTTGTTCGTCGAGAGAGGACTTAACTTCTCAATTGACTACTCAGTCTGAAGTGGCACCTGTTGGCAAGAGTTATCCTGCGTTGGATTTCCAGGCTGACATTGTTCCTTGGTGTTGATCATTGGCATTCGCCAGCAGCTGTACACGCTTATAAAAGATTGTACCTGCTCGATTAAGTTCTGCAGCTCGAATTATTTTCTCCAGCAGTAGATTGAAGAAGTCGCACGATAGGGAGTCGCCTTGTCTGAAACCTCGTTTGGTATCAAACGGCTCGGAGAGGTCCTTCCCGATTCTGACGGAGCTTTTGGTGTTGCTCAACGTCAGTTTACACATCCGTATTAGTTTTGAAGGGAAACCAAATTCAGACATCGTGGCAAACTTGAACAGTTTATTCAGGGCATAAGAATTAAGAAATAAAAAACTGACGAAGAAAATATGAATTGTTTTTAAAAAAAGCTCTGTATTTATAACATATTTGATCTAGTCAAGTTATGCTGCGGAGAGTTCCCCCCAAAAGTTAAAAGTTATACATTAATTCTATAGTAAGTCATAATACGCCAGTAAAGAAGAAGGGACAACACGTGAAGAAAAGGACTTTGAGTTGCAAGTACAAAATTATAAAGTTCAGTCCCCCCAAAATTCTACTCTAGATCCGCCCCTGCCTACATCACATTTGATTACAATTGTCTAGACCCTGAATAATTCCAAAAGTCTGCTCAGTGCGCCTGAGGTGATGGGATCCCTGTCCACGTAGATGGAACCTAGGGCCTGGAGCCTGCTAATTTGTATCCTGAGCAATCCAGAATCAGGTGTTCTGGAGTTTCTTGTTCCATGTCGCGAATGCTGAACAAGTCTTCTTGAGTCTGCAGTGCCCTATATAGAGTGCGAAAAGGAGGCGGAATTTGTCTCTGGGGAGGTTGATCATTTTTTTAAGCCTTGCAAGGTTATACCCTCCTAGAAGCAGCTAGGCATGGGGAATTCCTGCTGTCTGCTGCCAATGCTGTTCTCTCCCCACTCTATCCTCCGTACGGAGCAGCTCCTTTATAGTGTCGAACCCCACTACAATGCAATGAACCCTGCCGCAGAGTGGGCTAGTTCTTCGGTCAGCTCATTGCTGGCTAGGTGCCGGTGACAGGACCGAACTATAAGATACTTATTCCAGAAGATTTATTTGTTGACAGTTCAGTGCCAAATTAAATGTATGACCGTAGGGGAGCAGCACATAGTAGATAATTGATGCTAATCACACAAACTTTCCTGAATGTCAGTTATACTTTGATCATTTCAACGCGATTTGACCACAAGCATTTTCATTTAACGGAAGTGATCCAATTTTTATAAGCAGTAACCATCCTCGTCATAAATGGATCGATTTTGCTACTACATATCAGCGGCTCGTGTGGCATTCATTCATTGAGCGTTTTTTTCCAATGAGTGATTTCAAAGAGAATATTCGGGGCGTTATTGCTAACATATCCCTCCAATTGCTGCAAAAAATGTTCTAAAATTGAGCTCTCGGCTCTTGGCCCGAAGTAATTAAAAAAAAAAAAAAAATAATCGCTTATCTTCATAATGAAGCTAATTTCTTCACCAAAATATTAAATTATATACGTTATATTTCTTCGTGAAAGCCACTTGTCCAAAAAACACCCTGTATGATATCGACGATTTCTATTTCTCTACCGTTACTTTCGCCAGCTGGCCAGGGAGTGCATCGACGAAGTCAAAATTGCGCATGATTAACTGTTACAAATTCAGAACTTATCTGAACTCATATACCAGAACCGATCGTACTTATTAAACGCGAGATGTGGATTATTTTGTAATGGATTTTTTTACTAAATATAAGTATATTCCAAGTCTTGTATAAAATATAGCCCTTTCATGTCAATGTTTGACTTTTGTTCTTTATAGATCGTTTGTTCCTCTAGAACAAATTTGTGATGCACCAAACCACGAATATGGATTTTTGAGCGGCCTTGACGTGTTTTTTTTTTTTTTTATTTCGCCTCGCTTTTGTCCCTATCTCCATTTATCTTGCCATCTTTCTAACACTCACCTGAAGATTTTCAAGCTCCATATCCTTCACTTTTTAATATTTTCATCAGTTGAAGAAGTCAAAGATCGTCCACAGCAGGGCATGTCTTCAACGAACTTTCAACCATCTTTTAAGGCCTTGTACCACTCGTGGGTTTGTGTTTTTGATTAAACAGAATCACTATAATCCTTTTCTAACATTCGCAATGATTCAGCATACGACATTTGGTTAGAGAAACAATATTTGAGACAAATTCTTTGTTCGATATTTTTATCCATTGTTAAAATCGTAAAGCACTACTGAGGTGAACCGACTTAAGCAGCTACTGTAAACAAACTGATTGACAAATTGCGCTCATATTAGGTATATTAATTAATGAAAGTCCTACCAACTTAGCAAAGTACCCGGGGGAATTTAATTACGATTTCCGGGTGCTTTTTTGTCGTAATGTACATAAAACTCCTATTAATCAGCTTGTGAAATATGGGTTACGATCAACTGAGCCTTCAGAATTCAGGAGAAACTTTCAGTAGAACGAAATTTTGATAAATATACCTACTTTGAATTACTTTGAACTTATATCTTCATTTTTTTTTATACTTTATTTCGAATTTATAGTTTTGCCAATATTTAGTGTGGTTCCCGTTGGTAGCGGCACCTGTACGGCGTCATCTGGAGAACAGGGCAATTGCATACCGCAGAAGGAGTGTCTGCTACGCGCTGGCATACCAGCTGGACCCTGCGCAGGCGGTTATGGATTGTGTTGTGTTTGTAAATAAAAATTATACCTTCACCACATTTACTATATGCAAAGCACTTTCAAAATGATTTCCAAACTCCGTATGTCGAATTTAAATATTTTCAAATTTTCAGTTCTACAAACATGCGGTGGGGTTATACGTGAGAACTCCACATATTTTGTCAACCCCAACCATCCAGATGTCTACGATGGTACTGGCAGCTGTCAAGTGACCGTGCAGAAAATACATCCAGACGTATGTCAGTTGAGGTTAGAACAGCAAGCTTCTTACACATAATTTTCTTTTGACCTACTTAACTACTCTCCAGGCTCGATTTGGATATGTTTTCCATTGCACCACCCGAAGCACTGAACCATGTCTGCAACCAGGATCAGCTACTCGTTTCGGGCGGCACCCCCATACCAACAATTTGTGGTGCATCCGCAGGCGATCACAGTAAGAAAAGAAATAACTTTGTTGTTGAAAATATTTTGTAGATAATCCTCTCTTGACAGTGTACATTGACGCCGGTTTGGGTCAAAGTAACGCCATCGTGCTCTCCGTTATAACGAGTGGCACGTTCTCACGCATCTGGCGTATACGAGTTACGCAAATCCACTGCGGTAGTTTGAGTCGAGCAGACCATGGTTGTCTGCAGTACTACACCGGTATCAGTGGGCGTGTACGAAGTTTCAATTTCAACACGGTAACGGGACGACAGCTCTCTAACCAGGACTATAGTATTTGCATACGTGCTGAGCGTAATTTTTGTAGCATACAGTATAATGCCTGTCCGGATACTGGTGAGTGCGAACTGAGACGGTGTTTCCGAGCTGTCATATAGTACATATATATTCCTTAGAAAACAATCGCTCACGCTCCTTTACCATCTCCGGCAACTCAAACAATCCCACCGGTTCTATGGTCGGTGGTGGCACCCAAGTAACACAGAACACATGTATCAACGATTGGCTGCTCATCGGCTGCATGCGTTCGGTGGATCGCATTCCACCATTGGCTGCCTGTGAGGATCGCGTCTGTGGCGGCACATTCAGTGCCGAAGTAGGCACCATTCAACGTACCGTGCAATGTAGGTCTTGACTGTAGCTAAAGTGGTTGTAAATTTAATATTATATTCAATGAAATTACAGCGAGTGTGCGACCTTTTCGCCTGTACTTCCATACGGATGGAGTCGAAGCGCCTACAGATGTTGACAACCGCGGTTTCTGCTTGGATTTCGTGCAGCAGCCATGCACAAATAGTTTCTAATTAGTTTAAGTTGGTGTTATTTATTACTTAATTAATTTGTTTTTGTATTTTGAATAAATTTAAAAAGAATTTTTGGGTATTTATTGCGGGTAGGCTCATAATTTTCTTTTAATTTTAGGTTGCGTATGGTTCTATATCTTTATTGTGGCTACTTTTGTATTGAGGATTTAGCTTTTGTTAACTTAAAGTTTCAATGCTGGAGCATGTTTCTGATTGTCATATGTTCACAGTAAGACTTTATAATCAGATTATCCCAATACAAACCCAAGTAAAATACAGGCAATCCAAATCTTACTGCCAAACGGCTCATAATTTAGATATTAGAGCCAAGCTCGTCTTTTCAGCAAGCATAATCAACCTTCTTAGTGAAATCGGACTAAATTGGCAATTCGACGAAGTAAAGAAGATTCCTGTGGAATTAATCAAAACATTTTCATTTCACGTCGGTTTCAACGGCAAGATCTTTATATTCACCGACGGATCAAAGGCACACATTTGGAACAGGGCCGGGCTACTTCTGTAGTAATCCAAACGTAGAAAGTATAACAGAAGGTTCAAATGAGCTTCTGCTCTAACTTCTCTCTCTACACTTTCTAGTGGACAGCCGAATGGCAATTATGGCTATTCGTAGCGCCTATACTATAGTAAGTCTTACTATGTTACGGATGAGCTAGTTCGCTCACAGTAGCTCCAGAAATTAGTTCCCTTAAGCTGCCCTGGACCATTCAGCCACTTTAAGGGTTGCTTGAAGCAATGAATCCTAGAGATCTTGGAACACTGGTAACACAGGGCATAACACAAAGTTACTTGGGCTAGTCTTGTTGGTTTATAATCCTAGGCAAGAGGGAATTTGTAATATTTTAAAATCACAATCATCTACGCCTAAAAAATCACCTCCAGAAAATCGGCGAAGTGGATTCGACGAAGTGCTGAACAAGCACGGCTGATGGTGAGATGCTGCAACATTTCCTTTGCGAATGCCCAACCTTCAGACGGTCTATGGCGGTCAATGCCACAACTTAAGGATGAAAAAAAAGTCAGGTTTTTTATCAAATGCACTGATTTGCCGAATAAGGCCTTAATGGTTTCCACTCTATATACTATATGTCATTTTTCTACGAACAAATCAATCAGGAAAGGACAGTGTACTTCTTCATGGCAACCAATGCAGCAACTTTGTTTCTACTTCAAATTTAATGAAAAATGTTTATTAACTTTCGAAAGAACATTCTTTGACATTTATTTTTTGAAGATTTTCCATTTCAAATCTTGGCCGTTGAGTCCAATTATCGATGACTCGTTCGCTCATTTCGATTGGTATGACTAGCGTATGACACAATATGATGTTTTGCTCCAAGACCTGAATCGAAGCGAAATTATCCGCATGGACTTTAGACTATACATATCCCCACAGGGAAAAGTCAAAAGGTTTGATATCATACGATCTTAGTGGCCAATCGACCGGCCCAAAACTTGCAATTATCTGCTCAAAGTGGAGCCGTGTTGTTGAAAGCAATTAGCGTCGAGATCTTGAGGTTCAATTTCAGGCATCATCGTCGGATCTTCTTGGAACTTTTCACAGAAGAAGAACGGAAGCGATGTCGCTTGAGAAAGTCGAACGGCTTCAGTTCTTGCACAGCCGCATTTTGTACGCTTTCAATTTAAGATCTCGACGTAAAATGCGCCACGAGTGAGGCTTTTGAGAAAAGTACCTTTACTTGGATCACAAGTTAGTTATCTTAATATGTACACTTTCAAATAAAAATCTTTTAAAAATTCCTCTAACAAGGTCTTCGAAGAATTCTTTTCTTTATTTCTGATTCGTCTAAATTGGATTCGTTTTTAAAGTTCATTAGTGAAAAGTCATTTGAGGTGATCAGGATCATTAAACGAATTTAGCTCTTTGATCTATAGCACCTTTCTATAAGTTCTGCCCTCTTTGCTCGGTCCACATATCTAGATTCTACTGCTTCTGAAACAATCGAGCTAATGTCGCCCAAATGCTGTTGATCATTAACTGTACTATACCCCAAACATTAGAAAATATTATAATTCATCTAACATAACCTCAAAATATCTACAAATAACAAAAACAAACTATTTTTATTTCAACAATTTATTTTCGATATTTATTAAGGTTTTTCTTTTAAACTAAGTTATCGATTACAGTTGCAGTATACTAAATATAAAATAATAAATTAAAAGCACATATTCTTTAAAACTTGTTTTTCAAACGTTTTCAATTCACATTTTTCAATTATATTAATAATTATAATAATAATAATTTCTTGCTTTATTTTTGTGTTACCTATTTTAAGATAATTTTTTACAATTTCTTTTTTTTTTAATTCAGCAAAATTTTTAATAATAATAATTTTTGTAAGACTTTTCCAATAATATATTATAGTTTAATTGTATATGATTGTAGCGCTATAACAAGATTTTGAATACTTTATTTAACAATAAACAATATAAAAACATAAATAAATTCACAATGCGAAATTTTTTAAATTAAAAATCATACAAATTTAAAATTTGAAAAATTCGTTTTTTTTTTTTGTTTTGAATATATTATAAACATATTTATCTTCGCTTTGAAATAAAAATTATATAATTATTTAGTTTTTATTTAAAGAAAAAATATTTTTTAATTTTTTCGAAGAAGTTTGATAAAAATAAAATTTAAACAAAAAACTAGAATAAAATAACACTTTTCGCTTATTCGTTAGCATAATTCTTTTAATTTTGCTTCTTTTCCCTTTTAACTGAATTCGCTTGTCTGTTTTCTACGTTTTACATTGTGTGGGGTGAATATTTTACAGCGCTGCAGTTAACTGTTTTTCACTTGTTTCTTCGTCATCATTTATTTGCCAATTCATTAGCAACCCCATTGTAAAGTTCAACGCACTCCACACCAAACACCAAAAGTGCACTGCGCTCGTTTTCCAAAGCTTCACTCTAATATTTATATATGTATATATGTATACATAGGAGCTTTTGGCTCTCCCATTCGTTTCATCATTCGTTTTACACACTATCCAAGGCACTAGTTTTCCTTTCTTCGAATTCAGCGGCGTCTTTGCTTTGCTCATAACTCACTGGTAACGCTTGAGATCGTCCAAAATAAAATCAATAGGAAAATCATTTTCTGTGTGGTTTCTTTATCTTTTTCATCATATGCTTTTCACACGCTGTTCAGTCTGTTTTATAGTTTAGCCTTTTTTCTATGACTCTCTAACGCTAAAAAGTCTGTGGACGTTGTCACTACATTTGACTACTACTTAGAATGCTAATAGGTTTTTATTAGGGCCGCAACGTGTTGTTTCTCCTCCTCCGTTAGGCCGTTCTTAAGCGTTCGCCGCACTGGAAAGAGTGGAATAAATGAAGCATGTATTTATAGGTGGAAGTGGAAAATATGTGAGCAGATGCGTATGTTAATCAAGCACAAATGGAAGTTATTAAAGACATGTATCCAAGGTAAGGCACGAAAACGTTTTCATATAATTTTTAGTCACTCTTGTGTAAAAAGGTTATGATAAAATATAATATATCAAGTGTGGGGTTAAATATGTTAGTGAACTTATTATTAGTCGTCTTCAATTCGACACTTTTTTGTACGTAATAATCTCTCTTCTTGACAATTTGTAGGTGGGAACAACCGAGAAATTCTCCATTTGAATTCAATACTAGAGTTTTTAATGAGATATAATCGCTTGGAAATTGTATATTTTTGGTTATGTCAGCTTATGAAATTTATACCAGTTGATATATTCGCTTGGTAATACATATCTTTTTGGTTGTACCAGCTTATTTAATTTATACCAGTTAGTATAATCACTTGGTAGTCTCTATATTTTTGATTATGCCATCTTATTTAGTTTATACCAATTGGTATAATTGCTTGGCAATTTTTAATATTTTGAATTTTTCTACTTATGTAATTTATACCAGTTGGTATATGTACATATAATAAATATCTTTCTGGTCTTGTCAACGTTTATCGTTTTTACCAGTCAACTTTTCAGCGTATGAAACTTATACCAATTGGTATAAGCGCTGGGTAATCTGTAATATTATTTCAACTTTTCTAATTTATACCAGTTGGTATATTCGATTGGTAATATGATAATTTTAATTATGTCAGCTTATGTAATTTATGCTATTTGGTATATTTGGCTGGTAGAATATGTGTATCTTTCTGGTTTTGTCAGAGTACGTCACTTATACCAGTTAGTTTAACAGCGTATGCAATTTTTACCAGTTGGAATATCCACTTATTAATATATATACTTTGAACTTGATGAGTGTAATCCATATATACCAGTTAGTTTATCAACTAATAATATTTGGTATAATTTCTGCGTAATCTGTTATATTTTGATTATTTCAGCTTAAGTAATTTGTACCAAATGGTTTAATCTCTATCTTTTTGGTTATGTCGGCTTATGTAATTTATACCAGTTGGTTTAATCGTTTGGTAATTGGTATACAAACAACTTTATATAATATTCTAGGTTATGTTGACATCAAAAACTACCCAGCCGAACTTGAACCTCAGGTTTTGAGTTATCGCCCTGAAATCCTGCACGAGAAGTCTTCAAGAAATTTGACGTGGGTTATTGTCTAAATCAACGATGCTATTTTCGAAAAAGTGGTTCAGATCGGATCACCATATCATACAATTGCCACACAAACCGGTCGCTCAAATTAAGTTCATATGAGAGGTCTTTTTTTTCTATATTTATGTAAGCTATTATAGCTCCAGTGCAAACGAAATTAACGTTCTTTCTTGTTCTAAACTCTTTTGGTTAGTCAAATCGTGCGTTAATATAGTAATTAGTAATGTGTGTTCGGTTATTTTTAAAAATTGTATAATACGTATGAATGAATGAGGTATCTTTAATCTTGTAACGGTCTTTTTACGATAAACTTAATATTAAAGTTAGTAACAAGCAATTTATGCCTTTACTCTTATTATTTATTATTTTTCTTTTTTGTTTTAATTTTTCATGCAAGTTTTTTTATAAATTTTAGTTGGCAACATTCAAAAACTTTCAAAATGCATTTCAAAAATCTTTCAAAAATCAAAAACTTCACTAAACGTTGGCTATTGCCAACAACAAAGCAATTACACTAACCAATTTGGCCGTTATAACGGTGCTATGTCAGCGATCTTTCTATGGCGATGGTGCGCGTTCAACTGTGAATCCCTCGCGCGTGCGCGACCGCTTCACTGCAGCCAACAAAGCGCGAAATGAACGTGTTTAGCGAGTTGGATTTTCACGATTTTGGTCATTTTTGGTTTTGTTGTGATTTATTTTATTATTTATATTATTTTTATTTTGTAATGAGAGATTAAGATGAGTTACAGGTACATAACGAGTTCCAATTTTAACCCAATATTAAGTGTATGAAGATATATTTTTATTTTTGTTGGATCATATGAAATTAATAAAATAAAATAATACACATTTGTTTTAGATAAACTTATTTAAGTGGGTTAAAGTAATTAATATTAAATACTGAAAATATTTTTGGTTAATTTGTAATAGTTTTGTATATTTACAAAATAGTATAACTGTGAATTTTATGTGATGAATGTCATTACAAATATTTTCGATTTTCTTTACACCAGTAAACAAAGCCAAAAAACCGTTAATGGAAAATTAAAACAAAATTTTAAGTTTTTTTGTGTGATTAATAATATTTTTTCGATTTTCGTTTTAATATTTTTAAGACATATAGGGTGTCTGTATGTAAGTAAATGCGTTGATGTGTTTGCATGTGTTTTTGTAACTCGCTTATTGTCGTGTAGGCGCGTTTACATAGTCGATTTGTACGCTAGTGAAAAACGAATTGTGTGTTAATCAATGAATTGACGTAAATTTCCAAATTCACCACACCTCCTACCACCACCACATTACCTACTAACTAGATGTGAACAAGAGCATAAACACCAAACTTACATGATTTGCGATCAGCATGGCGTGTGCGCTTCCGTTCGCGCGGCGTGGTACGTGTACCCGGCGCTTTGGTCGCTGTCTTCACCAACGATTCCAGTATCTCGTCATCGCCATCGGTGAAATTCTCCTCGCTCTGTCGTGTGATGGGCGAGCGCAACTGTTCGGCGCGTCGGCGCCGCCATGTCAATGTGCCACTGGCGTCGGGCGTATCTGCGCTAGCAGAGCCGAGCAGTTCCCTGTTTGAAAAATAAAAACAAAGTTGTAATTAAATCGAATTTTATTCAAAAAAAAAAATGCAGTACTTCAACTCGGCATCAGCGCGATCTTCTTTGGTTTTGAATTTGGCCATGTCGATAATGAGCTTGCCACGCGTCTTATTGCGTTCGCGATGGTTCGCCTTCTTCTCCAGCTGTTGTTGTACGCGTTCGCGTGTCGTGCGATATTCCAGTGCAAATTCCGACAAAATGCGACAAAATTCATTGGGCTTCGATTCAGAGATTGTGTGTTGTGGCGCGCCAAGCCACAGCAGGAACTTGCGGTATCTGTAACACAAATTAATTATTTATTTTTTACAACCACTAATTCTCGCTTCAAAAGTCAACCACAACCCACCTGTTGATCACACGTCGATGCACGATCTGTAGTATAATAATGCGCTCTGCGCAATCGGCTAGGAAGTCAACTAACTTCTGCTTCAGCTGTGGTGGACAATCGTGTTTGGCGATCAGCTTGAGTCGGTCCCAAGACGCCTTGCATTCAGTCTCTAATTGACTTAGGTTGTGTGCCAAATCGGAAAAGTCCGCTTTAGAAGCGCGTGTAATTGGTCCGATTTCCGAGTACAGATCTGTCGTATCTGGCGACGATTCCATTACCATGTGGCACAAGTGATGCAGCAGCGAATGTTTGTGTACGGTATCTTTGACCTCAGGTACCTGTGTAATAAAGATTTTAGAATAAGTTGACGAGATTAATGAAAATTGATATTTTTTAATCGTATAAGTGATATTTCCGGCTATCTAGCAGATGAAAACACACAACTGGCTTAAAGTAAAATAATAAAATTATGAAGTTCTGTCGTCGAGAGATAGAAGTCAGAAAGTTAGGATGAAGTTTATCAGTATTTGAAGTCGGAAGTTTCTGTTTTGGGTTCACGAAGTAGTAGGTCCTTAAAGATTAAGGATCTTTAAAGTTTTCTCAAATTTATGTTATAAGAGAGTCTTGGTTCTATATGTTTGGGTTCTATATAAGTCCATACATATATAATCAAGACTTTCATAGGAGAAGTTTGAGACCACTTCTCTCTTTATCGAAGGTGTCGGTCTTAATAATTCCTCTTCTATCTTATTGTATTTTACTCTGAAGAGTCTAGCGTTAAGCGACGATTATAAAGCGACGGACCTTCAACTCGTCGAAACGGTGTAGAATATATTGGAATGAACTAAACTTCAACTGCTTTGGAGCTACCGAGAATTAATAACAGAGTTTGACAGAGATTATTTTTACTCGATAGAAGGTTTTTCTTTACCAAGCCAACTTATAAGATTCTGTACAACTTTCAACTTGATATCTACTGTTTGCTGATTACAATTTCAGTTTTTTGGAGGCTCTAACTGTAGCTACCAAATTTAATATCTATAAGTTTTCAAGATCAATGTGTACCCCGTTAATTTACACTTACCTTAGACAAATACTCGATCTGGAAACCCTTAACTGGTGCACCGTTCAAAAATATTCCGACAGATAAGAGTGTGGACAGAATGCATTTGAAGGTGCGATTATTGCGTAGGATTTCGATACCCTGTTTCAGATCCATCAATGGCTCCGCAATTTCTTTCTAGAAAGCGAATGAGAAAATATTATCGTTAGTATTTATTATTCTACTATTCACTGGGTTATTAACTCACTTCGCTGTTATCGAAATCCAAGCGGAATGCCCACAATTTTAAGCGTGCCCCCAACTCGGAAATGGAGGCCAATGTGAGTAGAAATTGTTCGGCGCTACCCAGAGGCAGTTCGGGATTGGCCATCTATATTGAAAATATAAAGAAATATTAATTGAAATAAACTTATGGTTAATACAACAAATTTTAGAAATATAAGAGCAAAATACAGGGTGTCTCATTTTGTATTTTTGAAATTTTTTTATTAAAAAGTAAAATTGTAAATATATATATATTTTTTTTTTGAATACTGATTTGGTATAGTGTACGACAAGTGTGAATAAAATTCCAAATGAGACACCCTGTATTTAAAAAATATTTTTATAAATTTTTTTGAATATTTTTTAATACTAATTTCTATAGAGTACATAATGAGTGTTGATAAAATACCAAATCACACGCCCTGTATTTTAAAAATATTTTTATATATCTCTCTGCCCTTTTTTTTCAAGTGTACTGGCTTCCATACCTGCGCTTCTTGTATTTTGCCGCGTTCCTCATCGGTTGGCAACATATTCAATAGCTTATCGATGCCCTCGCGCGTCACCACCGTCGCGTCCATTTTCAATATCGCCGCTTTGATAGCGCGCGGTGGTGGCAATTTGGTCATCGCAATATTGATTGCATTCGAACGTTTATGATCCAATACGATAATCTCTTTGCTTTTATTCAGTTCTTGTTGTTTCTGGAATATGTCATGTAACAACCGTTAGAAATATTATAAAAACGATAAAAGTGCTCAGCAATTAAAATGAAGAGTGTAAACATAAAATGAGAGAATGAACAAGAATTGGTTGAACACAAGATTTTATTGTATTTATTCATAATCATAGGTTACATAGACAGTTGTGCTTGACAAACAATAACACTGTGTACCAAACCATAATGTGTTGTTGTTGTGTTGAAAGCGAAGTTTTGAAAATATTGGAATTTATGTTGAAGCGTTTGTGAAAAAATAATGCAAAAGTAATGGTATTGTTGTATGTAAAGCCCTCTATATATAATACTATAATTTCCTAATGATCTCATGTGCCCTGGTTTGCACTGACTCGGTTTCTTTTCAGATGAATTCGATATATAAATATGTTTTAAAAATTTATATTTTGAAATAAAATTTTCTGATACAAGAATTTTATCCAGTGCCTAAAAACTTCTCGAAGGTAAGGATCCTTCGACTGTTTCAGAAGCTTCCTGCAGGATCTGTTATCTATTATAATAAATGATCTGCGTTTCCCACAAAAAAAAAATATTTTGAAACCTCGGACTCGCTTACATGTGTTTATTTCTTATACTATAGGAGGTTTGTTTAAAAGTATTTGTCAGTTTTTATCTCCTCAATAGTAGCGTAGTGTCGCCTTTTCATGGGCCTCTTCAGTTTCGGGATCAAAATAAGTGCCTGTGGCACCATTAATATGTTGTGTTGCACGTAATATTCTTTATTGATGTACGACGTCCCTTCAATCGAAGAAAACTGTTAGAAACATTCACAGTGGCCTTGTCAGCATAAGTAAGGGATATTAATACCAACGTAACCCAACAACACAATCTAAAATCAAATGCACGTTGCGATACTTTTTGTACAAATCTCATACCTAAAGACGTCATTAAAAGTAATTAAATCGTATCTGAGAAATTATTTCCCATTTTTTTAATACAAAATTAATATTGTTTTTCTAAAACCAAATTTTTTCAATATCATTCCACCTAACAGGTCAGTTGATTACTTTTTTTATAAAAAATACAAATTACTACTTTAAAGTACAAATATATATGTATATTTTTTTCGATAGTGAATATCATTAAAAATAACATACTAAATCGATATCTCATTTTCGAATTTGCTTTGGCGATTGCTTGGGGAGAAATTACCATATTTTTCTGCATAAAGTATCTATAGTTTCCCATGCAATAGGCCAATAAGTATTTGGTAGTTGCCAATTTTCGCCGCTATGTTGCCAATTTTCGTTTTCTTATGATCGCAAGTCATTGTACGGACAACATCTTTTTGTAAGATTCTTTCTGTTTTTTGTTTGTTGATTTTATACTCAGGGTCAATTAGCAAACCTAATTAAAAATTTTTACAAATTTTACGCTTAACAATTGTATAAATATACCTTTCAAATAATAAAGAAAAATTTAATTGACTATTAATTTTATTTTGTTTTATAGTCATCGTAACTTTAAAAACTTATTGAAGTTTGTACGAAAAACCAAAGTATAGAAATAATTTTCTTTTAAAAAATTACATGATTTTTTTTTTCTTTTTTTTTTTTTAATATACTATGAATTCAACCGAATCAAATATATTATATTACATGTATGTTTATACATACATAACACAGGTTTCTGTTACAAAAAGTCTTCAAAAAAAAACTAAGAATTATTTCAATTCATCACCTGGCGTTATCGTTATCTAATCTAAATCCAGATTTTTTTGGACTAAATCAAACTAGAAGCCATAATAAGCACGTGATTTATACATCATGTATATATAGTATTACATATTTTTTCGAACTATTTTCTCAATGACTGATTAGGACCACTTATAAATGGGTGGTAATCAGCACTTTCGTGACAAGCGAACCTCAATCATAAGCAGTAAATCACAGATTTAGATTTAGCTAATAATAAAAACAATAACAATTCGTGTGGACTTATTCAGACATTAAGAAACCGGTGGTTCATATATGTAATATAGCAGGATGTCATATATGGTCTGAATATAGAACAGCAACATAAAAACTACTTAAGTTTAAGAAATCAGATTAACACAAAAGACAAACATAGAAAAAAAAATATTGGACACATTTAGGTGTTTTAGTGACTGAGATTGTGCGACCGCTAAACCAAGTGTAATTTGTGTGAAACGAAAAAAAATGAGGAACAAAAACTATTACATACAAACATAAATATATGTAGAAGGCAGACAAGAAGTAGTGTAGTGTCTTGTGGAGAATGTGGAGATAGGCAATGCAGTCAATAATAAAAAACCAACACCAAAACTAACAGAAACAAGGATCAAAATCAGAAAATAATCCATTGCACTCACCTCCTATAAATATATTTTTTTTAAGTTTTTTTTTTTTTTTGAATTATAATTTCATTTTCGTTTAAATTTTTGATTTTATATATATATTTTTTTTTGTAATTTAATTTAGTTGCATTCATTGCAAGCATTTGCAAGACATTGTTTTCAACATAGTAGGTACATATAGTATGGTTCCATAACAAATCCGTTGACATGTGTGGTAGAGTAGACACAAGTTGTTGGGTAGCATGTAGCAACATTGTGTTGTTTTCAATTTGCAATTGCATATCATTTGATTGCAACAAATAAAACATAGAAAAGTAAACAGAAACAGAAATTTCATTGTATTGGTTTATTCACACATAAAAGTTTCAAATAAGAGTTCAATACTTAAGAAAATATATGTAAAACCAACCACCGAAATCACCACAAACAAACTATATTGAAATTGTTGCAAGAACAACATTTCACAGTTTCCACCCAAACAGGCTGTTAATCAAAATTGAAAGTTCCGTTATTTTTATCGAAAGCACACACTTACCTTAGTCATTAGATCTTTGGCTCTCGACTCGAAGAGATGCTCCAGTTTTTGCGTGTCCACATTGGAGGGTGGCAACTCATCCCAGATGGTTTTGCCAATCACAACGGGTATTAGGTCCTCGCGCACTTCCTTCCAAAACAGTTTAACCTGTGTATAAATTAATAATAATTATTGTGATATTTTATCTAAACACAGGATCTCAATTGCGCCCAATTTAGATGAAGCTCTAAATTCCAAAATAGGAACCTATCTGAAACTCCCAATAACACTTTTCTACAATAGAAATCTGAATTTTTCGTTCAATTTATCGTTTCTAAAAACGTAAAAAAATTAATTTTTTCTACTTACCGTCTTCTTATTCTTCCTAATGGTGTTCGTATTGCTCACATCACCATTCATCGAGCCATTCATGGAGCTATTGGCACTATTCGTCATACTGCCGTAGCCACTGTAGCTAAACATCGGCGGTGGCGCCATACTACCCAGGCTATTCATGGGCGGTGGACATACAATGTGTGCTGGCGGCATCATTGGCGGCGGTATACCTCCACCGAATGGTGGTGGTGGTGGCGGTACACCAGCGCCCAGACCACGTGGCGCCAGCACATCTTTCTCATCTTCCGAATTCAAATCGGTAAAGTCTAGATCACATAGGTTCAATGGGCGTATCATATTGCGTACGAGCTCCTCCCAATGCAGCTCATTTTCAGATTTTTTTGGCTCAACCTTTTTGACGTCTTGATCCAAGCTGGATGAGCTAGAAGCGAAATTAATTGAGGAAAATATTATTATTAACCAAATTTGAGTTAGTGAAGGTATATGAACTTTCGAAGTAAAAATTTGCTAAGTTTTTCCACAAAGTGTTAATACTACCATATAATTTTTTTAATATATTATTTTTAATTATTTGTTGGAATTTGGCGACTAATGGACTCAACAATGAATCAACCACGATCCGCCCTCAGATCATGTTTATAGACTTCTATTTGTTATCAGTAACTAAAAATATCTTTATCAATATTCAATAGCAATATTCTAGGCAATAGTATGGAACAGATAATCGTAAGGCCTATTATCACTTATGGAGCGGTTGTTTGGGTAGCTAAGGCAACGCAGCCTTCGTTAGGTTTTCAACTATAGAAGCTGTAAAGGCTCGCCTGTGTTTGCGTTTGAAGGGCAATGAGCACTTGCCCAACTCACACCACTGCATCTAGTGATCAACCAGGTAGCGAGACGTACCATGCTACTAATGGAAAGGGAAGATAATGTCGATTCAACAAATGAAGGCCCTGGGGTAAGTGGAACGATTCGTCGCTCGACCTGCTACTGAGGGGCAGCACTATCCAGTTGTACACTGACGGCTCGAAAACACCGGGAGGAATTCCGGGACCGCATATCAAACTATCCATACCAAAGGGACTTTTTCCGAGCATTTTTCCAGCAGAAGTCTGTGTTATAAATCAGTGTGCAGAATATCCTCCGCAACTATCGCAACCAGCGTACCGCCATACTTAGCGATTGTCAAGCGGCATTAAAAGCGATCTCAGCGTATAAGGTTAAATCGATTTTAGTGGAGGAGTTTATAGGAAGGCTTAACCGCCAATCACTGTGCAACCGGGTGGCGGGGCTTTAAAGGGGTAGATGGCAATGATCTGGCCGACGAACTAGCCCGCTCTGTCGCAACGTCTGACCGCAATGATGGGGCCAGAAACATGCAATGCAGCGGGGTTCCACACTATAAAGGAGCTGCTTGCAAGGATTAAGGAAATGATTAACCTTCCCCGAAACAAATTTCGGCTCCTTGTCGCGCTCTATGAAGGGTACTGCAGGCGCAGGATGCACTAGTCCAATATATAGATAGTCAGAGCACCTGTTTCCGGATTGGCCAGCAATTTTCAGAAGCAGGTTCATATTGTCAGAATCTTTTACTTCCCTATCCATTCAAAATTCACTACATACTGACCTTTTAGCGCTAATTGAAATAGACATTAGTTGAATTTAAATATTTCCTAATACTATTGAAGAGTATGGACTTTGAAAGTAGTTCGTGTTCTAGGTATAAACTTCTACTTAGAATATATGGACATTTATTACAATATATCTGACTTTGCAGGGAGCCGTAATGTGCTGAAAGAATATAGAACGATCCAACAACCGTTTGATTATCGAAATCTTATCAACCCTGAAGGTGGCTAATTAAGGGTGCATATATAGTATACATATGCTTGTACAAGTATATGATATAATATACGCTTGATATAGGTAAATGAATTGAAACATTGTGTCAGGCTTATCACTTAATCATATTATATAGTATATAAGTATATATATATATATGTATATAAGGTAGCTAGTTTAGACTAGTATTTGAAATCATAAAACTTTCTATCTGAACGAGCGATTACTGGTCACAAACTTCGCAAAGGCACATGTGTTAGTTACTTTGACAAAAATACAAATTTATTGCAAATCGATAAAAAAGTGCAATAAAGAAATAACAATAACAAAATAATTTTGTAATGCAGCCGTTCAGGTATATAATGGCCTGCAGTAAGCGAGTTGATGCAACAGTTTCTTTGACGTTCTCCCACGTAGCAGCGCAAGTAAAACACTTTCCAGCAACATGGATGTGCGTAGTCTTTGAAATGCCAGTTAATTTAAATAAATATAATATTTTTGCATTTTACAGTTCAACACCGCCTGCGAAAAAGCCAAAGCTTTCACCAAGAAGCCAACCGATGCTGAGTTCTTGGAATTCTACGGACTCTTCAAGCAAGCCACCGTCGGCGATGTCAACATTCCCGCTCCAGGCACTCTTGACCTGAAGGCCAAGGCTAAATTCGACGCATGGAGCAAACACAAGGGTTTGTCCCAGGATGCTGCAAAGGCTGCCTACATTGCCACCTATGAAAAATACGCTCCCAAATACGCTTAAATGGTATTGTTGAAAATCGAATAAGTTAATTGGCTAAATTTTGATTGGATTATGTAAAATAAATTAACTAAAAATTTAAACTGATTTATTTTACTTTGTGGTGAATATTTATTTATGCTTTAAGCAGAGGACACCATTTGTAGTATAATGAAAAACACAAGAATCAATGCAATCAAGCTAGTTGGTACTACGGGTGTGTTAAGTGATTAACAAGTTACCCTGTCTTAAGACTATTTGAATATGAAACATTTAGAGTTGAGTGCCTGGGCTGTAACCAATTTAAAAGTTGTTGATAATACGAGTATACTCCGATTTGGGCTTAATTTTGGCCTAGATACCCTCAGATATTTGTAATGGCTCAACTGAGTATAACGTCAAAAAATTAATCCAAAGCATATTTCTGACTGTCAAAAAAGTCTTGCGGTATTTTCGCTAGTTGGCGCTGAATGCGCGTAGTTCTAGTTTTATTCGTGTTTGATTGATTGTCGTTTCTTTTAAGTCGTTCCTGAGTTATAGCGTCGCAAACATGGAGCAAAATAAAGAGAAAATACGGCATATTTTACAGAATTACTACGATAAAGGCAAAAATGCATCTCAAGCCGCCAATAAAATTTGTGCAGTTTATGGACCATACATTATACAGTTTCCATTTCCACCGCACAACGATGGTTTCAACGTTTTCGTTCTGGTGTAGAGGTGGTCGAAGATGCGCCACGCTCCGGAAAACCTGTCGTCGAAAATTGCGATAAAGTCGCTGAATTGATCGAAAAAGACCGGCATAGTAGCAGCCGTAGCATCGATCAAGAGCTGGGCATGAGTCATCAAACCGTTATAAACCATTTCAATAAATTCAATAAATCATTCAATAAAAATACCGCAAGACTTTTTTGACAACCTATTATTATATAATATTGTGGGTGTTGCAAAATAAATTTAGGAAAGCATTAATTCAGTTACAATGTAACAGGGAGAAAATTCGCAGAAAAAAGGATAATTTTCATTAAATTATTATTAGCTGTTTTGCTGAAGGTCTATGGTTGGTGACAGATTAAGAATAGTAGTCCTCGCCCAGTTCGAACCAATTCAGCCATAAAAACTGTTCGCAGAAGTCCCTTTAGAAAACAGAAAATTATGCCAAGGCAATGGATATATCAACCATATCAATGTTAAGACTTATACGAGATTATTTTAACATGAACACCTACCGTCGCCAACACTTTATCTTCTGACAACGCACTTGAAGTAAAGCCAAGAGACGCAAGCGGCTTCTTCGGTGGCTCGCGGTCAACGGCCATGAATATATCGCATTTACAGATAAATTTTTTCACTGCTGAAGAAGTTTTTAATAAATGAAACGACAAAATCGAAGAAAAAACTTCCAAAGACAAAAAAATGGTATGCCCTCTGTTCAGCGTGGACATCAACCTTTGCTGGTTAAAAATTATAAAAAATTACATTTGAATCGCGTATATAAAAGCCCATGAGAAATCAGTAAAAATCGCACTATTTCACACTAAACCTGTTTGTGTATAACAAGGAACTAAATATAATATATCTTTCAATAAGATCAGGGCATCTTAGAGGCGATATTTATTATATTATAAGTTATTTTAGAGGTGATATTCACGCGAGTAGCCATATGCGACCTATACCGTGAACAAATAGAGATTGTCGGTAGAACAACCATAATTAAAAATTGTCTGTCCAAAAGTACATATTAGGTAAACCACTAGTCGACGAACTCAAAGAAAATCTTAAAAATATACAATCTCAAATGAGAGCAAAAGCTTTCGGTGACTATATACTTTTAGCTAAGCTCTAACATGAAGAATATACAAAAGTTTGACCAGAGGATGTCCATCGCCCAAAGCGCATCCTCTATGAAGCACTGCCAATAAGGAATTCAATATTTTCTTTAACAATGTGCAACATTGTTAGACTTCTTTGTATCATAAATGAAACGAATAAATAAGTCAGTTGCTTAAAGTTTAGCAAATCAAATCTATTTTACTCAATCAAAAGTTTCCTATCAGGCGGGCAATTTATAAATATTCCATATAAGTATTAATTGCCTGATAAGCCATAAAAGACTAAATGCAAAGGAAATTCCCTACAAATAAATATAAGATTTCAACAGCTAATCCATTACACTGCACTCCAGAACATAAATCAAAGACTTTATAATATACAGCTCTACATACATTGCAATAATAAATAAAAACGTCAATTTGATAAGATTTAGTTATATTCAAAATGTAACTACAGTTAGCTAAACCAGCGGCTATAAAAGGCCTAAGGCAAATGCTAATGTCGTCAGTTAAACCTTAGCCGCCTTCAAAGTCAATAATGGATGTAAGTCGAAGAATATAATTTAGAAAACGTGCTATAGCTAAAGAGAGAGAAGGAATGAGATAGAGAGAAAGCGCGATTACTTGATTACCGTGTTTTTATTATAATTTTCCATTTCTTTATAAAAATTTTAATAAAAATTTTATTTCTTCAATAATTTTTTTGTTTTGTATAGTTCAACACCGCCTGTGAAAAAGCCAAAGCTTTTACCAAGAAGCCCTCCAACGCCGAGTTCTTGGAATTCTACGGTCTCTTCAAGCAAGCCACCGTCGGCGATGTCAACATTCCCGCTCCCGGCGCTCTTGACTTGACGGCCAAGGCTAAATACGACGCATGGAGCAAACACAAGGGTTTGTCCCAGGATGCCGCCAAGGCTGCCTACATTGCCACCTATGAGAAATACGCTCCCATCTATGCTTAAGTTGAAAATTGTGGAAATGATAGTTATGCAAACACTGTTAACGTAGACGAAAACAAGGAAATTTGGATAAAAATAAAATGAGTTGAATTTAAATAGATCAAATTTGCGTAGTGCTTTGATTCATGTTGGTGACTTGCTATAGTGAAGTGTTGAATGGTGAGTGATCTTTATTATCTCGACCAACTGACAGCTTAAACGGTAACTGTGGACAATAAACAGTTAGACCTTACTTGAAACTTTCTCATAGAAATATTACCTGTAGTATTACCGTAATCAAACCACAGTTTATATGACTCCGCAAAAGTTAAAAGCTTCGCCTTCAGCTTGACTCTACTTTACATTCCAACTAAGAAGTGGATCAACTATAGCCGTGAGTGTTGCACACGAGAACTCGATCTTAGGGTGAGACAAAATCTGAACTGTCTCCTCTGTTAGCGAGTGCTTGTGAGTACTTAGTCATAAGTAGAAGCTCATTCGTTGAAAAAATGTTGCAGTTGGAACTCAGCATCTCCATTAACTCATTAGGAAACCGTTAGATATATAGAAAAGGGTTTTTTTTTGAGATATATTTTCCTTGTCAAAACTTAAAACTACTTTGTTTGCCTTTTGGTTGCAGTAGAAATAGATCCGCACTGCTCTAGAGAATGTGGAATAAATAAAGAGAACCGAACTTATTGCTGTTTCAAAATGAAACCAGATAAATTTAACACAGTTGTACTTGGATACGGATCCAAATAGAATTAGCCGATTGAAAGGATGTCCGAAAATCATAGGGGGTTTTTATTCGTAGATAAACTGGAATGAAGTTTATAGCTACGTTTGTACCTTTAACCCAATAGAGGAAAGTATTACCTATTCATATATACGAGTATGTATATAAACATATGTGTATACAGGTATATAGTTGTATATGCTTGTAGATCCACCACTAATCGCTGAATTACATACCTTCTTCTACATTTGATTACTAATAACTGAATGAATTTGCTTAACCGGTCGGCATGGCATAGGCAATAAAAAGTAATAGCGTCAAGTGTTGAAAGAGACTTTGATACAAAGCGGTTATAAAGCAATTAAAATCGGTAAAATAAAAACCGTGAACTTCATGGCAAAAAGTTGGACTCTCTTGTTCGAAATGAGAACTTAATGAAAGTCAATAAATAAAAACAAAAACACACGAAAATTGAGAGCCCCCGAACTTATCAGCACTTTCGAACATATTAATCTTTACGACACTGGTTATTCATATCTCACAAAAATTTTCTATAAAAGTGGAGGGAGTTCGAGCAGGTGACACTTTTAGTCGTACTAAAAAACTATTAAGAGTTTGCACCATGGATGTAAGTTAAACACACTGCTAACTAAATTAAAAACAAAAAATTAAAAAATAAAAATTATTGAACTTCCACTTTCAGTTCCACACCGCCTCCGAAAAAGCGAAAGCCTTCACCAAGCGCCCAACCGATGAAGAGTTCTTGGAGTTCTACGGTCTCTACAAGCAAGCCACCGTTGGTGATGTGAACGTTGAGCGCCCTGGTGCATTGGACTTGAAGGGCAAGGCCAAATGGGATGCATGGAATAAGCACAAGGGTCTGTCCAAGGCAGAGGCAGAGAAGGCTTACATTGCCACTTATGAGAAATTTGCACCCAAATATGCCTAAATTGAAGAACTCAGAAGAAAATAATAGACTTTTTATTATAAAGTAGTGCCGATATGTGAAAAAAATCATAAAAATATATACAGATGTGTTATAATTTTTCATAGAAAATGTGTGTTTTTGAAAATGAAATTAACTTCGAAATTGTTTAGAAATTTTAATACTTTTTTCAGTTAAAAAAAAAATCATACCAATGACCTCATTCTTTTTCTAAAATACTTTTTTCTCTACAAATTTTTATTTGTGGAAGCTGATTTCATCTAGTTGCTAGAGTTCAATTAGGGTTCGAAAGATATGCGTAATTTACAATTCAATGGAAATCAGCTGAGTTTCCTTGCCCCGCTCACATCGGAGTGGAATCTTGTTGGAACTCCATTGGCGCTGGTTGACGACCCGTTCTTGTGCGACTGCGAGATCATTTAGGATTAGAGTAGAAAAGAGGGTATCTACTAAACTACTTGTTTTTAGCATATTTCATCTTATCGCAATCAAAAAATATTTGTCAATACGCATTCATGCGTTAAGCCTAAATATTTGGTCGGACACATGAGCTCATAGTTGTATGAAGAAAGGTGAGGCGGAAGTACCCAGAAACTTTCTGCTTCATTTTCCAGCTTTTGCAAGACTGAGCTTAAAACTTCTCAGCAGTTTTATCTTCGGTGAACCAGAACTCGTACCCGAAACTGATATTAGCCATCTCAGTAATTTTTGAATAGACTCAAAGCGCTTTGTATGCTTCTAAGGATTTTAAGGTCAATTATATATCAGTTTTAGATACCAAAACGAACCGGCGTCCTAAGTGAACCAAGTGAGGTCTGTCATGATCGATTTATTGGAAAAGATTGAACAGGACCGCCACATAAGTAGCCATGCCATCGCAAAGAAACTTAACATTCATCAACAAACGGTTTTAACCATTCAAAAGAAGGCCGGCTACAAAAAGAGCTGGCCAGGATTGACGCCTCGAAAGTTATGCTGAGTGTTTGGTGAGATTGGATAGGAATCATCCAATATAAGCTGCTCCAGCCTAGTTGAACGATTGGTTCTACATCTTACTGTCAATAACTGAAGAGATTGAAGCAAGCAATCGAAAAAAACGGCCAGAACTGATCAACAGAAAGGGCTCCGCCTTCCACCAGGACTACGCTAGACCACACACATCTTTGATGACTCGGCAAAAACTAGGAGAGCTTGGCTGGAAAGTTATGATGCATCCATCATATAGCACAGACCTTGCACCATCGGATTACCATTTATTTCGGTCAATGCAGAACTCCCTTAATAAAGTAAAGTTGGCTTCAAGAGAAGACTGTGAAGACACTTTTACACTGTTGGAATAATGTCTCTATCGGAAAAATGACAACAAGTGGTCGCCCAAAATGTCACATATTTGGTTCATTATTATTATAAAAACATAAGTTGAAGTTTGATTAGAAAGACGAAAAGACTTTTTCGACTAGCAATAGTTTTCGAAAACACTACCGATAGTTATGTCTTCGGCCTAATCGGAGTCCAATTCTATTACTTTTAAGTGGACCCAGCTCTCATGACCTAAATTAGAAATCTGAAATCAAATGGAACTTACCGTGACATTTCGCCTTTACTTTTGCTCTTGGCGAGTCCCTCTTTGGCTTTCGATATGAGACCGGACATATCGCCAACAATGCGATTCTGCAGTTTCTCCTCATGCGTTGGACTCATTGGCATATTGCTAAGTTTCTGTGTGAGATCCTTCACAGTGTGATCACGTTTCAGCTGTTGCAACAGTTTTCTATCCTCATTATCGGATTCTAAGAGGGAGAGACCAAAAATATTTAATAAAAGGCGCAAAAAAATAACGAAAATCAAATATTAATACAATTATAAAAAGATAATCAAAATGTTGGATTTGAAAACAAAATTTTGAAATATTTCGTACAGACACAAAGCGGTTAGATGAAGAAGAAGAAGGCATCAAAAACCAAAACAGACAAAGAGGTTTGTGAAAAAGATCGTGGATGAAACGCAAAAGCTGCACTTCAGCACGCGAGGGACAATGATATAACAATGAAATATTTCGGGGTGGTGGAAGAGAAAGAAGAAGAGAATTGGCGCTCACCTGTTATTGCTAATACATCACCCGAATTGAGAGAGTCCATATCGACGGCGTTCATTTCTAACGAAGCGTCTGCCGGAGACTGTAGACCGTATTGCGGTGGCGGCGGTGGTGGTGGCGTCGGCATGATGAAGTAGTGACCCAATAAGTCTGGTGGCGGCGGCGGTGGAGGAGGTGGTGGTGGTGCTGCACGCGCGTTGAATTTCGTGTAAGGCGCATTTAACGGTGATGATGGTGTGTCGGGTGTGAAATCAGTGGATAAAGGTGTTTGTGGTGTTGTTGGTGTTGAGAGGGACGAGATAGTCCTGCTGGGTGTAGAGGGTGTATTTGTCGATGTCTGACCACTAATGGGGGCCGCGTACTGGCACTCCACTGTCATTGGTTCTTCGGGTAGCGTGTGTATTGGACTTGTTAAGGGTGTCACATTATGCTTGAGATTGTATTCGTAGGTGTTTGGGGGCGCTTTTGGTGTGGATTGGGTGAAGTCGAAGCCGTTAAGTGACTTTTTGGGGCTCAAGACGGCGGCCAACACATTGTGTGCAGTTTGTATGGTTGGACTTTGTATGGAATTTTGATGCTGCAAAGTGGGCGTAATCGCCTGTTGTTGTTGATTCAGTTGTAATTGTTGTTGTTGTTGCTGCTGTTGCAATTGATTTTGATTCTTTGGTGTGCTCAGCTGATTGTAATAGCTGTTCAGCCGATTGGCATCATTTTCGAATTTCTTATACGCTATGTTGTTGTTGTGATTGTTGTCCAACTGATCACCGCCACGTTGTATATTCTTCATGATGCCGTTAATCACAGTCGCATTGCGTTCCATTAGCAAATTCTTTTTGGTTAAAAATTCCGGTGCCGTATGCAATTTATTATTGTTGTTGTTGTTGTTGCTATGCAGCGGATTCGCATTGATGTTGTTGTTGATGATCGAAATGGTGTTGCTGCCCAACAAATGCCGCGTGGGACTCAACAAACTGTTGCTATTGTTCGTGTTGTTGTTGATGTTACACAAATTGTTGTTGTTGTTGTTATTGTTGTTGATCGCACTAATACCACCCGAGTTCGCCGTGGAAGTTGTATTGATGAGATTGATGTTGTTGTTAGTGGCATTGGCGGTGATGTTGCTGCTAGCAATGTTGGTGGTGTGATTGCCATGAATGTTGTTGTTGCTATTGTTGTGAATTTTATTCTGATTTATGCTAATGCTAGCGTCATTGGTTATGTTTAATGATTCTGGTGGACTATCGCCCATTTTCACCGTTGCTGGTATGGCGGTGACAATTTGCCCTACACACAGCGGCACAAATGACAAGTGGTGTGGCAATGATTGCAATGAAAATGATGAAAGCGCATATGTGTATGGTTGTTTTTATTTTTGTTGTATTTTGTTTTTGCAATTTACATTTTTTACATATCCAATATGGGTAGGCAGCGCATTTAATTATATAAGTCAGTATGGATGGAGCAACACATTTTTGTTGTTGTTGTTGTTAATCGAGACAGGCGTACAATTGGAAAGTTAGAAAAAAAAATTAAATGTATAAATTTCTTGTTAGTATGCCGCAAAAATATGTATACTGAATAAACGGCAAAAAAGCTTGGGTGTTCAAAAACTCAAAATTTTCATGGAAAAAAAAACAAACAGAGAGCGCATTGAGAACCGCTCTTCCAAACTTTCCTTTCAACACAAAACTCATACTGCACTCACCGATTTCCTCGCGACGCTCCAAAGCGGCGAAAATACCGTTCGCCACAGCCTCTTGTTGCTCCTTGAGAAAGCTTTTGTGGCGTTCGGCACGTTCGCGTCGTCTACGCAAGCCGGGCGTTACGCCTACGCCGTCGCGCGCTATATGTTTCGCAAGTTCACAACATTAAACACAGTTAATACCGTTATACAAGTATAAACAAAAAATCTTCACATATACGCACCTTTGTCGCCGTTGAAAACACCATTCGCCGCATACTCGGCGGAGTTCGCTGAACCTGAGCTGTCCTCGTCCAGCACACCGTGCGTGGGTGTCATTCTCTTTGGTGACGCTATCACTTTGCTGACATGTGGACTCGTGCCGGTGCTGTGACGTCGCGATTTGCGTCGCTCGGCTGTGTCAGTGCTTTGGCGGTGGCGTTGCGTCTTGCGCAGCGAGTTCTCCGGCAGGCGTATGCCCTCCGCCTCGCCATCCTCGAATCTGAAAGTTTCCAAATGAAGCATATTTGTACAACCGCTGATTAGTGTGGTCTTGTGGCATACTCACTTCAATACTGCCTCGTAAAGCTGCAATTGATCCAACAGATCCAGATCTGTGCCCGGTTTGGACATATAACGCTGTATCACCGATTCCATGCCTTGCTGTTCCAGCAAATCGCTTTCATCGTAAAAGCTATCCTGATCATTTAGACCCGCTAGGGTTTTATTGATCAACGATGTGGCATAGATGACTAGTTCGGCGTCGGCGTTGTCATAGTCTTTTAAAAGTCTGTTTTGGGAAAATAAAGAAACAATATTTATTTATTTTTTATAAGATACTTGTTTCGAATATATTTTCATTTTTCATCGATCTTACTGCATACTCATTCATTCATTTACAATTTGGTCTGTCCCTTTTTGGCCAAAATGAATATTTTAAGTTACTGTAACCAATACAAATAGAGCTCGTACGTCAAAACGTTCTGATGACGATTCTCTCTCGAAACATTTCTAAAATCTAATAAAACGTTCAAGCACCGAAAGCATAAATATAATCAGTCCAGAAGTTCGTCATGGGCCGTGCAACAGAAGTTGTAAAAAATCAAGATGATCAGCTCACGCAACTGAAAAGCCTCTTCAGGAAAGAGTTCTTATAGAAAGACAAGTTGAGCAATAGGCAGATAAAAGAGCGGTAGACAGACGACAGTAAAATCAGGCGAGAAGAACTTTTTTCACAGAAATGAAGGCAATCGCCGTCGAAAGATCTTGCTTAACCATTGCAAACGCAGTTCTCCTTGACTTATTATTAGTGATAGGCATCCTAACTGAGCTCACGCGTTGAGACTGAAATTTTTGGAGGACGCAAATTGTTACAGTTTCGTAGAGGAAAATGATTTGGAAACATCTAAATTTATTGTCCTCCGCTAACCCGCTTTCGCTATACTAAGGTTGAAGCATCTCGGTTGCCGGACGTAGCCTATATGAATCCGTAAAATTGGCTGGAATTGATATTAGCTACCTTAATGAACTTGGCACTATTTGTTTTGTCGATATCTGATAGCCTTTTTGATCTATGCATTTATGCTTAGAAATTCTGGCTATCACAACGGACAGGCATCTCCAGCTGTCCAAGTTGGATTATTCGTGGCTTCACGAGAAATCAGCTTATTGACCCAACCTAACCTAATATATGTTAGTGTCCGTTAGAAAAGACCAATTGCAGCAGCTTTTTCCGACATTGCCGGGACCCTATTGAACAGTGGTCGTGCGGCACATTTTTCTTTGATAATTAGTGTTGGATCTTGCCCAGAAGAATTTGTCAATTTGTATGAAAGAATGCTAGCTATCTTAACCAATGATTCCGATAAACTCTCTCAGTCATTCAGAAGGGGACATTAGCAGCTGTAGTTCAAACATGTGTTAACTTATCAAGGTAAAAGAGCTTAGGTTAGAAATTGAACATTTCAGTTTGAAAAGAAACATGAGAGCACATCTTCATAATGACGTAAATTCCGCACTTTGTGCTAAAATAAGTTTTAAAGGCGTTGATGATTGTTTAGATGTTGACGGCGGAGTTCTAGTACGATTATCAAGTTGTTGCAATTCTTAAAATTATTTGAGATGATACAGCAAAGAAGTAAAAGCAAATTTACTGGGCTAACTTAACTACCATTATCTAAAAAGTTTTTTTTTATATACGTATAAAGGCTTGTACTTTTTTCTTGATATAGAAAAAGAAACTATCTTGTCGAACACCTTAGCCTGACTTAAGCTGAGAGAACTCAATTATGTTTTTTTTCTATGCAAAACGTTCAAATTCTTTAGAGCTTCAATCTTCATAGTCTTAAATAATATAATCCATATTAGTTTCGTCCTTTATACTTTAGAGATCATTCATAGAAACGTGCAACACAACTGAAATTAACCCATCGAACACTAGCCAGAAATCCAACTAATCACCATCTTATGCATAAATGCTACTAGTTTAAAATTGGTTAAGAAATAACCAGTTCATTTAGAGCAAAATTTTTATTTGAATAATAATACTTGAAATATTATAAATGTACCCCCTTATTTAAAAGATTTCAAACAAAACTAAATTAAAAAAAAAAATAACAATTTATGCAATTTAAATTAAAATAAAGCAAATTTTGAAATAGGAGCCTTGTTGGTCCAATTTATAATTGTACTCGAAGTAAATACATATCTGTTAAACTAAAAAAGGGCTGATGGTTTTGAAACTAGTTCGACTTCATTCCGGAAATTCTATTAATTCATTAAGCATCCACATTTGTATAAGTTTCCTAAGGCCTTATAAAGAGTTAAGTAACAAACTTGTTTTAATTGTTGCCCAACTCTTTCAGAGCAGCCTATAAGTATGCAACACCACAAGTTGCTGCAGTGCTTGAACATATTGTATGTTGCTAGCCACTTAGTGTGGTGGGTTTTTAGCAACGTTTATATATTTATTCAGACACATGTATCTAAGACATTCGGAGGGGAAATGCTGCTAAGTGGTGAGTTTGAGGCAATTCTTATCAACACAGTATACAAATTTGCCTAGTAATATGTATGTAAGCATGTATGTATACCAGGTTGTAGATATTGTTAAATACTAAGGTTATTTACAATAACAAATACTGAGACACAACAAGCTTGTAAATCGCTAATCAAGTTAATAATCAGTGGTGTGTTTTATGATTACCAATTTTGGTAGAAATGATTTCTTTGTTTGCTTTATTGCATTTTGCAATAATTATATTTACTTTGATATGTACATCTATTTGTTTGAATATGCATTATTTTGATAGTAATTAAAATGTACAGAAAATATGCCCTAGGTGTGCGATTAGTTAGAGTTTTAGAAGTTTTAGTCGAACTTAAGCACAGATAAGAAAAACATTTAAAATTCCCACAATTCTATGATACCGGAATTGACCTGGATTTTAGTCAATCAGTGGCGGTTATTTCGAGGACCTAACTGTATATGGATTTTTAAGTAATAAGCAATACGAGGTAATTATAAAAATTGAGGTTAACCGCAGTTGAATGCAGCGAATAGCTTTGAATATTTTGTTATCAATATGTTTGAATGCTGCTCTTACTTCTATGCTATGATGTATTTGAAACTTTTTTTTTTACTGTTATTTTGTGCAGAAAATATTGACACAAATATTTTTCATACAAAAAAAAGAAAAAAAAATCTTAACTTTGCCTGCTACGAAAACTATAATATCCTTCGCATTCTTCTTGATTTTAGTCGCTCAGTTTGTATGACATGACAGCTACATACATATATGCTATAGTTGTCCACTCCAAACAATTTCTTCGCAGATTAGGGCAGCGTTGGAATACATAATAATTCATGCGAAATTTTGTAAAGATATATTGTCAAATAAAAAATTTTCTATACAAAGACAGCTATAGGCTACAGTTCTCCGATATCGCCAGTTTCGTCAAATAAGCACTTTCTTGGAGAGAAAAGAACGTGAGAAAAATTTCGGGTGGATATCTCAAAAACTGAGGATCATGAGATCACACTGATCATTTATAGATTTTCTTGATAAGTTCTTTAACGTTTCTTTTTGTATGTCACAAACATCGTGGCAAACTTATTATACCGTCTGATCGACACATATATATACAGAAAAAAAGTAGAATTTGATAAACACAGATTTGAAGATATGTCGAGTGGATGCCTAGTAAAACGTATTTCAAACTTTTCATAAACATTTTTGATTTTTTTTGCTGTTGTGACTTTTGGAATAAGACGATGTTTTGTACCTGTAGAATGGTCTTTAAACTTTTTTCTTCACTTTTAGCGAGATTTAGTTTAAAATACCTTCCTTCTGATACCAGGGACTAGGGAAAATACAAATAAATTACCTGAATAGACTTGTCTTGGATGCAAAGCACTTTGTCAAGCTTCACAGAATACTGTCACTAATAGTACAAGGGTAATCCGCTACTTATTGGAGATCGGCCGTGGAACCTAACCTTACTTAGATTTCGTTGAATATGACTAATGTCGTCATAAGTCAAAACATTTGAAATTATTATTTTATGCAAAATATAGTATTGGATTTCCTTTTTCATAAATAAATAGTTAAGGTCTTTTCTTCTAATTTTACGAAATAGACTTGGCCTCTAACTTAGTGATAAAAAAGCCTGATTTATTTGGTCTATTATTCCCTCATCAATCGCTCCTATTATACATAAACCGCATTCGAGAGAACTGTGCAAAATCTTTGGAGCCGCGTGAACGATTAATATCAAAGCATATTTAACCACGAACTGCATGAGCTCTACGGCTACATGGCTATAAGGATTGTTAAGCGCATAGAACGAATACACTGATTAGGCCACGTCCTTCGAGTGAAGATGGATTCTCCTGCGAAAAGCTCCTTTGATTCGAATCCATGGGTGGATAATGGAAGAAAGAGCGCTCACGCATCTAATGGAAGGACCAAGTGGAAACTGTCTGCACTTGGGATGTACAACTGATGTGCACCAGCAAAGGATAGAGACAGCTGAGGAAGTTTTGGCCCAGATCGAGTGCCAGATTTTGCCAAAGATCTTGCGAAGGCCAAAGATTTGTTATGAAAACCCGAAGCTAGACAGTGAAGTTACTTTGGATTTTATTTTGCACAAGCTTTTTCTGAAAATTACTTCATTCCACTCGAAAAGCAAAAACTATTCTGCTGTCTTTTCCGGCTTTGAAACATTTCTGCAAAAAAGTTTTTGGCTTTCTAATTTCCAAAATATTTTGCTTTAACTAAAAAAAATGTACCATTAATATGTCAACTCATCTATTTCATTATATACAAACCTAATACATTATATACGTATTTATATATTTATCTGTAAACACATATATAACATTACCTCATCAAATTCGACCATGGCAATGTGCCTTGTGTTTTGTCCACCGCATGTATGGCATTCACCAGGACATAGCAATTCGTCTCGGCGTATTCCACAAATACCAACAACAGCTTGAGTGCCGTTTTCACCACAGAACGATAATTCGATGCGATCAACGAGTAGAGCCATTGCATTGTGGGCTCGTGTTTCATCACGCCATTCATGCCGTCCACATAGAGCATCACCTGTTGTTGGGAAAAAAAAACAACAACCACAAACATTATATATATGTATATAAGTAAGTGAGTATATATGTATGTTTGTTTGTCAATGTGGAAAATATGATAAGGTTTAAGGCGAAAAAACAGCAAATAAATGCGGTTAATTGGCAACGTTGAGCAAATAAAATGTTGCATTTAGCGCTGTGCAACCGACTTAAAAGCAACAGCAAAGTAAGCGAAAAATGCGCAAATGAAAAGGCATGTTTCTAGGTATGTGTGTTTGTGTGTGTCTACATACCTGACCCAAGGCACGCAAAATGTAATTTTGATAATTCTGATCGGCTCCATTACCGACACGCACAAGACAATTGAGTCCACCCAATGCCACGAAGGCATGCACCAGGTCTTTGTCCTCTTGAAAGACTTGCTTCAATGAAAATAGTGCACGCCGCAATTCGCTGCCTTCGGAGGAGAGTAATTTTTCTGTAAAAGAGCAGAGAAAATGTTATGATTAAATAAAAAATATGTTTAGAGCAAAAAATAAGGAAAGATTATACGCTCGTTTAAATAGGGATGAGAGTTTCCGGGATATTATGAAATAATGTGTTCTCAAATATGATTCCCAAATATAGGTACTTTTTTATTTGAAGTTTTAACAAGGTCTAGGTACGTGCGACGCTTTCTTTGTGGAACTAATTTTCTACAGAAATTGGAAATGGTAAAATTTTAGAGATCTCATTCCCTCGGTGTACTTAAAAAATATTAAAAAACGTATGCTTTTTGTACTAAAAAAATTAACACAGCTCTCTAATTTTATTCTAAGTAAAGAAATAAAAATATATCATAGACATTCTTCTATGAAATAAAGTCGTAGCAATAGCGGCTTTCAAAAGGAGGTGGCTGCGATCGAAGTAGTAGGAGATGTACTACTTAAGATGTAGATGTACTGCTTAAGAGTGCAGTTTTCTTCAGAGAGCTATGCATTGACTCTGATAGGCGAGCGGCTATACTGGCTTTGAGCTCACTGACTATGCACTCAAAACTAGTTAAGCAGAGCATTTAATTGGGTAACCGGAATGCACAAGACCGATGCGCTTGCTAGGAAATACACCCTCATCGCAATATCATCCGATCGGACCTAAAACGTCACGTAAGCTCGGCAAGCATTTGATCCACAACTAGAACCTGTAACCTGAAATTCTTCTGATACCCAAATTCAGAGGTTCTCTCAACTACTTGCTTACTACTAAATTCAACACTGTAAAACAATCGTTGTGGTTCACGTGAGTACCTGCCGCCGACGGCCTAACCCCAGGGTGCTTAAGAACACATAAATCGAAAAAATGCTCCAGAGTATTTTTTTAAGTATTATCTGTTTCCAATAGGTCGGGTGGAAGGGACAGTCTTTCCACCTTGGTCGGGTTCGAGACAATCTAAAGCCTCTGCCGTGCTGTGAGTCCGGCACTCGACCACAGTGCGACTCCACACTGAAATGATTTTTTTTTTAAGGTTTAAACCACATCCACTACGAATCTCCCCAAAAGGTCAAACCCAAAGAACAGATTGGAGCGAACTCCAAACGCTAATTGTTCTCCGTGGTACCAAATTTAAATCTCCGGTCAGACTTTGTAGTTTTTGCTACTACCAGTTGAGCACTCATCAAACTCAATGACTGGTGACACTTGTTGCTTGAACTTTGAATGTCTTTTCATTAGAAGGAATCTCATTCAAAGGCTATAATATCAGTTCAAGCTGGGTATTATAGCATTATTTCTGACAAGACTATGCTGAACCGATAC
Organism: Bactrocera zonata; assembly: GCA_037783105.1. Classification (NCBI taxonomy): domain Eukaryota; kingdom Metazoa; phylum Arthropoda; class Insecta; order Diptera; family Tephritidae; genus Bactrocera; species Bactrocera zonata. The sequence continues at coordinate 385,652 of JBAWJQ010004285.1, forward strand.
TGTACAGTAGATTCGCAGCCGGTGCGCTTAAATATTTTGTCAACCGCTCTTTGTAATAGTATTTGTAGAGAAAGACGAACTGAAGTCAGCTCTCCTCAAAACTTACTTGAAATTCATGCCTCTAGACCAGACCCCTTAACGAATTTGTGGATAGTTCAAAACACGTCACCCTTCACAGCTGTCTGAAAGAGAACCATCCATGGGATAAACACCCGATGACCTAGCCTAACTTACTTCAAATGGTTGAATTTAATTTATTTCAATATTATTAATTTCAATTTAATTTATTTAAATTTTTTAGTAATTTTAATTCAATAATTTACTGAGTTCAGTTCAATTTTATTTGATTTAAATTAATTAAAATTGTTTTAATTTTTGTTTTAATTTCTTTGGTATTAAAAGTTTTGAAATTATTTTTTAACATTTTATTTTTATTTACTAAAACTCAACTAGTTTTAGTTTTGATTAAAATTTCTTTGGTATTAAATTATTCTAATAAATAAAATAATTAAGTAAAATTTAGAATTATTTTAAACATTTTTTTTTATTTATTTTGTTTTTAGTTTTATTGTAATTTAAATTTATTTAATTTAATTTAATTTAATTTTTTTTTTCAATTTTATTACTTTATTTTTTATTTTTCATATACTTTAATTTTCAATAATTTAATTTTTGTTTTGTTATATATTTTCTAATTTTTGAGTATAGCTCATGCCCCCCACTTCATTCGCTGTTACGCAATACAATTTTGCATACTAATTTTTGTATATGTACTGTTACTTAACGAATAACAGAACTTTTTAGCGCAACAGTTTTTTACCATTCCAACTGCGAATTTTTATTCAAATTCTTTTTAATTCTATTTTCCATTTTTTTTTTCATTGAATATTCTTTTTTGTACTCTTCGCCGGAAATTTGCTCACTGGACTCATTATTATGCGCAGCATGCTACTATTTTATTATCGAGATTACTGTTTATTTTGACTGAACAATTCATTGTTGTTGTTTTTGTTGTTTTTTATGGCCACTGAAACAAATCAAGGGCAAAAACAAGTGCGCTGTTGACAGATTCATATTGTTTATATGGCAAGAAGGTGTCGCACAGAGATCACTGCAGCCATTAACCGACCGAAAAACAATACAAATAATAGACCACTTGCGAGACTACATATGTACATATTTATATATATACGTATATATGTATATATAAATATATATAACGGTTTATATGCATATGAGCAGGCGTGCGTTGTCAATTAGTATGACTAAACAGCCGGTGGGAGCGATGAATTGATTCGGTGAATGTGCGGCGAACCATGGCTGACACGCTGTGTGTGGTGAGCGCTCGCCGTTGAGGGACATGTCTGTGCGCCAGCGCAGCACTAACACTGTCCGTAGCTTGAAAAGTTAATTGTTTTGCATTGATAGCAAATAAAACAAGCGCGACTAAAAGCAATTGAAAGTGTTCATTTGAAAATTAGTGTGGGAATTTCAGCGTTTCGCGCTGTGAGTGACTGATGTTTCACTTCATTGTTGTTGTTTTACACATTTACAGCTTTGACATGCACCGCTGTGCGAATCTACATGCATATCTACATACCTACAATAACAATAAAAAAAATGTGTGTGTTGACTTACCAATAATGGCGTGGACCCGCACGCTCAGCTGTGTCCGCACTACCAATGAGTTTTTGCGACTGTAAAGAGAACGGCGTGAAGGGAAGAGGAAGAGAGAGAAAAAAACGAAAATATTAATTAAAGTTGTAAGCAAATTAATCAAAAAAGTAACAACAACAATAAATTGTATTATAAAAAAACAACTCTATCATAGAAATTTGAGCCGCGAATTGGCAACAACATTATAATTACAACAACACAACAGGCATTACAGATTTACAGGTGTGTCTGCTCCACAGAAATAAAAGAAAAATCAAATAATAATAGAAAAATACAAAGTAACTTGCCTCTTACCAGCTTTACGGTAACAAATCGGCCAGCATAATAGTTAATTGGCAAGTGCTATGCTCGCCTTGCCGATTACTTACTTCCCCCCTTTGAGCCCATTGAATGTGGTTCAATGACCATTTAAGAACGACGATTGCTGAATTATAATTCTATGCGGCTCTTACTCAGCGTAACGCAATGGCAAGGTGTTATGGGCGAATTGTTGTAAGAAATTAATGAAACACGCGAATGGAGAAATGAAATCACTTGAATAAACAAACACATGTGCTGGGTTGGAGAGGTGTTGTAGCTTTCATACCGGCACTCATACTTTGTGTATATAGAAATAGGTACCCTGGAAGTCCAATGCAGTAAATGTAAGATTATATAGTAGAGATGAGTAAAAATACTGCGGAAATTGCAAGAAACTGCAGTTTAGAAATATAGTGTTTATCACTTTAGTCGAAGGAACCGAACGACATAACGTTGTCTTTTTCGGACTCCAACTACTCCTTTTTACTTTTTCTTCGTTTCGTCTACAGCGTAGCACGAACTTAATAATACATTTTCTTTACTAGAGCTCTTTTTTTACTTAAAGCTCAAAGCTCGTTCTATATAGTTGAAAGCTCTTATATATTATAGATTTATTCGAGTAACACTAAAGAGCTATTTTTTACCATGAAGGTTGGGATGCAGAACCTGATCATGGCGGGAAAAGCACTCATTGTTTCGGCAAAAGCCCTATATATCCAAAGAAGTGTGATGGGAGAGAATTTAATCACATTAAATATTTTTTCTAGAAGATATAGTGCTTGCTATAATACTCCGTTTGAACTGATATTATAGACTTTGAGTGAGATTCCTTCTAATGGAAAAACTAATGGAAAGACATGTAAAATGTCATCAGTCATTGAGTTGTTGGGTGCTCAACTGGTAGTAGCAAAAACTACAAGGTCTGACCGGAAACTGTAATCTGGTACCACGGGAAGCAGTTCGTCCTTAGACTTCGCGCCAAACTGTTCATTGGTTTTGGCCCTTATAGGAGATGCGCAGTGGCTGTGGTTTAAACCTAAAGGCAGGGAGAATTGAAAAATTCAATTCAGTGTGGAGTCGCACTGCGGCCGGGTGTCACTCGCACAGCACGGCAGGGTTCGTGACCTCGGTAAATGAGTTTCGAATATCAAAAAATACCATTACATAGTTTTTTATTTTGTACGAATGCCAAGTAAAAAGAATTTTTGATAATCAAATGAGCTTAGGGCCAAGATGATGTCGTTTGCTTGTCGATGGTTTAAAGAATTTGAAGGTTGATTTAACAACTTTATCATTTAAACTATCAAAGATCCACTGTCAATAAAGATATTGCTATTTAATACAATGTAAATATGTAAAGTGGCAATACAACCCTGCGACGCACAAACTTACACTAAATAAAAAAAAATAATCGCCATAAAAAAAGCTTGCATCTTTCACTCCACCAATGCGATTCACATGCAACTCACTTCATATGCAACAAGTTACTTACAATGCCTCCGCTTTTGTGGCACGACGCGACGTGCTGCATGCATTAAATTTCTTGTTGCAATTTGCATGGCGGCGACATCTAAATGTTGTCACTGTGGTATGCCATAATTGCTTCGTACATACGTATGTATATGTGTGTTGGTGTGTTTAGAACAAGTTCAATGTTGAATGCTGTTGATCGCGAATCGCAAATCGCATTCCTCGACAAATGAGCAAATGGGCCCTTCTTACCTCCAACAGGTATTCTGAAAAGCTTTGGTATGTTTGTATGTATGTGTGTAATTATGTGGTGTTCAACTGGTTGATTGCTTTAGCCCTTTTAAACTAATTTCCCACACTTTGCCTACCACAAAAATGCCATTATTTTGCGATTTCTGTCTTTATTATTCTAAAAATTCTAATGGAGTCTTTGTAGATTTCAGCCTGTTGAACGATACTTTAGAGTAATTAGTTCAATATCAGCGAAAGTAAAGAAGTGGTAAAAGTAATAGTGATTTTAATATGGCATTCGGTTTTACTTTAGTTTTAAAAGTAAAATATATTTTTGTCGGCCCTGGTTTTCGGTTCTTTCATCTCCACTGATAAATTGAAACCTTTGGAAACTTTGAAAACCTAATGGAATAAACTTAAAAAACGTTCTTCTCATCGATAGTTATTATTTTTGAAATTATACTGTTACCGAAGCATGGGGCATTTGAGAGCAATTTAAAATTTCGCATATCACAACAATACAAAGAGATTTCACCCCAACTCTGTATGAGGAAATTTTCCTAATTAGTTTTCAAAAACATTTATATTTAGTAGAGTATCTGCTGATAAAAGTCGCCTTCCTTCAAACCTCTTAACTTAGAAACATTGAATTATAACACTTAACCTCAACAATCGATCACCATAGGTGATCCAAGTAAAGGTATTTTTTTCAAGAGATCACACGTGATGTTATTTGCCGTTCGCAGCAATACAGACTGACGTATGGAACGACTCGGCACATTTTACGTCGGGATCTTAAATTGAAAGTAAGCAAAATATAGCTTGTGCAAGAACTGAAGCCGCTCGACCTATCCAAGCGGCATCGCTTCGTTCTATGGGCTCTTGAAAAGTTTCAAGAAGATCCGACGTTGTCGAGTCAAATTTTGTCCAGCGATGTGGCCTATTTCAAGTCAATATTTCTTCAAAAATAATGCCGGTAGGAACGTAACCGTCAATGGCGACCGACGCCATGATAACCGAAAAAATTATAGAAAAAACACTTCGGTGAACAGGTAATTTCACGTTTTGGATCGGTCGACTGACCACCAAGATCTTGTGATATCACACCGTTAGACTTTTTCCAGTGGGGATATGAAAAGTCTAAAGTATATGCGGACAATATCGTTTCGAATCAGACCATAGAGCAAAACATCACGCCTGTCATTCGCCAGTTACCAGTCAAAATGTTCATCAAAAACTGGACTCAACGGATGGATGTAGTCATACTAGAGAACCTATAGATGTATCACCCTTTATATAAATAAATGATCAGTGTAACGACTTGACCTGATTTAGCCATGTCCGTTCGTTTTTCTCTCTATATATACGCGAGCTAGTGTCCCAGTTTTTGAGATATCGAGCTTAAATTTAGCAGACATCCCAAGAGACTGCCCATCCCTCAGATCATACAATGTCGGAACACTGTCGTACAAACTGATAAACCAAAATCAAGTTCTTGTATGAAAATCTGTTATTATTTGGCAAGAAATGTTCTCGTATTTTCGTGAGAAAGGATCTTGGGCAATTTCTTAAGTAATACAAGTATATTATTTTATCGAAGGGCATACATTCAATTCTCTAACAGGCAATGTGCTATATTCTTAATCTTTTCGACTATGTAACATATCGGATCATACTAAAAGTAAATCGGTATTAAGACAATTGAAATAAATTGAATCTAAGCCTCAATTAAGGAGATCTTAACGTCAAGAAGGCGTGATCTGGAATCAATCAACTAAAAACTATTTTCTGCGTTATCAATGAATAAAAAAAATCTATAAAATTCAGATTTTTTCGTCCTCTATTGAACCGATACAGCGGATATTTACTAAGAAGTTATGAACCAACAGCATCATTCGTTATTGTGAGCAACTAATGGGAACTTGAGGGAGTGGTTAGTACAAATAAGAAGCTTTAAAGGATATCTAAGGACTATTTAGAACAAGAGGGACTGTGGCAGTTCAGGTTAGTAAGGTATGTTTAGATTTCCATTGATGAATTAGCTTCCGCACTGTCATATTAAAAGTTGGGGTGTGACAACTCCGGTTGAAGTATTTAATAAACTGTGTATTTTATGCGAAGATCTCATTAGAGGGGATAATATAGAAATAATTGATTAAAGCAAAATTTTTAGGGTTTATAGTTACATATTTATATATCATTCACACATTTTTTGAATAAGAAATCTTTGATAATCTGCCTTTCGGTGCATTTTTCGGACGGCGGGCAAAATGCAGGTCACAATTTCTATCGGAAATATAAAATTCAAAGAGATTCATATTTAAAAATTGAAAAAAAGGCGCTTTTGACCAAAAAAATTTTACTTTATGTTGTTTAAAAATATGTTCAAGCTAGACTTTTCTTAGATTTTTTTAGTTTAAATAAAAGATAATTTAATGCCAAAGATAATAAACTTTGCCCCAATTCCATACGACGTTTAGTTTTTTTCTATCCTGGCAGCCCCTACACAGCGGAACAATCGTAAAAATGAAAAACCGAGAGAGTTTTTGCTTTCTGCCCAAGCGCTGCTAGATGCTCGGTTATTTCCCTTCTAACTTCGAAACTATTTCGAATTCCCATCTATAACTTTGGGGACATATTCTTAGATTATTTGTAAAGAGATTTAAGCAACAACAAATCGATATTTTGAAGCTTCTAAAGCTCTTCAGTACACTATTAAAGACTGCGCTTCAGTCGAGCCGACCTATAGTACCAATAAAATGAACTCCTCGTTAAATATAACGGCATTCATATACACATATATATAACGTGCTACAGAAAGGAAGAGAAATTCATGCCAGCAGGTAATTTATTCCACTTGCACACACTTTTACCAACTAATTATTAATATTTTCCCCCATCTTTTGTTTTTGTTGTTTTATTTTTGTCCACCATTCAGCGGTTATTAAAAACCGATCGCTTTTCTTTGCACTTTTAAGCAAACGCTTCCACTGCTGCGCATTTAACGGCAATAAATTAACAAGTGAAAGGCCAAGAAGACACAACGGCGTCGCCTTACCGAAGTGGCGAATTTCGAATGGCCACATGCAACCAACAACAAGCAGCCGCAGTTGGCCACGACACAAAAAACACCCACATATCACTGTGTATATGCATGTAAATATGTGGACATCTTTCGTGAAGAGGCAAACACGAGGCGGCTTGTGATTATTTTTGTCTACTGCGCCGCTTGGATGTGCCCCAGAAACCCAGTGAAACCCAACAATGCGCCGTTGTGTTCAACGTCAATTGTCAACTGGCAACCGCAGAGCCAGCGCCGCAGACATTCCCATTGAGTGAGATTGAGTGGCAGGAACACAGTGGTTGTTGGCCCGTTTGGACAAAGGCTCTTCTACCTGGCAGCGCCTACACAGCGGATCCGTTACAGCTTGTGCTTTTGTTGTTTTGTTGCAGTCTGCACAGTTAGTGCGCTTACTTGCTGGTTAGTATTGTTGTTGCTGTTATGTTTTTTTCATTTTTCGACTTGCCGCATTGCGAAACCCGAAATGCGCGCTTCCTGCTTTTGCCCACTACACACACTCTTGATATATGAACACTGGCTCTTCAAGCGTCTGCGTCTGCGCATGCGTTTTGGACGCCCAAGTGCAAGCGTGGCGGTGCTGCAGCAGCAACATAATGGGTTCAAGGTAAATTACATCCGTACGTCGGCCGTCGCCGGCTGACAGCAGTTGTGGCAAGTCGCCGCTCGTCTGTGCGTCCATTCTTTAGTGTGGGCATCTTTGTCCGGTTTTCGAAAGCAAAGAGAACGGAAAGTGAAATTTAGACATTCAAAACGTTTGCAGGCGCAACGCGATGCCACGGTCATTCAAAGCTGTGGCATGTAAAGGTATGCACATTTAAATGTTTATATATATGTGTCTTTTCATATCTTTTATCGCCAACTTTCGACCATTCTGGCAAATTTCTTTGCCATACCTTTAAAATCGTTTAAATAAAGTAAAAAAATAAAGCGTAAAATTGTATATAAGGTGGACGTAAGTTTATGTGGCACCAAATATAAAATACGGTCTTAAGATAAATGTATGTGCGAAGTGTGAAAGTGTCTGTGAGCCAAATAGTCTTCAAAAAATGTTGAAAACTCCTTGGTTTTGGTCGAAAATATACACTAATGTTATAGTCTTTGAGAGATATGTATTCTTTAAGAAGACTACCAACATTTCAGGCGAATCGGACTCATAGCCTTGTCTTCTTTCAGAAGGTTGGAGCGTCCGTTTTTTTAGTATATAAGCGAAAGCAGATTCCAGCCTCCGTGACAAAAGGGTCGTGCTGGTAAACTATTGACTCAAGCTTCTGATATAACTGAGGTCTTATCCAAAGGAAACTAGGAGCAATATTTGCTCCATCCTAACAAATACAAACGCAAAAGAGAGAAAACTTCTCAGCAGTATTTGAAACCTATTCAGGAAGAAAGATTCCTGTGATGTTTTGCCTCATTTCGCATAGACGTACTGGTACAAGGATCTAGGAACAGTATGAACAGTATACAAGGTTAATCCGGAAAGTAATAGGACTGATTTTCTTCCGTCCTATCTAACGATCGAGCGGTTGATCCGAGCACCTGCAGAGTTAAGAGCGTTAGAGCAGAGGTACGCGATTAAATTATGTGTGAAAATGGGTAAATCTGCAACAGAGACGTTTGATATGATCATGCAGGCTTACCCAAATGTTGCTTTAGTAAGAAATGGTGTGCTTCAGTGGCACCAGTTCTTTTTGGAGGGCCGGAAAGAGGTCGCTAATGAAACCCGGAAAAATGAGCAAATGCAAAGTGAAACGATACTCATTGTCTTTTTTGACATCAAAGACATCGTCCAACATGAATTTGTTCCTCCTGGACAAACCCTTAAACCCAAGTTATACACAAAAGTCCTCAAAAGGCTCAAACGAAGGGTCAGTCGGGTCCGACAAGATGTCGCAGCCAATAGAAAGTTGCACCCCAACAATGCCTCGGCTCACAGATGTGTCAGATGTGTCGGCTCTCAAGACTATTTCGGAGAATACCTTGCGCGACTTCTTCAATGCTTGGAAATCGCGCTGGCTGCGCTGCATCGACGCAATAGCAGCTTATTTTGAAAGTTTTTAAAGACTTGTAACGATTGGTTCAATAAATTTTTTTGAGTCGACTCAGACCTATTACTTTCCAGTCAAACTCTGTACTTCAGCGTAGACTGTCGGTTTTCAGTCGAGAATTCAATACCCACATTTTTGGAAAGGGACGATATGACGTCCATACAAACAGTTGATCCGTAAGGAAGAAGGAGTAGGCAGAGAGAGGTATTGGTAACAACTCCAAGGCATGCGCCATACCAAGTTGCTGATGGGGGAGTTACAAGCTCAGCAGGTTTAAATATGTAATCAACTTGCCTAGGCACAAACTCAGGCTACTTGTCGCATTCTACCTTTCCTTATATATCGTAGGCCTAGCTTATTGTGTGAATTTTCTCTGTGACAGGGAAATTGAAACTCCAGAACACCTGCAAATTGTCTGCAGACGCAGGATAAAGGTGCTTGAATCCATGTTTCCAAATAGCGATCACATGGCCTCATTAGGGCCTAACAGTATATTGGAATTTATCTTTATGCTGGGGCTAGGTGGGTCGTTGTGACTTAGGAGAGGGCACAATAGACCTTAGTTCATAGTGCAATCTTCATCTATTTATTATATTATATATATGAGTATATAACTCTATAACATTCCTGTTAGTTTACTACATAAGAGTCCTTTCAAACACAGAAGTATTTTACGCAGTGTAACGTGTTATACGGGTATAAAAAGCACATGGAATACTAGTAAACTCATCAATATCGGCACTGAAATGTAGAAGTTGTGCAAAGAACCAACAAAAACACAAAAACACCTGCCACATATACATTAATGTGCATATGTACTGTAAGCAATTACTTTCTTCAAAATAATGAAAGAAAAACAAAGAGAGTTAAATAACACACACATACAGACACTTTTAGAAACGTTGGCAGCTGAGTGCGCAAATTCAGCGAATACCTGGGAGCTGTGAACAATAAATCTTATTTTATTTATTTTAATTGTATTTCTTTTATTTTTATTTTTGCAATATAAAAATCGCGTCATTTGTTGTTGCACACTTTCTAACGCGGCCAGACGCATTGACGATTGTTTCACAGAAATCAACGCGTTAATCATAAAAATAATCAAAGGCCGACAGCGAAAATGAGCAATGAGGAAACATCATATGTGCATGTGTATGTGTGCGGTGGCACAAAGTGGGCCAGGTCCACGACAGAATGCTCTACATACAAGTACTCCGAAATGAAGTGCATTGAATCATTGCTATTTCGGTTTGCAGCGGACTTTCCGAGTTGCCGACGTTACCGCTCACCAACTTATCTAACATTGTGCACATTGCTTGGCTTTCACGTCACTAAGTAAATTTAGTTTACTGAAATATGAGCTACTTATGCATGTGTGCGTGTGTGTCTATGTGTGAATGGAAATATGATTAGACGAGGCTTTTTGCGCAGTTTGGCAAACAAATTGTTATCAAGAGATAAACAAGCTAACCCACAGCCATAAAAGCCACACGTAGACTTACATGTATACATATATAGTATACGGTATGTATATAGTATATTCGTATTAGTTTACCCAAGCCAGAGCAACTGTTCTCAGTTACTGATTGATTGCGGTTTGACTGCTGGTTGACAGTCATGGTGGCCAGACAGTCTATTGCTATTCATTCGATGCGTAAATGTCAAGTGGCTGGCAGATTCTAAGTAATTCACGTAATTATTCAGCAAGTCATTTACACACACATGCGCATATTCGCATGTTCTAAGTTTATTGGCGCACGCATTTGTATTTGTAGGAAAACAGTCAAATGTTGATTCCAGGAAAGCGATTCCTGTCAGTTTGTGGTTTGTCATATGTGTATGTATCTACATATATTTATATAATTGATTTCTAATTCTATAAACGATAAAGCGTTTTCATTGTTTTCTTATAACCCAGAATTTACTACAGAAATTTTCATGCCGAAGGTCAAGCAATTAATGTGAAGCCCTTTGAGTACTCTCTTCCCGGACCAACACCAATCAATCTCTTATATTAATTTTAAGAACTGAGGAATTAAGTTCTTCCTTGGCAAACTTTAAGCACTGTTCAAGGTACTTTTAATATAGGAACTCATCTTATCAAGTCTGTCATATGTTCAAAGTCCACCTAGAACTAAAGCCGTATTCTCCAATCGGAGTTAAAGTCAATACTATATACTTATATACTTAACTTCGGCTGCCCAAAGCTATAAATGACATCATAAATACAAAAATTCCATACAAGAACTTGAATTTGATCGGTGACCCGATATCGCCGACTTCGTCATATTCTTGCGGAGAGAAAAAGTCTGCAAAATTTGAGATCGTTAGACAGAAAGACGGATATACAGTCAGACATGGTTAAATCGACCCAGGTCGTCACGATGATCATGTATATATGTATGTGACTAATTTTTTGGATATTTTTCTCGAAACAGAATTTTTCGAATACAAAATTGCCTTACGGGGTTACATGAACTTAGAATATTGTTCTAAATTTTTAAGTTGATCCGAGTAATATTGTAGTTTCGGAGATAAAGCCTTGAGAACTCTTGCGCTTGAGGATAGCTAGGCAAAGTGCGTCGTCTTCAAACGCGTTTTTCTCAAACTGTTTTTTGAAGTCGATTCGCAAGATTTCTTGAGAACTACTCAACTGAACTTTATAAAATTTTAAACAGGTCTTTGAGATACAATTCTTAAAGACTTGGACAATGGATTTTTTTTTCACTGAAATTTTTATTTTTTGGTCTGTCAAAAATCCACTTTCAGTTTGTTCCTTCGCCTAAGTTCTTAGTTAAGGTTTTAATAAAACACTTAAAACATTAGAGTAACGAGTAAAATATACAGTGAAATTCCTTATTACATACAGTTCTCATAGCCGGACATTTCCCATAACTGGACATATTTCATATTCACAACGTTTTCATTCTTATTTTTATACAAAAGCATAGAAATCGGACATGAATTCGTGACAATGACAATATATGAATACTCTTTTGGAAAGATTTCGTTCAAATTATATTTGATAAAAGGTCAAAATCAAAATCATAAAATTAATTAAAAAAATGTGTAAACATATAGCTCCCGCATTTTTAATTCTTATTAATTTTTGGTGTTTTGAGACAGTTCTTTAAAGAACAATGATCTCAGCAAATAAATTCTCTTGCATTGGCGCTGCTGGATCGCGGTGGCTCAAAGGAAACTAATGATAGAATTTTCATTCATTCACTCCTCGCTGATATTGGCTAGCACTTCTGAGTTACAGCTTCGGACTCAAAGAATATATTTTAAACACTCGTTTTTGTCACGCCCTCATATGCTTGTATGGACAGCTCCCTTAGCCGGAAATAACACTGCGACGGTGGGTGTCCGGTTATAAGGAATTTCACTGTACGCGGTTACAAATAGAAGCTCATAGTTGGAGAGATTTTCGTAGAGGTGTCTAAGAACCCATGTTTTAGAGTACCAAGCGAAAAATTTGATTTTTTTTTACCCACCCTAATGAATACATTTTAATCAAAAATTCTTCAAGAATATACACTCAGAGAGTGAAAACTTAATTCTGTTTCTCTGAATATAACATCATTCAAATGGCCTCCACGAGTTTTGTAGGATGAAATTCGTTGATGAATCCAATTCTCGAGTACTTTTTCCACTATGTCATGAATAGCACGTTTACTATTGATTACTAAAGCTTTAAAAGTGTCTGGTTTATTACAAAAGATCAATGACTTCAACTAACCCCACCAGAAGTAATTTAATGGAGGTCATTTAATATCCAGTATGGTATTCCAGAATAACTTGTGGATTTTCTTCGCACCAAAATCGACAGTTTGGTTTTCTTATCATACAACTCAGATAAAAGTTAGGCTCATCGGAGACGATGATTTTCATAATTATTTATTATTATTTTGATAATAAAATTGAATAATTAGTAAATATTGTTCCTGCGTATATTTTTCCAAGATGAAATTGTAAAATTTTACAGATCATGACACATTAAAAATGGCCGAAACGATACTTAGAAATCATATCATCGCTATTGGAGAACCCGATGTATATATGAAGGACCAGTTGGAATCCTCAATTAGTTGCTAAAGCACAAAGGAGGTCAGGACGTATACGTCACTTTTATCGTCGTACTTTAGTCGTGCTAAAGAGCTCGAATAATTTGTTGATATGCCAAATATCTTATAAGTAGAATATGTATATTAAAATATTTTGTGCATATTAGAAAAAAATACAATACCTCTGTAATACTTTCACGGGTATACAAAAGTATAAATACAAAACACTCGCACGAAGCGATTTTTAATAAAGCTATTCAGAAACTTAGACTCCTCAATAAGATTGTTTGTTTGTGTTTTAATACCGTAAACCTATGAGAAAACGTCGGAGACCCTATAAAGTAATTATACATGTAGTTCATTTACATGACGAACTGAGACGATTTTGTTATGGCCGTCGGTCTGTGTATACGCGAACCAGTTCCTCAGTTTTTGCAATATCAAACTAAAAGTTCGTTTCTCCTACAAAAATTATTAATTTGCCAGAACCGCTGACATCAGACTACTTAAGGGTATACACAGCTGTTTAACAAACTGATCGATCAAAATTACGTTATTGTATGAAAAACTTTTTGATTTGACTTGACATCATCTCGTAAATTTGGCACAGATTATTCTCCAAGGCAGCGCTACAATTTTCCAAGAAATTGTTAGAATTGAACCACTATAGCTCATGGCTGCCATACAGACTGATCGCTCAAAATTAAGTTCTTTTATGGAAAAATTCTTCATTTGACGACATATCTCCATCAAATTTGGCATGGGTTTTTGTCCACCACAACGGTGAAGTCTCCGAACAAATTGTGCAGATCGCATCCCTAAAGTATATAGCTGTCATAAAAACTGACTGATCAAAGTTCTGATAAGAAATAATTTGTATATAATAATAATTTGTGATGTCGAAATAAACGATTTTTATTGTTTTATCAAAAAAAAGTAAGTTTTTTATTTTTATTGAATTTATATTATTTCAATGTTTTAACCATTTTCTAAACTGAAAAATACATTTGTTCTTAGGGTATTAAGCATAGAAATTCAAATTTTTATTTAATACCCACGTTATGCATTATTTTGTTTTTCTAAATAACTTCAAATGGTAAAGCCTGCTGGCGCACTAAAACATTAAGAATTCATGCGGCATTGTTTACCAAGAACACCAAACAACAAAACAGTAGATATAATACACTCCTCCGCACACAATCAAGCTGGCTAATGAGTAATACGAGTACATATTCTTAATTAAGTAATTCTAATCGAGAATTTTATTCATAACTTCAGTGAAAAAGAATTGTTGTTATTGTAGCACTAGAGAGTCACAAATGAGTTAACTTCTAAGAAACGTTGTAGGTGTTAAATCTGCAAAGCTCAAATTACATAACAACGCCTACATTTGGTGCGCACGAACGCCAGCATGAATGCTCATTTGCAACTCGCTGAGTTGAATACAATATTTACAACAATTTACAGTAATAAAAATGAAAAAATATATATAAAAAATAATTTAGTACTTTAACAATAAAATGCAAATGCTTAAGTTTCCACTTTGGTACTTAAGTGCACGCAAATGCACTGTGTTGTTGTTGTTGACATTTATATTGTTGTTGTTTTTGCTTTTTAGAGTCTTTTTTATCATACATTTGTTCGCTCTGCCAGCGCACTCACCTAGAATTAAGACCTTCAATTTCTTCCGCTTGCTCAGCCAGTGAGGACTCCAAGTCCAGATAGGCGCCATAATCACCGTCTTTGTACACCTGTATGGCAGCATCGTCAATCTGCAAAGAATAAGAGTGTGCAAGATATTGAACGATTAGTGTCAGGAATGCACATTTGTGGAGCAAATAAGGTAAGGAAAGCTGCTAATGTACGCGTCGAACAAGAAAATCACGTCTATTTGCTTATATTATTATATTAGATACAGTGCTGGAACGACAAATAGTGACGCTTTTTAAAATAAAGTAAAAAGAGGTGAATAAAATATATGAAGTATAAAGAGTTTATATGTATATACGATGTTTTACGACTGGCTTATAACAGTTGTCTTCTATTCGGAAGTTTTATGCTCCGCTCTTTCTGAGATATGTCTCTTTGTCAAAATATAAATTTAGTCATTGGGATTCGATACTAGAAACACATTGAAATGCTCAAGTGACTTTATATTTTCGTTATAAAATTATTTGTACCAGTTTATTTTAGTTATACCAGTCGCATGATCGATTCACCACTCTATTCACGTGTCAAACAAAGAAGTTATTTGTTTAAATTTGATGCAACATACACAATAAAAATGTGGAAATTTTTCGTTTTAATAGTTATGTTTTGGATTATACTAGTCTCTTATATTTATACCAGTCGATCGTCAATCGTTCGATTCACTACTCGATAACATATATTTAAAGATGATAATTAATTATTTTCTAGAGATATATATTCTTTGTTAGAGATATGTTGAACTTTACCAGTATCTTATATTTATACCAGTTGATTGATCGATACACCACTTACTGATATAAAATGTCATACGTTTTTATTTCTTCTTCTATATATATTTGCGTTTCTAGACATATATTTAACTTAAACAGTGTCCTCTATTTATACCAGTTGATCGTTGGATTCATCACTTCGAATCATACAATTGAAGACGGTTAATATTTCTTGTCCTAGATATATACTTGCGTTTTTAGAGATATCTTGAATTATACCAGTCTCTTATAATTATACCATTTAATGGTTGGATACATCGCTCCGTATTTTATAATTAAAAGCGACTCTATTTCTTGTTCTTTATATATATTTGTTTTTCTGACGGTATATTGGATTATACTAGTCTCTTATACTTATGCCAGTCGATCGTTCGATTCACCATTCAGTAATATATAATGGAATACGGTTATTATTTCTTGTTCTAGAGGTACATTTGCTTTTCTAGAGATATATTGAATTATACTAGTCTCTTATATTTATACCAGTTGATCATTATTAATTATAGTTTTAAAAAAATTGCAGACTGCTTTATTTTTTGATCTGGATCAAAATTAAAATTTCTCGAAAATATTATTAATCTATTGAAAACCGTTTTTACTAATTTCTGGCATATATTTTTAAGTCTAAAAGAGATTAATGTAATGTGGAATATAAGAGTGGATGAAAAAGAGAAGAGAGTTCAATGTTTCAAACAGTTTTCTTTTTCGAAAAACAAAATTACGTAAAAGTTCGAAAAAGAGCAGAAATTAATTGTAAACTCTCATAAAGACAGATTTTTTTATTTTTATAACGGTAAATAAATTTAATATTTCTCACAAATGGAAAATTTTAGATTTGTAATAAAATCCTAAACCCACTATCACTTAGAAGCGAAAATAATCGCAAAAACTACATGTAACCTTCGCAAGCGCAACCAATAAGCTGACCGCAACTGTAACGTAAGCACTTTTCCCCTTCTCAATCTGTTGTTGTGCTAATTACATCGATTCATATGAAAGTAAGTGAGTTATAGACTGACTGGTTTCATGCTTATGATTTCAGTTTAATGCAACACGCATACCAAAGCATTCACATATGTGCACACACACACGTATAAGTGAGAGTGTGTGTGG
Source organism: Bactrocera zonata (assembly GCA_037783105.1). NCBI lineage: Eukaryota > Metazoa > Arthropoda > Insecta > Diptera > Tephritidae > Bactrocera > Bactrocera zonata. The sequence goes on from JBAWJQ010004285.1 coordinate 402,117, forward strand.
CGAGTGCGTCCTTTATATCACGTTTATTGGTCAATGCGGCTGCCGGCAATGCCATTCACATGCTCATTAAGTAAAAGTGGCGCAAGTGCCAATGGCCGCAACTAGCGTAAGTTGGTAGCAACAACAACAACAACTGTATTAGCACCAGCAACACAGCTGCTGGCAGCAGCAAAAGCATTTCATTGCTTCGTTACTTTGCTAGTCCATTGTGTTTTATGGAATGTGTGCAGCGTCATGCTGGGATGGACCGGCGCACGTCTGCGTCCCGACTTGTGGCGTTGACTACAGCGATGAGTTGCGCTGCGAGCTGCGCGTTGAATTGGTTGGCTGTGCACGCATTTCAAAAATCTTCATCAAGCACTATGCCATGGCCAGCTTTATGCATGCGGCAGCTATTGGCGCTGTCGATCAGGTTATGTGCAGCGTTTTGTTGCAGTTTGTGGCAGCAGCAGCTGCTTGGCAGCGCATTGCTTTGTTGATGATGCCTAATGATGATGGGTCACCTACTTTTCACCGCAAACACTGCTGGGACATGGACATTGCAGGCATACTTATGGATGTTTGTTGCTACGTTTGTGTGTGTGTGTTTGCTGCGTTCCATCGTGCATTGCATTTTTAATTGAAGACATCAATTAATTGCTGGAGAAATGAAAATCGCTGACACGATTCCTCTTCTTCTGCTGCAACGCCTGCCAAACCGCTTGCACCCCGCAAATCGAGCTTGTCAATACATGCGACATATTTCTTTATATGTATGTGTATATATGAAAATTCTTGCTTCACCTTTCATTTTTATGCGCGCTGCATTGTGTGTGCATATGTGCATATGTGATTGTTGCGACTTTTTAAAGCTTAGAATTGACTCTTCTTTATCGCTGTGATCAGGCATTGCCTGCTGTTAAAACTAATGCTAATTGCCACATTTTTGTATGTTTTCAGTGCTACAACATTATCTGCTCACATACATACACATGTCGATATTGTGCCACAGTCTTTGGCGCTTTGTTACAACGAGCTGCAGTGGTCTTCTACAACACTAATGTGAGAAAATTCTAGCTATTAAGTGGTTTCACGCTGAATACTTCATAATACAGGCATTAAGAAGTAGTTTTATAATCATATATATGTATATATATATATATATGTATATATTGTATATGTATATGCATACTTATAGCCACATACGAGTATCCGCATCCAATCGGTTTTGTAATGCCCGTGTAATTCAAAAGTACTCTAGAGTAGAATGTGAAAAACGGTAATGATTCGTTTCATCTGGCGTTGCAGTTAACAAAATACTTGAATAAGTGTGTGTAAGTGTTGCCGGAGTGTTGGTCAGCACTCAGCTGAAAGGTGTTAATAAGCTTTAATGAGATAATAACATATGTAGTACCAGAAAAAAAATTAATATTAAAATAAAATAAAAGGTGTAAAAAGCAAAACCCGAAGGTCACACACTTTTGGGTTCAGACAAAGGAAATCTTAATTATAAATGAGTCAGTATAAAAAATAAAAAAAAATTGCACTTATATTATGAAATATATTTATTTCTTAATTTTAATTAGTAGAAAACTTAAGAATGCACACGATAAAATAATATAAAAATTTTGAAAAAGTAAAAAACAAATATGAAAGCAAAAATTAAAAAAAAATAGTCCTTTTCATTAAGAGTTTTATTTATTTTTTATATCCCCAACAGGGTATGGTAAGGGGTTAAATGGGTTTCCTCGGATAAAAAGCAGCCTTTCTTCGTAAATTTTTTTCTGATATAAAAAATTTAATATTTTATCAGGATTTTATATTATTACAAATATTCAGTTTTAACAGAGCAATTTTGAAATTTCTGGAAAAAATACTTTAAACTCGGCCATCGCGACACCATTTCCGGTGACCCCTCGAAAAAAGGTGCGCTTGCGTTTGCAGGATAACTTCTTACAGCAGCATCTAAAGTGAAAAAATATGTGTTTTAGTTATAACCTTAAGTTAGAACTTGGACGAAGGTAAAAAAAAAAAAATTAAAATTGGATTTTTGACAGATATTTTTACAAAAAAAAATTAAAATTTCAATGAAAATTTCGCGAAATTTTTTTCAAACAGTTGTAATCGAAAAAAATCTATCGTTCAAGTCTTTAAGAATTATATTTTAAAGACCGTCCAAGTTTTAAGAATTGTATCTTAAAGACCTATTTTAAACTTTATGAAGATCAGTTGAGTAGTTCTCGGGAAAACTTGCCAACCGACTTTACGATGCGTTTAAAGACGGCGCACTTAGCCTAGCTATCCTCAAGCGCAAGAGTTCTCAGGACTGTATCTCCGAAACTATTACTCGAATTAACTTGAAAATTAAGGCCAATATTCTTGTGGTATTGTTAAATTAGACAACGCAAAAATTCGATTTTTTGTTACACGAAAACCCATGTAACCTCTTAAGTAAATTGATTGTAAAGAATTTAATGCCTAGAAAATAATGTGATGCTTGTTAAAATGTAAAATAGTGTGCTTCTCACGAAGATATAATGTTTTCACCTTCCTACATTTCCTGACAAATCTGTTGCCTTTCGTAATTCTGTCGTTGGTTGCCGCATTTTGGAAATATCGTTCAAAAAGGCAAATGTTTTGACTGATTAAATCCAATAAGAACGAATTTCTGCACCGTTTTGAAACAAGGGATAGAATGTGGGTACATCAGTACATTCGTGAGTTTATTCGGCGGTGCTGACTTTTTCAATGGTTTTAGCCAGTATATTTAGAGAACAAATTGCTAGCCAAATTAAAATTTGTTTATGCGATATAATTTAAAGGACTATAACTTCAATCTTTATCTTCTTTATAACACCACAGACTTAAAACATAAAGGTTTTTTGCTTCTGTCCATCTATCGTCTCTATAATATAATATAGTGATACGTATTACATTTTCTGTAGTTTTAGGAAGATATATGTATAACAGATGATCTGATCTGTGATATGTAAACATAGATATAAATTTCTAGATATAAAGTAAGAGTTCATACAAAAGAAATTTGTACACTTTTTTTAAGAATCCCATCAGTTTAAGGAAGTAAGAATATTTACTCTCGTTTATGTACAAACTAAATTTTTACTCGCTAAACTCTTAAAGCTCGACAAAATCCGCTCATTTGATAAATTTCATTCCTTAACTCAGTTAATCAAGAAGATATACCAGTAAATTAATTAATATTATAAAAATGATTTATATGTACAAATATACCAAACCATTTTTACATACATATGTACATCATTGTAAATCAACAATGCTTAAGTCCAACCCTTCGACTAACTTCCGTCACTTATATACCTTATTTATGGCCATAAATTTAATGAAAAACTTGCAGCAAATACTAGCATGTGCCTTTAAGGCAATTCATTTCAGTCGTTTACCTTTTACAAGTATTATACATATGTGTATGCAGGTATACTCGTATGTACATAACTATATGAATTTAGGTGCGCCCACAGCAAGGACTTTTATCTCTTGTGGCGCATTTAGTACATTTTCACTCATAGTTACAACCGCACCCATTTCGCTGTCTGACCACAGACAACAAATATTTTGCAGGACAATTAGGGCTAACTCGCCTTTTCTGCTAATAACCAGTAAGTATTCTCAAGCAGACACACCTTGACCAACCCACCACGGAAATCAACTGCAACAGAATGACGAAAGCATCAAGGAGGCATTGAAATAATTACATATGTGTAGAGACTATACTATAAATATTACATAGTTCTTTATATAGATTATGTGAATATTTAAAATAATCTGATTCATTCACTAAAAATGGTGTTTTGAAGAGCTCTTCAATTAAGTAATTGAACAAACTTTTATTACCTTATTCGTCAAATTTACTTTGGTACTTACATACAATTTTTATATACATAGGCTCTCTGGACAGACTACAAGATAAAAAGACGTGAGTCGAATCTGCACTAAACTAATTACAAATTTTAAAGATAGTTTCACAATAAATGAATCACTCCATCTGAAAGCTGTTTTTTATATTAAAGCTTTTATTTTATATGAAAGCCTAATTTTTTATATGAAAGCTCAGTTTTTATTTGAAAGCTTTTTTTTATGGGAAAGCTTAATTTATTAAGTTAGGTTCAGTTAAGCTCAGTTTTTTATATGAGAGCTAACTTCTTGTATTAAAGTTTAATTTTTTTATAAAAGCTCAATTTTTTATATAAAAGCAAACTGTTTTTTTTTTTTGTTAAAGCTTAATTTTTTTATGAAAGCTCAGTTTTTCGTGTGAGAACTCTGTTTTTTCTATGAAAGCTTTATTTTTAAAGAAAGCTCAGTTTTTTGTATGAAAGCCTTATATTATATTTTAAGAAAGCTCAGTTTTTTGTATGAAAGCTTTAAATTATATTTTAAGAAAGCCCAGTTTTTTGGATGAAAGTTAATTTTTTATACGAAACCCTAATTTTTATGAAAATTCTAATTTTTTATTTGAAAGCTCATTTTTTATAATGAAAGCTAAATTTTTGTGTAAAAGCTTAATTTTTTATGAAAGTTCAGATTTTTATATGAAAGCTCACTTTTACATATTTTTTATGAATTATCTTTTTATATGAAAGGTAAATTTTTATGAAAGCCTATTTTTATATGAAACTTTAATTTTTTATGAAAGCCTGATTTTTTATGAAAGCCTGATTTTTTATGAAAGTTCAGTTTTTTATATCAAACGTCAGTATTTATTTGAAATCAATTTTTTTTTTAATAAAAACTCAGAAGTTGCGTAAAATTAGTAGCTTTATGTGTACTCATATTCTATTAGGCTTGGCTAAGCCTCTGGAAAAGTTTTAAACGCTCAAATATATGTTTATGTATGTAAGTATTTTAAGCAATTATAGTACTTTAACTTAATTGTGTTCGTTTTGTTGACTTTCTAATAAGAATTTGACTTTCTTACGTTCATAGTCATTAATACAACTTTGCCTGTATCGAAAAATTCGTAATGTCAACGTATATTTAACGCTCCCTAAAGACACTCCAAAGAATATATTGCATTTATTTATATTTTTCCGCTTCACATTAATTTTAGAGTACACCGCTCTATGCTAAACAAATTATAGAACATTGCAAGTACTGTGGGCATCCTTTCTTGCTTGCCTTTCGCATGAAGAAGAAAATACTTCTACAAAAACACGTACAAATAACAAAAGATGCAAATAAATGTGATAATGACAACTGAGCAATACACCATTTGTTAGTTTGTTGTCATTTCCTGGTGGCTGGTCGCTGCAAAAAACCAACAGCAACAACAAACAAATCAGCGAAATAACCAATTTGTAGCTGAGTTGACGCTCATAACTCTTCAATGCAAATGCGCTGGCTATTGAACGACTGACTCCAGCTGACTGTTAGAATTTATGGCCCAACGCGGAAGATTTACATATCCTTCTGCAAGGCAATGTGCAATTACGCTGAAGGATCGGCGAAAAATATAGCCAACGCGAATGCATAACTCTTACCGACTATTAGAATATTTATATTTGTGTATATATGTATTTGTATGTATATATAGACATATATGTAGAAATGTTTATACATATGCATGTGTGTAAGTGTGTTTGTATGCGGGTAGAAGTTGCGCTTTAAAACCTGCTGCGCCATTAGTGAAAGACGGGTGTGTTCGCAATTTTCCCGTATTGCGACTGGAGGTTGGCAGATGTCAGTTAATGGCACCCCGATGGCAGTTGGAACAGGGCACAGTGCGAATTAGTTAACAATGCAGTAAAAGTTGACTCAAATGGTAATTGCTGCCCTCAGGCTAAGAGCAATAACTGCGTATACAAGTGGGCAGACATAACTATACATATACATATACATTTTAGTACATCCTCAAGTAAATAGTGAAAGGAAAGGTTTAGTACCTTAGCGCTGCAAGTGTTTTAGGGGTGCTCATATATAAACGGATTGTATTTTGAACGTTTCTTAGATTTAGAGAGTGCTTTCTCTCTTTCGTGAAAAATGCAGAATCTCTGGAGCATTGAATATAAAAAAGAGCAAGACTATCATGTCATGAGACCTCTTGGTAGGTCAAGGGTTCAACGTTAGCCGCTTCTACAAGTGAATTTCTGAGATCTAAAAGCTTTTGTAAATTTATAAATGTAACTGAGGAAGCTTCTATTGAAATCTTTCCCTTAACTTCTTACAAAGACTAAGTGGAACATAAAACCCTCAGATCTCCAGAACAGATCAGATCACCGAATGTTTTCGGCCGAGGTCTTTGTATAAATCTTAATAAAATCGTATTCACAGATAGGTAGCAAGAGAGATAGAATTTCATCGAAATTCACATGAGGTTTCGACTAGGAGTTTTTGTAATGCATTAAGGCAAGGTTCGAAAAAGAGTCAAATAAAGAAAGAGTTTCTTCTTTATCAACGCTGATTTCAGGCTTACAGCTGTAGTGCTCAGCTTGTTTCAAGCAGAGATGACAGCTATTAGGGTAGAAGCAGATTTGCTGCTCTGAAGTGTGATCTATCTGAAAGAGGTGAGTGTTAATTCCAATAGTAGGATCCCTCAGATCACGCTTATGGAGTATTTAGTACCAAATATTCACTGCACTGAGCTACATTATGTTAATACTTGGAACTGCAGAGATCTGCAAAGCCGGTGGGTTTGCAAAGAAAGGTTACCTTGTTTAAGTATTGGAGTTCTGCTAACCATTTGCTGTTTACCACTAAATGACCGAGTCCGAAGGAGCTCACGGAAGGAATATTCGAAATTAATCGCAACCGAAATATAGCTTTCAGCAAAATTTGCCTTTTTCAGCCGTCCAAGCGGATATTTTCGGATGTTTATAGAAGTAGCCCAACAGCTGGAATCTTATACGTTTGGTTTTCTCCTCTATAACCAAACGTATAAGATTCCAGCAGATTCACGATGGACTCCTTTTCGAGACATGAGACCTTGATCCGATTTTTAAGAGATTTCGATACGCAAAGCCGCTTTTAGAGACAGTTGCATTTCAAATGAGTACTTGGGACTCAAGATATGACACCTTCACCCGATCTTTAAAAGACTTTGATGCTCAAAGCCGTTCATGGATGACAAGTGACTTTCTAACGAGTTCTTGGTACGCAAAATAGTTTACTGACAAACTCCTATAGAATTTTGGAACAATTTTCTACAGTTTTTTAAACCATAAGTCACTTGTTTATAAACAAAATGTTCTCAAATTCCTGTTTAGAGAATACGAGTTTGAAAATTGAAAATCAAAGTTAGGAGGCCACCCTAACAATCGATTAATTGTTACTGAATTTTTTAAGTCGTATTGAACCTGCTTCACTGATGCTGGTTCCACGCACATTTGGACAGAGAAAACTTAATTTCGCTGAAAATTCCCCAAAAGATGTTTGCCAACGATATGAAAGTACAAAAAGCCTTCAAGTGAATAAATAGCCATCACAGAATCCACTCGCAATGCGTTACTTACTACATCGCCCTTCTTCTGCTCTTTTTAGTAGTCTTCCGTTGAGTTCAAAGTTTGCTGTACTATTGTGTAATACATCACTTATGCAAATAGCACGAAATGTTAACAATAAAAGTGAAAAATATAATAAATTTCAAACTATCTACACATACCGCCCTTAAATGGTGGCACGCCGGCCTTTGGTGGGCCCCATTGTTGAGCTGTTAAGCGACACCGTAGGCACACCTTTAACTCTCAGTTTCTTTGTGCCGCTTTGTGTAGACACACAAATGGACACTGAGGGAACAGAGCAGCGCAGCCTCGCCTGGCCATGCCGGAGGCTGCCACAACGACTTTTGTGTGCCCTCATAGCTACGGCTCCGGCTTCAGCTCCGACAGGACCGTGAACATTATCTGCTGCGATTCATCGCTTTTACATCGATGCATCGGAAATGTTTTTCTATATTCATATAAAGCGTACATTTATTTGCTGTGCTGTTGGTTTGTAGTTGTGAAGCGTTCTTTTTGCTTAACTTTCTTTATTTTAAGGCGTCGTCTTCGTGTTAACGTTTTCGTTTACAAATGTACTGCATTGTCTTGTTCGCCAATGAACTTATTTGCCAATGCGACTATTGTCCGCCACGGCTAGTAAAAAGTAAGGGCTTACATCCGCACCTCCTTTCGACGATTCTAGGCTCGATTGTCGCCGGCTTAGTGGACGGCCTCACCAACCATGAGCAAACCAACTACTCTTCAGTTGAACTTTGTAAAGCAGCTCAACTTTCATTGCTTTGCTCTGCTCGAATCACTGGTGTTTGTCCGTCCGTCCGCCTGTATATCGTAGCCCAACTGCCAATTTTCATTGTTGTATGCCAACGCCCGTCTTTCACCGTTCCACCGCACGCGGCAGCGGCATTTTGTTAGCGTTTTGCCCGACACAATGGGAGTTTTCACATTTTGTTTTCATTTTCTTTGAAGCTCGCTTCTACATGGGCGTACAACTGCAATTATGCAGCGTGGAAAATAAATAAACAAACGAGCAAATAGCCAAATGATCTCATCCATTTAAATCCGCGATACGAGTTTGAGTTGTGAGCTTGGTGTTGAAGGCTTCAACTTCACGCCACGTCAGGGTTGTGCTTTACCGGCTGCGAGATTAATTTTATCGCTCTACCGAATGATTGCAGCAGCACTCATGCGTGCAACTTGAAAAATACCTATAAATTAAGAAGTACTTCTCTATACATATTCTTTAAGTTTGTTGATTTTTTCATGGAACTATGAATGGTTTTGTAAAATTTGGAGTGCACCACGCCTCGAAAATCGACGAAATATAATATAAATTGGTTTTTTTACCTGCTTTGACGTGGGTTTTTTCGGCTTCGGTTCACCTTTGCCGCGATATTCATCCCACTGATCGTCTGTTTCCGGGTTGTAAGCAGAAATCCAAGACTCTTCGTCAGTAGTAATACGCTGTATGAAATCCTAGTAATCGGAAAGCATTATTTTACAAACGTTTGCGACGCTGTTTTTGAAAAGAATTTAGTGGTTTTGGAGCCAATCGGGCTTCTTCTATTCATAGGCTCAAATTGATTTTTCAAAATCGTTTCCACTTATCCGTCCGATATTCCATCGGTGCCTGTAAGATATTTGACTATTAATCGTCGATTCTCAAGAACCAATTCCTTTAATTTTTTGACGTGTCGATCATCAGTTGATTTTGATAACCGTCCTGGACGTGGTTCGTCATCAACGCTTTCCGTTCTGAGAATAATTCGTACGAATCAAACACACTTTCACGCGACAAAGAATTATCACCAAAAGCCTTTTCCAACATTCTGAAAGTTTCGGCTCCAGAATTTTGACTCCGCATCCAAAATTTTGGAACTTCTTTGTTGTATAATTTCACTAATAAGTCACCGACACTCATACCAACCCGACGAATGGTTTTTTCACTCGAAATATAAATTAAAAAGTCTTGCTGTTTTTTGTCCATCTGTCATATTTCAATAAAACATTTTTTATAAGTTTTTGTTTTATAATCTTCCAGCTGACAATCTGTTTTTAAGAACTAACAGTACTCTACCATCATCTGACGATCCCATCAGCGTTGATATCTTTCTTCCACCACTTTTAAATTCTGGAAACCCTCACTGCTTCTCACTGAAATTTTCATAATTATTCGGAAATTGATTCAGATGATAGCGGAGACAATCCAACTGGATACTCAAATTTATCCTAGAATTTTACAATTTTTCAGCATATTTTGCAGAATTGCTTCATAATCTGGCATTTGATGGTTACCTAGGCAAATTCTGACTATCAACACTAAACCAGGGGAATATATTTGTACAGCTGTCTAGTTCTTATACTGATGATCTGAAGTTCGTTTATTTTCCAAAGCGCCTTTGGTTATAAAATGCTACCGAAACTATTATGTCATGAATCAGATTTTAGTACTACTTCGAATTTTAACTATGAACTGAGCTGAAAAGACAGGCTTTATGCTCAGCACACAAAAGCAACAGTAGCATGAAACGCCGCGAAAAAGAGGTGAGAAGATAAAGGAACCGAATATTCTGATGAAAATTAAGGGCAGACTTATGTTGTTTAGGGATTGCATGGCCGTCGACATAAATTATATGATGAATGCCTTTTAATGTTAGTAAAAACGAATAAAATATAAGAAATAAATGTAAAATTTTTTCTGGAGAAGCATCTATTGTAAAAGGTTAGTATTAGGAGAGTGGCCTTATAAAGATAGAGGTAATTAGTCTAGCCTCCTCGAATTTTGATTTGATGGAGTCATCTGAACACCTGGTGCTTGTCTGGTAGATTATTATTGTGCGAGACTAAGACTCAAACATATTAGCTCTCACTCCTTCAACTATGTAGCTGAAAATTCAATATCGTATAGAAATAATTGGCTTAGACTCTGTGTCTTTTGATATTTTACAATTTATTCGATTTTATGGTATTTTTGACAAAAGAAAATATAAATGAAAATTCTAAAAAACTAATCTTGAAATCGGGAATCAGCTCTAAAACTTAAACTCATTATGAATTCTGAATTTTCAAAAGTGGGTGATGTACTTGCTTTAGAGAGTCTTTTCACTTAAAAAGAAAAAAACAGTTGGAACGTTATCTTACTACACTTTTTTAGGTAGATAGTACTCTGACCGAGTTCAGCGAGTTCAGCACATCGCATCACGACTTTAAGTCACTCATCCAACTGCGAAACGCTTCGTATTAGATTCAGTGCTATATTGCAAAGCAAATAATATAAATCAATATATTCACAAAATGCTGATAGGCAAATTAAGTCATAAAATTAGGTCATCTTTTTTTGGCACCTCCAGAACCCCCACTGAAATTGTAAAGATTAAAGATGAAAATATGAAAAAGAGCAAGTCATAACAGTAATCACTTTAATTGTTTCGCCGAACAAAAGTTTGAACCTTATAACAGTACTTTCTATATAAATAAAGCAGAGCACAAATAATGCATTTGACACATTATCAGAGAAGGTAAAAATGTGTAAAAAATTATGAAAAAAGAAGAAAAAGTATAAAAAAATAAAAATAAAAATAAAAATAAAAATAAAAAGATCATAAAAATAAAAAAAAGAATTAAAATTAAAAAAGAAGAGAACGCGCTTTCTAGCTTTACTTTACGTATTATCTCACATAATCAGAGCAACGTGAAAGGCAGATAACGAGGAATTTATTGCCAAAAGCCAGAGCAAATTTGCGCTACTTTGCTCTAGAATATTATAACATATATGGCGAATGTGAAGAAGAGTGGGGGAAAATTGCAAAGTGGAAGTAAAAGAAAAAACTACTTTAATTATATTTGGGATAAATAAACAACTTTAAGCTTTATTGTGTTGATACATAAAAATGTGTTTATGTATATATGTATGTATGTATTAATGATAGGTATGTTTGTCTATTAAGGTGGTTAAAAAATCCAAATATATTTTTTTATAGTTTGGTACTCTAAAAATTGCTTGATTATTATTATGGCACCTCTAACAGAGGCTCTTCAAATATGAGATCTTTCCTGTAAAGAGTAGTTCCACCGTATAACGGTTTTCAATTTTTTTCCTATTACAAAAATAAGTTTAAGATTAAAAGAATTAAAATATCATTCTCGTAGAGCCTTTCTCAGAGGTGTCTATCAGCCAATTTTTCATAGTGCTGAGTGGAAAAAAAATCTTTGGATTTTTGATCCACCTTAATGTCTATGTATATTTAAGCAGTCAACATGTCATAATTCTTGGATTTATAACAAATGGAAACAGTGAATTTTTGAGAAAAACTGCGAGGGCCGATTTCGGTACGAAAAACAGAATACAAAAATATTAAAGCTGGCGCTCCAGCTATCTTCAAGGTTATAGCGATTGCCTGGAAGTGATATAGAAATTATAATTTTTTGCTTGCTGAATAGTTTGAAAAAGGAGATCAGAACAAAGAATATGACATAAGCCGCAACTAATAAGGAAAAATATTACAACAACATTTTTTTTTGCTGAGGCAAACGTCTAATTGGCCGATTAAAGTCGAAAAGCGCTATAACGTATAGAAATAATACGATTATTGCTGGCGGATGTGGAACTGTAAGCACACATATTCTATGTATGTAAGTGGTCAGCTAACTGACTCACAGACTGTCTGAGTGATCATGCAGACAGTTTTATTTCATGAACATAGTATATTTTCACATATAAATCTTACGCCTAAGCTTGCAAAAACATTTTTATATACCATTTTTTGCTTATGAAACACAGGAAATCTCGTTTTATGCTGTTCCAAGCGCTCACACCGCCGATTAAACGCTCATAGAACAAGCATAGAATTAGCTGTAGCAGAATCAATTACTATAAAAATAAATATGTATATATGTATGTATGTGGGTTTTTATGCCACACAACAACCATAAAGCAGTGGGGGCAGACGCTGCGCTGGCGTTTGGCATTATAAAATCAATTTCGGTCAGATCGCGGCAAGCATGCGCGACGTGCTGCTGTGCTGTTTATGAGCGACTACAAGAAATGTGAATATTTCAATATATATTGTATTACTTATGTACATATATAGCACGCTAAACATGTATTTGCACTCATTTCAAGATTTTTTAGAGATAGATTTTTTTTAGCAGAAAATGTAAATAAATATCCGGCGGTTCGTTCTCATTAAAAAAAAATTATAATATTTAATATTTTTTTTTCAAATGCAAAAAAAAACACAAACAATTATTCATATAACTCGTCATACCAGTTTTGTTTTTGCATTTATCATTTTTTTATTGTCTTATTTTCCTTCCTCAACGTGGGCTCAAGTCGCTAAGTAGTCAAATTTCCTCCTCATGCAAATTCAGGCGCAAAAAGCCTCGAGTGATAATAATATATGAAGTGTATCTGTGTTTGTGTGTTAAATCGCCAGCACGCGTTTTCAAGAATAATTTAATTCATTTTTTTATTTTTTGCCTTTTTGAATCTAATTTCTTTGTGTGGCTTTCAGCGCGCCGTCAACATATGACAATTCATATTTGGTGGCATTTGTTTGTTCTGCCTAATGTACTCTACTCATACATACATTTATAGATATATATATACTTGTATATAGAGTTATGTATGTATGTGCGCATATAATGTAGAATGTATTTTTGTTGGAATCATATCAAATTCGTGCGTTCATTCACACCAGCGCGAAGCTGAGCGCTGACTTTCAGCGGACGTACGCGACTAGATCCAATGCTCGCGACAGCTTTTGACGTCTATAGTTGACAACGGGGCGACTGCGCCACATGGCGTCAAGACATCTGTTGTGCATATTTCTGAATATTTAAAGCAAATAATAAGGGTTTTGATATTAAGCGATAGCAGCTATCGAGTAGTGAAATGGGTTCGCTTAAATTCTAGTAGTTCTAACAGCAAGTTCAGATCTAGTTGTTTAAAAATATACTAATAGCTGAAGACTTCTATTAAAAAAATAATATTTTTGATGCTGCTCTTCGAAATTTTAAGCTTAGCTTTTGAATAATTAAAAAATATTAAATTAATTAATACTCACATATTCTTTACTACGTAATATATATACTCGTACTCTAAGGAGTGTTTTTTTAGAGATATCGAAATTTTATTTCAAATAAAACATAAGAATTGTATAAAATAAGATGTTGACCTTATTATTTTACAATTTTTTTCCAAATCTTATTCATCGTTTGATATATGGTTTCTTATTTAAGATCATAGACTTGACCTAGTACTCCAAAAGGTAGCCCAAGGGAATGGAAATAGAATACAACACCTAGGTAATCAGCTGGCAGAGTTCTTGATGAATTGATCACCCAAAATCCGTTCTGTTAGAATAATATCCAAAAAAGGCCATCTAGTAAAAAGAATCAGGAATAGGTTTTCTCAAAAATTTATGCTTTAAAACACCATGGAATGATCTAACTGGATGCGAAACAGCAATAGCCAAGTATAAAATGGTGGATCGAAAATATACATCCAAAGCAATATACTGGCACTCGATAGAAGGGATCCAAAATCCGTCATATTAAAATAATATCGAAATGAGGTCAATTATAAAATCTAGTAATAAGAATCAGGAATCTTCACAAACTTATGCTTTTAATGGATTTATATGCTTTATGAAATGATTTAAAAGGATGCAAAACAGCAATAATCATGTGTCAAACAGTAGATCGGATATACAAAGTTTTTACTGGCACTAGATAAAAGAGACTGTAAGGAACATGATTGGAATACTCACTGGTCACCGTTTAAGGTAGACACGTGCCTGACAGATCGACAAGACTGCAGAAAATGTCTAGGGCAAGACACGAGGAAAACAATGGAGACTCTCTTGTACACTTGGTCGGCATTGACAAGGCACTGGAAGAGGTAATGATAGTGAGGCCACAAAGTTTATTGAAATTCGCGTCAAGCGACTATGACTTTTCCTCATGGACCTTATAACTTAACTACATTTGGTATCGCAAGATATCGAAACTGCTCTATGCGCGGCTCATGAGCTTATCGGACTAACCCATCGGAATAATCTAACCTACGCTTTAAGCATCATTTAGAGGTACATTATAATTCAATAGCTGCATCCAGATCTCAACAGCTAAAGCAGCTCCGTCCATTTAAAGGCTAAAAAAACTCTTGATTAGAAATTGCACACGTCCCTTTCTTTCCAAAAAGCTACTCATTTCTCGGAAGCGCTGATGTCGGACCACTTTAGCATATATGTAGCTGTCATACAAACTGAACGATAGGAATCATGTGCTTATATGAAAAAATGTTTGAGTTAATAAAATATCTTCACCAAATTCGGTGTAAACTAGTTTTTGAACTCAACAGTGCAATCATTAATGAAATATTTCAGATCGAACCAGTATTGCATACAACTGTCATGCGAACTGACCGATCTAAATCAAGTGCCTGTAAGAACAATTCTTTGCTTGTAAAGAGTGTAAAGAGCTTCGGAGCGATCGATGTTAACGTTTTTTCACATTTTCCATAAACATGACCTGAAAAATATATTAAGAAATCCGCCGGTCTTCTATTCCAAGTCCAGTGAATGGTATACCTTATAAAATAGTAAAACACTTTTTGCGAAATTTCAAACTGTCGGAACGTCGCGAACTATTACACAAATGTCTCATAAAGAAACTTCACTAATTGTGGTATGATCCCACTGGAAAAAGGTTTAGATCTTCTACTGTAATCTTCACCTCGGTAAAGTTTTTTTTTGCATTGCATTGATTGAATGATTTCCATATCTCTGGATTGCAATAATAAAATGAAAATTATTCTACATATCAATATGTATCAGTAATTATGGAAATGCTTGCTGATATTATCAACGTAATGAGGTTCCCACGAATTCAGAATAGAAATTGTGTTCGCTGCGAGGAAAATTGTCTAAAAAGTGTGAACATGGCTGTGAATATAATAACTTAGATTGAAAGGGTTAAGAAAGGAAAAAATTTAAATAAGAATTCAAACTTTCACACACGGTATTCTGCAAAAAAGTTCTCACAACTTAATTGAAAACATAAAACAAAAGCAAAGGCATCAATATAACGGCGCTAATGAAACTGCTGACGTACAAAATACGTCGAACAAACCATAATTACATATGTTTTTTGTATTTTTGTGAAAACTTAACAGCTCAACACCCATTTAGGCGCAGCAGGTTTATGTACGAAACAATCATATTTAAAAATTTACGCTCGCACCAACCCATATGGCCACACATAGATATGTACATACGTACAGCATACATTTCAGCTTCAAAGACGTAATATATTAATCATCTCCGCCGAAAATTACTATGAAAATAAGCAAAAGATATTTTTTTCTATTAAATTTTTGGTGGTTTTTGGAAATCTCTAGGTGTTTTATTGAACCTTGCTGCTGGAATTTTCTAAACCAACGCAAAACGCAAATGCGTAACAAAACCCAGCGAAGCGGATAATTTGCGGAGGCAATCAATTGAAAAATTATATGAAAATAGCGCAGAAATGATTAAAGTGTTGTTTGTTTGGTTAACCGATGAACGTCAATGGTAATCGGTTTATGTGCTCTTTTACACCGGCAATTGTTATACATATGTACTCTATATACTGTATATAATATAGCAAATATTTCGTGCGTTGATTTTTGGTACTCATTGAAAGATTTAACGGTAATAAATCAAAAACCATAGTCCAAAATTAATTATTGGAAAATAAATTGTGCTGTATGATCGTCCGAAGTGATCGTTAAACACACACGAGCACATACACGCACAACGATTGCTTGTAGCGGGCGCAATCGCTCGATATCTACGAGTGGCTTGACGCCTCGATCAATGTCCAATACAAGCTGATGTCATAATTCACAATTATTAAACTTGTTCCGCGCTCTTTTCACGTGTCTTTTTTGTTGCTTCTCCTATTACTCGTCGTTTGTTTGTTATAACTCGGCTATTTCACCAGTTATGCGTTATGATACGATTATATTATATACAAGTATTACAGATACGATTATATACTTACGGCTCACCGTTTTATTTCGACAAATAAGAATTTTTGGAGCCAAATATACTACTAATTTCAAGTAAAGAACGTGAAGTGAGCGAACAGGGTTTGATGATTGCGCGAAAAGGAAAAAGTGTAAAGCAAATAAAAGTAGTTGTAGCTAAATGAGAGTTTAAAGTTTTGAACTTATAACGTACTCACGCTATTATTATTGTTTACTTATATATATAATATATTAATTTATTTCACTTTTACATTTCCATATCTGCTGGAACTCGTGCTACGCTCTATTAAGTCAATAGAAAGTTGGCGAAAAATATGCAAATAACAATGGGATGATAATTTAAATATCTATTCCCAATTTAAGGCAGTCTAATTTGGTGGTAGAAATTTTAATTGCTTACAGCACTTCGTAAAAGCGCCACGAATTGCCGACAAAGCATAAAAAATGTTTAAATATTTTGGCAAATTTTATGATTCATTTGAAAGCAGGCTTACATATTTACTATTTACATATGTTTTCAGTATATAGTATTATGGTATTGAAAACAGTGGCTGAAAATAATTAGAAAATGCACCAAAAAAGTTGATTTTTTTAATAACGCCACTCAGAATGCCTTGATAAGCCTCTCATGGCTTGAGAGAGCTGAGGGATGAAGCAAATCGGAAGTAACTAGTTTGGATACTTCACTAGTCTTCAAACTATTTTAAGGGCTGACATGGGTTTACGGGTTAAAAAAATAATTATTTTTTATTGTCTTATTAAATATTTATATAAATCTATAATACTTCTAGAATATTGTCCTTCAAGTTGATCCGAGTAATAGTTTCGGAGGTGCAGCCTTTAGAAATTGTGCGCTCGAGGCTAGCTAAGTACATGGGTTTTAAAATCGTTTTTCTCGAAACTGTGTTTTCGAAGTCGCTGGCAAGATTTCTCAATAACTGCCCAATCCATCTTCAATTTTACACAAATCTCTGAAATACAATTCTTAAAGACTTGGACAAAGAATTTTGTTCGATTACAACTATTTGAAAACAAAAATGTTGCGAAATTTTCACTGAAATTTAAATTTTTTTGTTAAAATGTCTGCCAAAAATCAATTTTCATTTTTTTCTTCGTCCAAGTTCTACGTTAAGGTTTTAACTAAAAAACGTATTTTTTCACTTTAGATGATTCAGATGATTCTGTAAGGAGTTATCCTCCCAACGCATTTTTTTTTTTTCGAGGAGTCCCCAGAAATGGCGTCGCAATGTCAAGTTTAAAATATTTTATTGCAAAAATTTAAGAATTTCTTTGTTAAAGTGTATGTTTGTAACAAAAATAAATTCTAATAAAATATGTAATTTTTTATATCAGAAAAAAAATTTTAAAAAGGCTGTTTTCCCGAGATACATGGGTTTCATAACTGTTCATAAAAAATTGTCAAAAAATCAAGCTTCGAATAACTTCGAATAGGATTAAAAAGGTGAGGGCTTCAATGAAGGCTCATTGTTATGGCTTAAGATAGTTTACTTCACTTAATAATTTTTCCTATTATTTTTGATATGAAATTTGAAGCCTAAGAAATGCATAGCACAAGTCAAATTGGTCTATCATCAATCATTTGTTGTATTGATGGCTAGTTTAACTCATAAACTTTATTGAAGTTATTATGATGACGAAATATTTTTTTTCCTTGGTATTAATATGCATATACTTGTGATGTATATATTTGAGGCGGTTTCTGGAATACTTTCGTTTGCTAAGAACTCTTTAACCTTAATCACGAAGATCTTTTTTCGTCTTGCATATTTTCATATTAATGTTCAATATTACTGACTGAAACAGCATAATTTTGAGAGACTTTACTCCGTCTATCGAATTACGGACCATATAATAACATTGCTGAGTTCTTTTTGTAAAAGCTTCATTCAAACTAAAAAAAAATTATATCAACTAATTACTTTTGTGACACCTGTCAAGGGCCTTTTGTCTCGAAGCTGTTATCATGACATTTGTATCTAGCAATAATAGAATATTTCTGAATAATTGCTTCTGAGTAGCTTTGTTTATCTCGCACTTTAATCTGTAGTATTTATTCAGACACTCACTTATTCCACATAAAATCTCAGTTTATATTTCCATTTAAAGAGACACATACAAGTACATAAGTACAAATCATAGAAATATATTTATACCCTGAACAGGGTATACTAAGTTTGCCACGAAGTTTGTAACACCCAGAAGGAAACGTCGGAGACCCTATAAAGTATATATATAAATTATCAGTATGTTGAGCTGAGTCGATTTAGACATGCCCGTCTGTCTGTCCGTCTGTATGTATATATACGAACTAGTCCCTCAGTTTTTAAGATATCGTTTTGAAATTTTGCAAACGTAATTTTCTCTTCAAGAAGCTGCTCATTTGTCGGAACTGCCGATATCGGACCACTATAACATAAAACTGCCATACAAACTGATCGGAATCAAGGGCTTTTATGGCAAACTGGTATCTTCACAAAATTTGACATGAATTACTGTTTAAGGTAATAATACAATCTCCGAAAAATTTTTTTCAAATCGGATTACTATAGCATATAGCTGCCATACAAACTGAACACACATTTACTAAACGAAATGCACCTGTGAAGGGTATATTATCTACGGTGCAGCCGGAGTTAACATTTTTTCTTGTTTTACTTAGTAGATATGTACATACAAACTGATTTACATATGTGTGCGTGCAGGTATTCCAATAAATATGCCGACTAATTTTCAAATGCAAAGTGTCAATTGTAGTGGCAGCTAGACGAGAAATATTTATGACTAACGCTTTGTAAATAAATAAATAAATACCTTTAACTATGTTCAACAAAAAAACCTTTTTTATATATGTATGTGTGTGTTTATATAATATATTTGAGTTTAAGTAAACATTTTAGTCGTATAATATTTAAGAGTGTGCGCGCAGGTGTTTTGCTTACAGCCAACATTTTCATTATCAGCGATTATAACGAAAATGTGCATCTACCTATACATATACTCGTATATGGTATGCAAGCAGACGGAGGGCTAAAAAACATTTGAAGCCGTCAAAAAAGAGAAGAGTAACGACCGATCATCAAATAGATGTGGTGTATTATTAAGTTAGGCAGAGATAAGAGACCAAAGGTATTTCGGCAGTATCACTTAATAAATTCCACAGCACAGCTATTTAGATAGGCAAGTGGATAGGCGTTGCTGCCAGCAGCTAAAATCAGTATAATACGTAACATTTAAAGGCATTAGGGGTGTTATACCCACCTTGAACCTAAATTACAACCTAACCTGACAGAAACTGAAAACGAGCTTGCTTTAAACTGTTATATATGCTACCAGTAATTGTATATCTATAATATAAACGATATATATTTATACTTTTTAAAAAACTTTGTCAATGTAATATTTAGGAATATTAAGCTTTTCGGAGTCACATTTTTAGGACCAAAAAACTAGACTTCTACTACTAAACCAGCTTCACAATGTTTTTTACTATATTTGTAGAATAAATCTGGCTAGATTACCCTTTGAAAGAAAGCTAAGAAACCATCGACAATGAATAATAACTCAGATGTGTAAGTAAAAAATCATTTAGGAGTCTCAAAACAAAATTTTCGGATTAGAAAATTTCGGAGCATAAAACTACTTCTTAATATGTCCAAAAAATATGTTAATTTAATTCATTAAAAAAACAAATTTTTTCTTCTAAATTGAAGCCTATAAAAATCCACAAAAAATTACAAAAACAATAACCAACAATAAACCTAAAATATAATCCAAAAAATAAGGTCCATCCTAATGTCTAGACATACATAAATAATAGCTTATTAGATAACAATGACATTAACTGCTGTTAGTTCATTAAAGTTTATTTAGCTTATGGCAATTTAGTTAGTAAGCAGGTTGGCTGGTTGGTATATGCTTATCTCACCCGATGTGGTGCGCCCAGCAGACGTAGTATGGTGCTCAATTGCGTGGCCAACGGCATGGTGGCGGCGAAGCCGTAGGTTGGCGCACGCGTCGGTATCGGATACATGGCGGTGCAGTTGAGCGGCTCGGTGTCGACCAGATACTGCACCCGCAATGTAATCAATTCGTCCGGATCCATTTTCACTATCATTTTGTGGCACCTGCTATTGACGTTGTTGTTGCCGAACAGCGCGTTTTCACGCAAAAACTCCCACCTAACGGCGATTTATGCCTAATCGGTTTCTTTTTCGTTTTGTTTTTGTTTTGCTTTTTATTTTTTTATTTCGTTGCTTTTATTGTAATTCACTATTATCTCATGCACTTCGCATGCACGTACAGACACACACACGCACACTAGTTGTGTCACTAATGTGTTGTGTTATATTTGCGCAGGTGTGTGTGAGAGTTTTCGCTTTCCGCCACTTTTATACCGTTAGAAAACATGTTAAACTCGGGATAATTTTCGCTAATTTTGCTTTGAATTTAGTTTAAGTCATATTTTCGTGGGGTTTTCGTCGCGCAAAATTTTTGCTGCGCTTTTTTTTACAACTTTGTGTGCACTTTTGTTGTTTTTTGTTTTTTTTTCTTTTTTTGGGTGTTTGGGCTTCACTGTTTGGTTACTGTTATTTGGTAATCTCAGTTAATTTAGTAAATCACTTTCATTAAGGCACTTTTTCGTACTTTTGTTGCTTTTTTCGTTAATAACAGCGACGTTTTTCCGTTTCTAATTTGACGCTCTAAAAATGGTAAGTAAATTAGGCTTCAATAATTTTTGAAAAACACCTTTTAGCAGAGAAAAAATTTTTCTCACAATTTTTTTTTATTTTTTGTTTGTTATATTTTTACACAAAATATAATATGACACACTTTATAAATTTTGCTTAAAAACTTTACTAATCTAGAGTCTCTCTCTGCGTCATTATGAAATGTTATATTTTTTCGCTGCTGCTGTGTGGTTGATGAATTTAGTTCATACTCGTCCCTCTCGCCCGGCATAACAAGTATTTTTAACGTATTTTTGAAGAATCAATATTTAAATATAATAATATAAAAATATCATCATTACTCAGTAGCAAAGTATTAAAAAAATTAAATTAAAAAGAAGACTACCGGATCCTATCCAGTTTTCTAACTGAAAATATACTGTCAACTCAACTACATTTTTCGAAATTAATTTGAGGATGATTTTCCGCCGGCACAATAAAAAAATTCATGTATGTACTGCTACTAGTTCAGAGAATTATAAAATATTAAATATTCTTCTAACACCCTGCTAATTCTAACAGTTAAACCACTTTTGGTGGAATAAAGGGTATATGGCAGCAACTGCCATACAGAAATCAGTCTATGCAGGGAACACTAGGTATCGTGGCGAATGTTGGAAAAGGCTTACGGTAACTCACTTTTATCCAAAACACAAGCCTTCGAGTGGTACGAAGGCTTCAAAGACGGTCGATAGATCGTTTAAGACATGACTCGACCTCTTCAACTGATGAAAATATTAAAAAGTGAAGGATATAATTTTGAAGGATATTTTAGAAATGAAACGCGTACTTGCTGAACTCGTCCCGTTAAAGCTGAATTTTTTTCAAAAAGGATACCGTAAACAGCTTTTTTGGACATACTTGATCTTGCGAATTCCGAAACCACATTCATGGAAGTCATTGTACTTGCCGCTGAGACATGGTTTTATGAGTTTGACATGCAAACAAGTCAACAATAATCGGAATGGAGGAAAAACGAGGAAAAAGACACGTCAAAGCCGTTCAAAAATCAGACCGATACTCACTGTTTTCTTTTCACTATTCGTAGCTTTGTGCGTCATGAATTTGTTCCATAGGGACAGACGGTCTACAAAAATGTTTATTTGGCCATATTGACGCGTTTGCGTCAGAACATTCGTCGAAAATTATCGGAATTGCGTAAAAACATTTCTTGGATTTTGCCAGTTGATAATGCACCATCGCATTGAGCCACGATTATGAACAAATTTAAAGCCGAAAATTCAATGAATACCATTTATGAACCACCAGAATTCACCAGATTTGGCTCAGTGGGATTTTTTCTTGTTCTCCAAACTAAAGCTGTCACTCCGTGGAACCCATTTTAAGTCGATGGAAAAAATGAAGCAAAATTCGCTGAAGGAGGCATCTCAAAAAGTGCTTATGAAAAGTGGAATTTGAAGACTAGAAAAATCGTTGGCATAAGTGTATTACATCTGTTGGGGATTACTTTGAAGGCGGCCAAATAAATATTTATGAATAATTAAATATTTTGCAGGTACTTTTTTGTAAAATGTATACAAAATTATTTTTTTAAGTAGAAAGACGTTTGAGGGAGGTTTTTTTTAATTTTGGTTGTGATCATGAAATTTTTTCAGAGTCAAAAAATAATAAGTCGAAGAAGCTTAGCTATAGAAAACTATATATATATATATATTTGGATACAACAGCAAACATTTTCGAATTCCAGCTTGAATATTTGCATAAATCCATGCTTCATTTATTTTACGATTTTATTATTTACGTAATTTATTTACTAACGCTTTCGTTCATTAACCACTGAGCTTCCCGTCGCGTCATCAGACATAATTACCAAAAATCACGTCTACTATGGCCACACTTGCTATCGCTTACGTAATCCATTAAAATAATTGAAATGTTTTTCAAGTGGGAAAGCGCTTGTATTTAATTAAAGTAGCTCAACAAACAGCTTAATACAATTTTATGAATAACAGTACATGAAAGCCACCTGTAAAGGCATGCGTACTAAAGGAACATTGAAAAGCTTCAAGCCAAGTAATGCGTAATGGCATTTTAATGTCGCTCAAAGTATGCTTGGGAAGCTTTGGGTGTGCTCCACAATAGAGTTGTATGTAGTCCATTGCTGACACCCGCCTCCATTATGCTAAAGACAAAACATACATAACAATGCAAACAAATTGCTCAACACGCCCAATAAACGATACACTCAATTACAATTCAGCGCAACATGGCAATCAACAGCGTACACTCACATACACACACATACATATATGCGTACGCAGTTTGGTAGGCGAAATGTTGTCACCGCGTCGGCAAGCGACCACGTCACAGCACCTACAATTTCCCACAGCAAAAACAAAAAAAAAACACAATTTGCAAAGCTAAGCTGTGACGCAGTAAAGTCGCGGATTTGGCTCAGTGGCCCGGCTTGGCGGCGTGCCGAAACCGAATTTTCGCCGCTTGATGCCAACGCTTGACGTTGGATTCACTTTCGCAGATTGTGTAATTTTGCATTCGATTGTGTATGTTTGGTTGTGTGTGTGTGTGAGTGAACTTTGTACTGGCAAACATAGCTCGCATTTAACATGTTGGAATATGAGACTATAAAGTGAAGCGCAATGAGGCAGCACTAACTTTGTAAATTCCCCATAAATGTAGATTAATATATGCCCAGGCATTTCCCAAAATTATTTCGAAGCAGTTGCGGAAAGAGCTCAGCATACACGTAATTTTTTAGGTCTTGCAGTGGCAAGCTGACTTTTTTGTTTACGCATATCTAACTTAGCTTTTACGAGACCTTTGAGCTTCTGTGAAAGAAAGTAGACCCGCTTGAGCGACGACACGAAAACGCTGAAGAAAAGTTGGGCCTTGAGCTGGCTTGCGAACTGCGTAAAATTTTCGAGGCCTTAGTGTTATATTTGAAACCAGCCTCTTTTATTTGGCCTTACGAAGGTCAGCAAGCAGAAGTCAGCAATTTGATTTTCACTGTTTTTGTTATATAATCAAATTGCCAAGTATTTTACTATGTCATGAGACATGAGAGAAGATTGCATATTATTGTATGATCTGAGTCATATATGGGTACTTTTGTGAACACTTAATTTCGTATTTTGAGTTTCTTTGAGAAAGAGTTAAAACCATATTTGAAACTAAACTAAGCCTGGACCTTGACAACAGCGGTCTATAAAAAAACTGCCTTAGCAATATTTTCGGAAAATTCCCGAGAGTCTTCTATGGGAGATAAATCAGGTGTAGAAATAATTTATTAAAGATATGCCTCAACGACACCATGGGTACGAATAAGTACGAAAAATGAGGGTTACTATGTCAAATACTTCAGAAAGCGTACAACTTCCGGTCCAAAATTTATATCGAAATACCATTCTCCATTCTTGAAAAAGGCAGGTTCCTTAAATCATAAGCTGTTTCTTAAAAACTCTGACGTTTTTTCTATTATTTCAGCCATTATATTGTTGGAATTAGTGTCCATATTCATTCGAATAATAGTTCCACAATAAATTTTTTAAATGTATTGGCTTAAACTGACCTACTTTGTGCAAAAAATAGTAAGAATTTTTTGTTAGAATATCGGAAGGATCATTGAAAACCATTTTGAAAAATCATTTGGGACTAAGAAAAGTGAAAGCACGACTGGGTCCAAAAAACAGCAACGCGTTACCGTCTGTTAAATAATGCTTTCCTACTACCAGGATGTCATGAAACATGTCGTTATTGGCGATAGATCTTGGATCTACGTTTTCGACCCGAAAATATACGATCAAATGATCAAATATCGTAGCAAAGGTTAGCTGAAGCCGAATAAACCACGTCAAAGTAGTCAAATATCAAGGCTATGTTTAAAATTTCTTCGATTATGGAAAAGGGATGCATTCCAAATTCATTCTGACCTGCCAAACTGTCAGCAAGAAATACCGCTTGAGCGTTATGCGTCATTTGCGCGAAGCCTTTGTGAAAAGAGACCGGAATTATGGTTCGACAACTCTTGGTTTTTGCACCACGATAATGCACTATCGCATACGGCATTAATTTTTCGTGAGTTTTTCGCGAAATTTTCAACCAATACCTTGCCGCAACCAGCGTATTTGTCTGATTTAACTTCGTGTAACTTCTGGCTATTCAGCAAATGACCGCTTCGGGGAAGCCGTTTTGAGTCAATTGAAGACATTAAACCTAAATTGCTAAGCGCATTGAAAGTTATTCCGGAGATTGACTTTAACAACTCTTTCGAGGATTGGAAAAAACGTTGGTACAAGTGTATTGGGCCAAGGAGGTTTACATTGGGGGAACGACATAAATTTTGAAGAATATATTAAGAATTATAAATCTATGAATAAAGTCTTACTATTTATCATAGTAGTATAATTGGTGAGACTGACACACCAATATGAAATGTGGTCTCCAAATATTGTCGTGAATGAACAGAATAACGTTCTACCACAATAGTTCACGTGAACCATCGTGAAAATCGAAATTAGTCAAGAAACGAAACGACGAAAACTTTAATTTTTTTTTTTTTTAGTTACATAGAGATTTTTTGAAGACAAGATATATAGAAAAATTTAAACAGGCTTGATGTTAACTCCTTTCCTTTATTTCTCTACAAAAATATCTCCAAAGATTTGTAATTCCAGGAATTCTTTACTTAAACCCGTATGTCAAGATCACTGAGTTAATTGAACCCTATCACAGCAACCAGAAGGCTTCAAATTCTTATTTGCCATAATATATATGTATTTCACCTCAATACTAGTAAACAATACTTTGCACTTCGATTTTACTACCAGTACAAAATTTTCTAAGCCTCATTTTCCAACACTTACTCCAATAAAATTGACAGCAATCAAAAAAATTATTTCCAGTCATCTATCAAAAAAAAAAAATAAAAAATAAAAGTTATTTGAATTTTCCGCAACAAAAATGTTCTTGCAATTGCTACGCCAGCACATACCGCCCACACTGCTGCAGCGAGCGACTTTAATCGAACATCGTAAAACGACGTGTATTTGCGCACAATCGTTGCAATATTGCGAATACGGTGAACCCGCCGACGTACTGCAGCTTGTTGAATTGGATTTGTCCGAACCGAAAGACAACGAAGTGTTAGTGAGATTGTTGGCCGCACCGATTAATCCATCCGACATCAACACCATACAAGGCAAATATCCGGTGAAGTTACCGTTACCCGCAATCGCCGGCAATGAGGGTGTCGGGGAAGTGCTGCGCGCCGGCGCCAATGTGCAAACACTGAAGCGAGGTCAACGTGTTGTTGTAGTTGAGAATGCGCTGGGCACTTGGCGGACACACGGAAACTTTTCCGAGCAACAGCTCTTGAGTATACCGAATAAGATGGACTTGGCGACCGCTGCCACAATGGTGGTGAATCCACCGACTGCCTATCGCATGTTGAAGGATTTCGTGCCACTCGCACAAGGCGATTGTGTCATACAAAATGGCGCTAATAGCGCTGTTGGTCAAATAGTTCACCAATTGTGTAAAGCGTGGGGTCTCAAGTCAATTGGCATCGTGCGAAATCGCCCGAATTTGGAAGAGCTGAAAACGTATCTCAAACTACTGGGTGCAAGTGAGGTGCTAACGGAAGAGGAATTAGCGCAAAAGGATGTGGCGAGTAAACTCTGCAAACTGCCGACGCCACGTCTGGCGCTCAATTGTGTTGGCGGTAAGAATGCGTCGGACATGGCAAAGCTGCTGGCCGTCAAGGGTGTTATGGTCACATACGGCGGCATGTCGCGTAAGCCTGTGGTAATTCCAACGCCTGCGCTTATTTTTAAAAATATCTCCTTCTGTGGTTTTTGGGTCACACGTTGGATGAGGGAACACAAGGGTAAGCCGACACGTGACAAAATGTTCGCCGAACTCATTGAGATGTTAGACCAAGGCAAGTTGAAAGGTGTTAAGCACGAGATGGTGCCGCTGAAGAATTATAAAAAGGCAGTTTCAGATGCATTGGACTTAAAGGGCATGGTGGGCAAGAAATACATATTGCAAATGAAGTGTTGAGTTTTAAATAAATAGTTGTGTTGAAGTTATAGTACAATTGTTGCGTGGTTGCAAAACCTTTGCTGGGCCTTGGATGTGGTTGACTTAAACCGAAGTATAGAAGCAATAAAAGAGATCTTTATAATTTTTTATCTATAAAACAAGTGCATCCGAAGCCTTTCCTCCATTACTTCCTAAAAACCTTTATAACTTCCAGATGCTTCCGAAGCTTACAGTTCAGTGAAAACTCTGGACTTTTCTCTAACCTTCTTTAAAGCGACATCTAGCGTTAAACTTTGAAATATATCAAACCTTTAAGTTGAAAAGTGTTAGAATGAGAAATCGTTCCAAAGCTTCGCCATACCCAAACAAAGTTTGAATTTCTGTTATTTTCACAGAAGCTCCGGATAGTACTGGAATACTATGCCGAACTATACTCGAACCAAGAGGATACCATTGTAAGCCGTAAGGCAATCGCATAATAGATTAATGACCTATAAACGCTTGCCTGAAACAAACGTTTGGATCTATAAAATATTGTTATTTGATTAAGAGGAAAGTCCGTTTGGGCTTTACCAATAAGTCAATGGTTATTCTGAAGTTATAATTATGCCAGGACATTCTCTTGCATTTTGAAACAAAATATTAAGATTTCGATTTTTCCAACAAATAAGTTATACAAAACGGATGATATCATCACCTTTTCAAATTAATGGGCTTTAAAATCCTCAGAATAATTTATGAGCCCATTTGGATTAAGAAGTACGGTTTTATGTCATCAGAGACCTTGAAGTTTAAAGGTTTCCAACAGAACATTCAGGTATGCGCAGTATTCATTCATAAACAGGCAACCTTATGTTTAGACCGTAATAAATTTTGTTAACCACAAAGCCTGAGGAGCTCGGAAGCAGCCGCCTACCAAAAATGCAAAACAATAACAAAACCAAATCACGCTCTTACCCAGATTTTCCTTGGGCTACCTTTTGCCTGAAAGTATTTATTTTTTTTCGACTCTTGCTTTCATCCTCTTCGCATGCGATTTTTTCGTTTGCGTGGGAACGTAGCAACAAATTGGAAATACCGTTGCATGTTTGGTGTCAGCTGGCGACTACCAACTCACAGCTAACGGCTGACGACTATACGAGTACCGCCAATTTGGCGAAGCTCGAAGTGCAGCACCTTGGCAGGTAGGCAGGTAGGCAGACAGGCAGGAAGTAGCAGGTAAGTCAAAACCAGCGTATTCGTGTGCGATTGCAACACAAAAGCAGCAGCAGCTACAACAACGGTACACCAATTCACCGATCCAATAATCCTCCAGGTCATCAATGGAAAGCCAACATCAGCGAAACAGAGCGAAAGCAAAGAAATTAAGCCGGAAAGGCAACACTGTTGTGGCTTAAAAAGTTGAACGCGGAGTAGAACTTTACTTTTGTATGAGATGTGTATATTAGTTTTCAGAAATACCGTTTATACATATATGCATTTTTAACTTAATCTGTATTTCAATAATCTTACAAAAGCTGTTGATTTGAACTAAAGAACTTGGTCTTTACTGGTGAGAGAGTTTTAGAAGAGACTGGGTTAATAACATTAATTTTGGGTTGCTACTGATTCGGAGTTCTGCTGAAGACTTGGATATGTTAGATATCCAGGCTGACATTCTTGAAGTCATGAATAATCCCACTGGAACAGCAAAGAAAACCGGTCTGTTGTGATACTCAGAACTCCAAAGCCCACTACAGTGTTTTATGGACAAAGCTCGTTGAGCCTGTCAAAAAGTTATTGAGACGGTTATGACTGATGGTCTGCAGAAGCTTTGATTACCGAAATTCCTCCTCCAAACTCTAGCAAAACTTCAAACCCTATATGATACATATCAACCACCTTCAAACGGTGCCCAGATGTAATCAAAATTTCTCGACTGAAATAGCTAAAAATTTAAGAAAAATATTCTGACTAGCTCTGAGGTTCATTGAGACCAAACATTTCGGTCATTTGAAGTTTAAGGATCACATTATATGGGGATAGTTTGTATGTCTATCTAGAGTTTTTCTTCCAGGACCATAATACAGAGGGGTTGAGACCGAAAATATCGTTCAAATGAAGTTTGAGGATTAACCTAATATACACAAAAATGTACAAATCTGCACCATTTATCGACTGAGTGACTGGGACTGTAAATATCGGACTTCGAAGGACCACCCTAGCACACAGAGGTATATTAATAACTACAGACCAGTAAAGATGTGCGCTTGTGCAGAAGGGCAGCTGAAACTGAACTTCGAGTTGAAAGAGTAGTTAAAACAGGGCAACAAAAGGCAAGCAGGTGCGATGTGCGAAAATAAAGTAATAAATAATTGCAAAAGAATACAGAATACAATGCGAGAAATTAATGGAAGTCAAAAGCGCATATGTGTGTGTGTGTGTGTGTGTTTAGTATACACTGAATGCGAGCACATGAGCAAAGCACAAGAGTGGAATTGTGAAAGAACATTGTTGAATGGGAACTGATCGTACTAAGTTCATGCTCAGACGCTTTGTTGCTGTTTTTTACTTGTCTACTGTATTTGCAGCTTTTTTCCTTGTTCTCACATTGCCAAAAGCAGCGCAATTGCAACACACACACACACTACACTCACATACATGCACACTTATTAACTCGCGTACGACCCGCGAAGCAAGCCGTGAAAAGGGAATAACCTGTTGGGGCCAACGAAATAACAAAGATTAGTCATACGGTTTTTGCGCAACTCTGTTATTGTGTAGCTTCACAGCGATAAATTAAGTTTATTATTAACCGACAGTTATCCAATCTGCATAATATTCGCTTATTGAAAATTAAACGCACACAGTTTATTATGCGTCGCGATTTTTTACGGTATTTAGTGAATATTTGTGCAGTAATGGATTACTGATTAGCGATTTATGTAAATGCTGTGAGAGGCAGTATGGGAACAAATATTGCTTTTGAATTTGTGCTTATGTGCCTCAATATGGTGAGGAGCACTGTTGAGTACTGATTTTATCTGAAACTTCACATTTAGATCTATTTGTAATAATATTTTAAAATATATCTTCGAAATTTTTTAGTGCGGCGGAGGGCTGTGTCACTATAAAACAGATGCTCAATAGGGTTAGAAGAGTGATATTGCCTACGTTATATAGATTAATTATTATCTCAATATGTGACCCTAACGTAAACGATATGAAATCTTCAAAATTTTATTGATCCTTCCAACTACAGATATCAGTTCACTTATAAAGACAAAGAATTTGGTATACAACTAACTGAAAATAATCAAAAAATGTAAGAAACTGCAATTTTTTTTTAGAGAGAGAAATTTAAATAATATCGAAATTCCAGAACTCGTTTTAATTTTTTGTGTTTTCTCCCTCCAAAATTAATAGATTAGAGCTCTCATGGGTTAATGGCCAAATTTTTAATTTCCTTCCTTCATTATAAAAAATAAAACATAATTGAATTTGAAGTTAGTAAACACATATTCTACCCATCCTGAAGACTAATTCGAGGTTAGATATATTTGATGCCGAAAAGTACAGCGGGATTAGAAATATTTGATCCCGAAATTTCGGGATTATCAACGAATTTACTAACTAAATTATAAAAATACAGTATTTACTGAAAATTAAGTCGGGATTAGAAATGTTTGATCCCGAAATTTCGGGACTGCCTACGAATTTGGTAACTAAATTCTATAAATAGAATACTTCACCGAAAATGAAATCGGGATTGGAAACACTTGACACCGAAATTTCGGGATCTTAAACGAATTTGGTAATTAATTTCTATATTTTATCTGAAAGCAGCTGATAGCCTTTGAAGCTAGCGCTGCATGCCTTAGGTTATACATATAGTATTAACTTTGTATAAGCTTTTATAAATAAAAAAAAAAAAAAAAAAATTTCTATAAACAGAATACTTCACCACAAATGAAATAGAGATTATAAATAGAAAAACACCCAAAAACTAAACTCAAAATCGGTATTAGAAATGTTTGATCCCGAAATTTCGGGACTGTCAACGAATTTTGTAACTAAATTCTATAAATAGAATACTTCACCGAAAACCAAATCGGGATTAAAAATATTTGATACCGAAATTTCGGGATTGTCACCGAATTTGGTAATATTATATTACTCATATTTTTTTTTATTTTTTAAAGACAAATCTTTGGTTAAATAAAGATATTTTATGGATCAAATTTGACTCTGATTCGTCCAATACTCTTATAAAGAACTTCTAAGCTTCAATGCTAATGTCTGTTTTAATTTCTGCATGCAAATATAGTATAGACAACACTGAATATAAGGTCGAGGTAAAAGCTTGAGATGGAGAACCCAAGTAAATGTAGATCACGCAGACATAAATGACCTCTTTAAATATTTTCAAATAAATTTACAAAAAATTCGAATTAAAGCTACTAAGTCATTGAAAAGTGACTGCGTATCAAATTTTTGCGTAAACGAATTGCCAGCCTATCAAGCGATTACTAACCATTACTACCGATTACTAACTACCAAGGTAATTATTAGTTATTACCTTGGCATTTAATTGCAGGGCTCTGTATAAGGGAAGGGCAAGTGAATGTGAGTCACAAAACAAATGTTGCATACAATTTTGAACCCGGAAGATTTCGCACACCAATTTGTATGCATAAACCGCTAACTATGAACTTAAACTCAGCTCACATACGCAGGAGGACAGTTAAGTGCCACAACGACGCGCGGCGGCAACAACAAGCGCTCATTAGTTGCCTTTCATTGCCCGTAAAAGTTGGCAACTAACAAATTTACCTTGCCGCCCATTAAGTAAACAAAAGTACCGATATATTCAGTATATCTATACAAAACTGTTTGAGGAAAAGTGCGGATGGGTCACGACAACTTAACCCTTATTTGCTGCATAAATTGTTTTTTGCGAAAAAACCGCAAAGGCGGCAAGTTGCCTAATGGGCATGTGGGATTTCACCATTTTTTTCAAAGGTTTAATGTGTGTGTATGTAAATGTGCAACGAAATTTGTTTCCAATTTTGCACTTTTATTCCCGCACTTGCACTACAACGGTCTGGCGCATGCGCACACGCCACTTCGCGCCAAATTCCACAAACGCTTCGCTAAGCGTCAGACAAAATCACGTTTTGCCTGCGAATTCATGTGTAATTTATGAATTCGTTTATGAAACATTTTACTTTTCATTAATTATGAAATGTTTCCATATTTTTCGATGGGCCAAGTGTGGGCAGCAATGGCAAGCCGGGTAGGCAGATGACTTTTGTTGGTGTTGTTGAGGCAAAACCTTGCGTGACGCAGTGAACGAGCAAGAAAACAACAACAACAGCAAGAAAAAAAATAATACTGACAACAACAATAGTAAAAATAACAACAAAAACAATAGTAATACCAGCAACAACAATGTTAATAAAATTAACAACAACAACCGAAAAGAGGAAAAAAGCACCCACACGCATGGAATGCGCTTTGCCGCACTCAAATTGCCTTCATACGTACATACATATGTTTGTATGCAAAAAGTGCTCAACACCGCCAGCGAGTTTGTGTCTTAAGTCTTTTGTTTTTCTTCGCCAATAAATGAACTTTCACTTTTTTGGCACTCATTGGCCGATTGGCGGTCGCTTGTGTAGGTTTTTGTTTTGTTTTTGTGGCTAACGGCTATTGCGGCAATGTTACGTTATGACTGCATGCCGCGCCGCCGTCAATAATAGCGGCACTCGCATACATACATAACTGGGTCTTTGTTACTTTTGCAGCGGCGGCTTCTTCAGCTCTGCGCTTCACACACACACACATTCATGCAAATAAGGATACTTATACATGGATCTTCAATAGTCCGCTCTTTCAGCTAACTTTTTGCGCCTTTGTTTTTCCATTAATTGCTTGCAAGCTTTGCTCGTTGCATTTTTATTGTTTCGCTCCTATCATCAATTATGCAAATTCGCTAATAATTTCAAATTAACGTTTACTGCATAGCCATTTAGCTAACGGTAATTGGCAGTTTTTGCAAAAAATTCGCGAATTTAATTGCTAATAACAGTCAGCAAGAAGTCAAATACCAAAAAAAAAAAATTAACAAGCGGGCACATAGCTTTTATTGCTGTATATCAATTGAAGAAAGCAATAAAGCATTTCGAATGTTTTTGGGTATTAAAAGCGTATTAAAGCGGAAAAAAGATAAAAATTGAATAATAGTGTTTCATTTGTTGTCTCGAGACAATTGTGATTGGACACAAATTAGCTCTGTGATAAAACGTTAGATAACTGAAAGCTTAGTAAATGCTTTGTTAATGATTTCAAGACCGTTATCTCAGAAAATTGGCATATTTCTCCAAATAGCACACTTCTAAAAGTCAGTCTTTTTGTATAAGATATAGTCTCTTCTGATTTTTTATTAATTTTTTTAAATAGTTGTCAGTCCATAGCATAAAGCGCAGATTCTCGAGCTCTTTTCTTAAAAATATCGTTATCCTATTCTTTAAACCTGACCCTTAAAGGATCCTCCATAATCAATAAAGTACATTAACTTTTTGTTGTTACGGATAGACAACTTCTTGATGTCTCCAACAAAGACAAAAGAAACAAATCTATACATAGAATATTAATTTATATATTTTTTTAAGTAATCGCAAATAAAAGAATTCTTGTTTATAATTTTTTACACCGTTTGGAAATACTAAGTACATCACTAGCTCTAACATTTGATTTCTCTGAATGAAATACTTATTGTAGAATATGTCCTCTTTACTGGATATTGATGAGCTAGTTTCTAACCAAATTCTCGAAAGTTTAGAAACCTCAAGTGATAAGAAGTGTCTATCATAATTTTTTTCCGAAATCTAAAGGGCTTTTAAAGAGCTTTTTGTGCTCAAAGCTCATCGAGCTTTTATGGAAATATTTGTTTTAAAACTTTAACCGACTTTCATAGAACTTTGTTTTCTCTAGCACAATGAAATTTAAGTGTAAAGCGCGGGAAGTTCAATGAATCTTACAAGTAGAACACAGTTTAGCTTAAAAACTTGCTTTCATTTTATAAAACCTTCAGAGATATTTCAGCTTAAAAAGCTTATGAGCTTTCATTTATACGAAAGTTCAATTTTTTTAATAAATTGCTTTCTTGCGATTAATATATAAAATTTCTAGAAAAAAGTTTTGCTTCCCAAACGAACGATGAAAGAACTTTTATGGAAAGGAGTGTTCAAAAGCTAAAAAAAAACTTTACAGTTTTTTTCGTAAACACTTTGCGTCGAAAGCTCTAATGAACTTCGCGGAACTTTCACTTTAAAAGTTTTATGAGCTTTCATTGAACTTTTTTTCGACAATTCATGAGCTTATCGAGATTTATTTGTTTCATTATGGAACATTTTTTTAATACTTAATAAATTTTGCTAGAAATGTTAGCTTCCAAGAAGAACGATCAACGAACTTTTGTCTGATTTGCAATCACTTTGGAATGAAAGCATAACGGAGATTCAGAGAACTTTCAGCTTAATAGCTTAACGCGCTTTACTTAAGTTTTTGTTTTAAAATTCAGTGAACTTTCATAGAACTTTTTTTTTTTTTGTTTCGAAAGCTCAACGAAATTCCAAAAACAAGTTGTTTCCAAAGCGAACGACCAACGAACTCTTATAGAAATTATTATTCACAAGCTTAAGAAATATTTAAAAGAAAATTCGCAAGATCTTTGCGTCGAAAGCCCAACGAGGATTCGGAAAACTTAAAGCTTAACACTTTTATGAACTTTTTTACTCGAAAGCTCAAAGAGCTTTACTAGATGTTTTTGTTTCAAAAGCTCAATGGACTTTCATAGATTGTTTCGAAAGCTAACGGAAATTTGAAAAAAAAATGGTTTCCAGGGCTCAATGAGCTTTTATAAAGCATTTTTTTGTTTCTTTAATGAAAAAGAATAAACAATTGAAAATAAGTTCTTAATTATAAAGCAAGTAACCGGTGCTAGTAACTATTTTTAGTGATTCAGTAGGCACAACCTGAGCTTCTTCAAACCGCAGAGATATACTGTACCCATATATGAGAACATGATAAGACTTTTGGAGTTCGCAAACTAGAAGAGAAGGTAAATAATTTATATTCACTTGTAAGTATTCAAGTTATATCAGATTGAGCTAATTTTGAGATATTTGAAAAATTGTTGCACATTTCGTCGGAAAAGAAATCTCTTAATTACAGTGCGCATGCGCAAACAGTACAAAGCGCGTCTGAGAAAACAATTTCACAACTGTATAAATTAAAGATTCAACTTGTGTTTGCGCTAAACGCAGATGCGAAATTAGTTCATGTGACTGTTAGCGTCATAAACGCTAGCGGGCTTTCCTGCACGCTCTATGTACGCGTGTGTGTGTGCGCGCATACAAGTGTAGGCTTAAAATGCATCTCATTTCCGTTAACACAGTAACAATAAACATTTTTTATGCTATTGTAATTTGCTCGTAATTCCGCGAGCTCTGTCATGCAGACCAAGAAGTGTCTCCACACAGAGAAACGCAATGAAGACGCTTTGGCAGCTTCGGCGTGTGTGTAATGAGTTGGCATTCTGCTAAAGTTGGTCAAAGCGGCAAAGCAATCGCGATTGTTGCGTGTCATAAATGCAGCTAAAGTTGAGGCTAAAGTCACACAACCAAATGGACACACGTGATTTAATGTGTTCGTATGTCTGTTCATATATGTGTGTGTGTATGAGTGCTCATGCTTATGCGACAATAGTGTCGCTGGCGTCCGAAGAATTTGTAGAAGAACAAATTATAATATTGCCTTGTGCTTCACAACCGTCTTCCCCTCATCCGCCATCCAGTGTCTGCTGGCAACATTTATGACACGACAGTTATCAGCGCATAAACGTTGGAAAAACATAACAATAACAATAACATTAACAATAGCAATAAAATAAGTAAGTGAAATAAAAGTAAGCGGTAACAATTGTGTAGAATGAGTATTTATAAAGTCGTGAGATAAATGTGCGGCACAGTTCCCTCGCCACACACACACGCACACAGCGATGTTGCACCGCATAATCGCTTATGCGTGTGCTTGTGCGTCCGTTGCTTGTTACCTCAACGCACGAGCATAAATTCACTCAAAAGCGGATATACATACAAACATGTAACAATAACAATAACAACGAGTAATGCGCTCTAGCGGACATTAAGCCTTTAACTGCGCTTTGTTTTGAACCACCAGCCGCTTGACGCAACGCACTTATCAGCAAACGGCAGTATATATATATATATATAATATATACCCTCAACTTCTGTATATATACATATATGGTTCTGGGTCTACATATGTTTATTGGTATTTATTCTGCCAGAAGGAAGGAAGAAGTGAAGATTGCCGCATGTAAAAGTGCGATTCTTCTGCATTTATGGCGCATTAAATGGGTACTTAGCGCAACGGCCAACGCTGTGGCTACTGTGCAATACAGTTTTATGTACCTATGTTGCATGCAACAGCTAGAAAAAATGCGCGCATTACTTGCATGCAGACGTGCCAGGTGTGAATAATCAACATAAAGACGTCTTGGTGTGCGTGAGTATGCATTCAGAATTATGCGTGTGTGTGTGCGCATGCGTGTGACACAATTTCCATGCTGCGTCTTGGACGCCTGAATGCAGCGGTGTCAACTCTTATTGTTCTAGCAGTTATTCTTTTGGAGCAGCGGTGTGTAAGCACAGTGGGATGGGAACAAAAATCTTGAAACAAAACAGACATAAAATAATATTTTTGAAAATTAAATAAATTTTTCAGTATTTCGATTATATGCTAGATAAGATAAGAAGTACTTCCCTGGAACTTGAAAATCGAAATTATTATCAAAATTCAAAATATGCTTGATTATTTCCTTAAAAATTTCAAAAATGGTTCTTTCAAGTATAACTATTTCGGAGAACTTGTCCTCACCGACTGTGAAAACAGAGTTTCGAGAAAACGGGTTTAAGTTTTCGGGAGCCCTTTACTATAAGATAATTTTTTAGTTGCATACATTTCGGCAAATAAAATATCGTAATTGTAAGAAAAATATAATGTAAGTGTAAAGAGCTTCAATACTATTGCAATAAGTGGTGTATACATGGAATGAATTTTAGTTTAAAAATGACTACTGATTAAATTTAAGTTAGACATAAATAATCTCCGCGTTAGTCATGCTTCGGTAGACTAAAGTTCAAACACCTTGGATGCAAATCTTAAAAAAGGAACTCAATTGCCATCTTAACAAATTTCTAATAGGCTCACAGCGCTCCATTGAGACATAAATCTTGCCCTATACTAAGATACTTTAGCTTCATAAGAAATCGTTTTTTCAACTACACAATTCCTTAATATTCTAACCT
Source organism: Bactrocera zonata (assembly GCA_037783105.1). Lineage (NCBI taxonomy): Eukaryota > Metazoa > Arthropoda > Insecta > Diptera > Tephritidae > Bactrocera > Bactrocera zonata. The sequence continues at coordinate 439,741 of JBAWJQ010004285.1, forward strand.
AACCTGACCTATAGAAAGCAGTTATGCTTTGAGTAAAGCGTATTTGAGACATCTGATAAATTTCGCAAAGAATACCCGACTCAGTCGCGTGAAAATATATAAATAAATAACATATTTGGTTTCGCTTGCCTACATTTAGGCTTATGTGCACCTAATTTGTTGCCTACATTTTGGCGCGTAGAATGAAAAAACAAATTTCAGTCAAAGATAGGGGAAAAAATGCTTATGGAATGAATATGGAATATGAAAAGTTAGGAAATTTTTTGAAGTATTTCTTTTGTCAATTAATTTTCGGGAGGGAAGAAATATATGAAAATCTTTGGAAAAGTAAAATTTTACTCAACTTGAGAGATAGAATTTGTAGCATTACTTTTAACTATTTTTCTCTTCTATTCATGTTTAATTCCAGATTCTGAAACCATAAGCGTTAATAAGGAAGAACCTTTACGAACTGTTTGATATCAAGCGAGGTCTCAGACAAGGAGACTCTCCATGCGTGACTTCTTCATAATATTGCTGTAGAAAATAATACGAGCTACAGTGCTACATAGATAAGGTACCGATGATATTGATATCATTGCACCTACAACCGCGCCATTAGTTCTGCTTTATCCTGACTGGTTAAGGAAGAAGACGAATTATCTAATGTCATCAAACAAACAGTCGTCACATTCGCGACTTGGCTCACAAATGACTGTTGACATTCATAACTTTGAAGTCGTAGATAACTTCATCTCTCTTGGATCCAGTATCAACATCAACAACAACGTCTGTCTCGAAATCAAAAGCAGAGTCTTGGGCTGTACGATATAAACAGCGACATTGACATATTTCAGCGATTCATGTTATTCAGATAGAAAGGAGCACTTCAGTCTTGAAGGTTTTGGATTCAGAACCAGCCAGTGGAAGCAGAGGAAGAGGAAAATCTCCACTGCATTGGAGAGATCGGGTGAAGAAGGACTTGGCTGCACTTGAAATCTCGAATTGGCACAAAATAGCGAAGAATGAAAACGACTGGAGCGCTGTCAAACTACGAAACAATAGTTCCCAGATTACTTTTAGTTTTCAATAAAGCCTAATAAAGCCTAAGTTTCACAGTAAAAAGTTCAGGCGAGAAGCTTGAAAACTCTAAAAATTATAATTTCAAGGTATTACTTAAAATCTTAGAAACAAGTGGACATAATAACTTTCATGAATTTAAATCCATAACGGTTTTTTTCGAAATATTTTAATGAAAGAATGAAAAGCCTTAAATCCCGACATATTTCTTTAGTTTTAAATTATCATTTAGCTTACGAGTATAACAGTTTCCCAAACAATTATTTCATTTGGAAATTTACAGCACGTTCACTAAAAATAGTTGCACTGTCCCAACAACGCCAGCTTACAATGTCCGTTCGTCCATTCGCCGTCAGTTTGCATTTGAGCTGACGCATTCTTGCTGTCTAAAACATTCTACAACTAATCGCTCTAAAGTAAACACTCGAGAGGTCAAACAACTTTTGGTAACACACACACACACACATACGCATGCGCACGCAGTGACGTTATGCCGCATTGTTGACAGCGGCAGCGGTGGTAATGGTGTCTCATAAAGGAAAATAATAATGAAAAGAATTAAAACAAGCTCAAAGACATAGAAAAATTCCAACTGTCCACCCGCTCTACGAAGATACAGACAAACAAACAAACAGTTAAGTCGTTTGCGTTGTTGTAGTTATATTACTATGGTTGGTAAGAAAACTAGCTCGACGCAGCTGGTTGACTGACGCGTGTTTTTTTTTTTTTGCTTGTTTGGCAGCAACATTTTTGGTTGCATTTACTCATTTATCTTTTTTTGCTGTCTGCATTTTTTAGTTTTCCAGTTTTTTTTTTTTTTTTGATTTTTTAATTTTTTGTTTGAAATTTATTTATTTTTTTTTTTTCTTGAAAAAAGAAATTCCAAACTCCTTTAAGGCAAAATATTTCGGATTTTTTTTTTTTGGCTAACTTAAGTTTTCATTGCATTCACAATGGTTCTAAAATGTATACATATGTCAATATATATATATGTATACCTTTCCAGGTGTAATTATATAGTATTTGTATGTTTGTGTGTAGTCCACTGCGTGACGAATTGTAATGGAATGTGTGACGTTTCAAGTGTTTTTGGATTTTTTTGTTGTTGCCTTTTCGTTCTTTTTTAAATAGGTTTGAACGTTTGGTAGCCCTATGAAATTCCTGCTAACCAATTTCTTGTCATTCAATGCACTCTTTCTTCATTATTCTACTTCTACTTAACTGCCATTTGGGTATTTATGTATGTATAAATGCATGTGTGCTGCTTGTGCGCCGCGGTAAGCCGCTGGTAATCAAGTAATTTGTGCAGGGGCGTCAAGCAGCCGCGTGTTGCATACTCATAACTTAAGTGCGTGCGATGTGTTGGGCATAAAATCACGCTGATTTAAATGCATTTAGTCATTTGAATATTATACAACACCGCAGCGTTGCAATGAGCTAACTATGCGTTAAGTCGTTTAACAAATATTTACATTGACACTTACTGAATGGAGCGGCACTTGTCGCAGCGATTGACTTTGTCGCTTGCAATGCAAAGGTTTTTCTTATTTATTTTTTCAATGGTTTCGAGCTTTTAAGTGCTTTAATTTGAAGTTTTAGACTAGCTCTGTGAACTTTAAGACTTTTCAGTCTGACTTGAGGCTTGTAAATGAAAATCTATCCCAACGAAAGACAAAAAGAGTCGAAGTTCTGCTGTTCTTTTGCCATTTAGCCTAGTCACCCAATTTTACTAGAGTTCTGTAAGTGCAGATCAACAACCAGTTCTTGAGCAGTTAGAAGACTCTTTTGACCCAGATTAGAAACCAAGAGGGGCATTGATGTACTAGCTTTCAGCAAATTTGACTTTGCTGTGATTGAAGTGGTTCTAACCGAATACTGTCCATCAATCACACATTAACGAAAGTGCTAGAGTTATAGTATGAGTGAATGCGAGAAAAAAACTTCATATATAAAGCAAAATATCTCATTCTTCGCTGACCCAGGCGAATTGGCAGGGAACGATATGGGCCGAAAAAGAGCAGTTTCTTGAGTACTTTAAAGCACATCGCCGATACTTTTAGGTCTTGTGATCCATAACTAGGAAGTTCTTTGATATAATCCAAGTGCCCATGATATCTTTTACTGAGATCGGTCAAAAAACTCAACCTGTAAGGCAATGTTTGTATCACCTTTACTTTTTTCTGCAGTTTGCTTGTCATACATCATATAGAAGACTGTTGAAGTAAATCTAATTTTTTTTAAATCAAAGTTTTTCGGATCCTAAGACAATATTAATATTCTGTGGAATATTTGTGGAATCCTTCAAAAGCAAGAACAGCACTGCAGAGAAACCGACCTTACCCTAATAATTTCTATCATTTGGTTTTAATTTTACCTGGTCTTTTTGTATTTTATGCAAAATCCCCATACTTAGCCACTAAGAAGAGAGCCAAGAGAGAGAGAAAAAAGAAGAACGACTGGCGACTGTTGTTAGCTCGGCTATAACCGCCCAAGCGTTGTCTATGGCAATAGAAGAACGAACGATCAAACATCAAAGGATAGTAAAGATAAACCTATAAATAGTAAAGACCTATTTCCTTGGTTCATGACATCTAACAAGCTCAAGAAAGAGTAGTTTCTGTGGTTTTTGATGTTCACTAGAAGCTTTATCAAAAGTCCTAGGTATTAAAGTGTCCATCTTCTTCTATTTTACTCACATTTCTGGCAAGTCTTATGAACATCAATTCTTGCCCGAACCAGATGAAATTTGAATGAGGATTTTTTCTTACCAGAAATGCACTCGGAGGCGACTGCTATTGGAGAAAAATTTTTTATGAAGACGTGAAGCAAATAGAAAACTAATGTTTGGTGGAATTTTATGTACATTCCAATAAAAATGGAAAACCCGAGATAATAAAGAGGGATCACCCACATTTTCATAGAAAATAAACTACCATACAGTGGACTAGCTGGGGTATATGGCATAAGAGTAATTCCTAAACAACGGTTGCCTGATTTCTAAGCTATATTATACCCTGAACAGGGTATATTAAGTTTGTCACGATGTTTGCAACACCCAGAAGGAAGCGTCGGAGACCCTATAAAGTATATATATAAATGATCAGTATGTTGAGCTGAGTCGATTTAGCCATGTCCGTCTGTCCGTCTGTCTGTATATATACGAACTAGTCCCTCAGTTTTTAAGATATCCTTTTGAAATTTTGCAAACGTCATTTTCTCTTCAAGAAGCTGCTCATTTGTCGGAACGGCCGATATCGGACTACTATAACATATAGCTGCCATATAAACTGAACGATCGGAATCAAGTTCTCATATGGAAAACTTTCGCATTTGACAATGTATCTTCACCAAATTTGGTGGTAGATTATTTTCTAGGGCAAAAATGTAATCTCCGAAGAAATTGTTCAGATCGGTTAACTATAACATATAGCTGCCATACAAACTGAACGATCGGAATCAAGTTCTTGTATGGACAACTTTTATATTTGACAAGATATATTCACGAAATTTGGTATAGATTATTTTTTAAGGTAACAATGTAATCTCTAAAAAACTTGTTCAGAACGGGTTACTATAGCATATAGCTTCCATACAAACTGGACACATAGTTACTAACAGAAATGCACCTGTGAAGGGTATTTAGATTCGGTGCAACCGAAGTTAACGTTTTCTCTTGTTAAAATTGAATTAGCATTTCTGCAAGATGATCAAAAACTTGCTCCTTTGCATTTTCTGTTGGACTTGTGTCTTTCTCTAATTTAAGACTGACATGCAAGTTTCGGGGTTCTATAATACATCAACTACGAACGAATATTCCTCTCTTGGTGGCAGCTTGATAAAAATGCTTCCAAAATTTCATTGTTTGTGAAAAACCCAACCGAAGATCAAAAAAGCAGTTCCGTTATGAATGCATATGAGTCAGTCTCAGCAAATTAGTGATGAACTGAAGTGTTACAACGGACATTTAATGAAAAAATATTCGAATATCCGCAACTTTAGTGCCTAATCATAAGCAGATTTCCCAATAACATGAAATAGAAAACATGCAACGAAATCAAAATGAATATTTTTTCTCCGAAGCGCAACTGACACTGCCTAATTTGTGGGTTAAGCCAGCGAACTGATGCACTGCTGCATTTTGCTGGTGGCTGCATCGACAATGTGTGGCCTATGATTAATTGCTCAAATTTCTAGCTTTCCACACGCCACTAAATCACATGCAAATGAGTGCCGCAGGGTGAGGCAGCAACGTGTTCGACCCGCTGCTGCACGTGCATTCAGCAACATTTACGCACAGTAAGGTGGCGGTGCGCCTAGCTAAGTATTCAATTTATACAAATGTACTTGTGTGTGAGTGTGTTTGTGTATTGATTGGTTGGTAATAAATACTTTGCCATAAATCATTGCATTCAAATTGCATACGAAATTAAACAATATGAAATACCAAATACAACTAACCAACAGGATGGCGCACATACTTTTGGATATACCTGTGTGTGTATGTGTGAATGTGTGTATAAACGCTTTTAAACGCTTTGGCATGCGGTGGCAGCGCAGTTGCAGCCGACCAGCGGCGCGTACCAGCGTCGAGCCACATGAAGTGTTTGGCTTCGGTGGTCGTGTGGTCGAGTGGTCGATGCGTTAAATGGTTAAAGAGCGCCATTAAAAAATACTCATCAGACTTCCATACATATCTACACACCACATGTTTGCTCGCTTCATTTTCTATTCATTATTATTTTCTTTTTCTTTTTTTGTGGCTTCGCCGCTCGATTTGTTGATGAATTTATGCAAAATTATGCATTACAAAAACAAATATGAAAAAACTAAAAAAAAAAAATATAAAAAAAATTTAAACGTTGTGGCTCACGTTTTAGCTCTTTAAAACGTTTGTTTAGTTTCGCCAGCGCATTTAACGAGCGTTTTTGTTTAAAACTTTTGCTGCCAATGCTGAATTGTTTATGCAACATGTGTGCGTATGTGTGTGTTTGTGCGCTTGTGTGCGTGCCGAAATTGGGTAATTAACCATTGGTATTTTTTCTCATTTTAACACTTAAAAATTAGTGAAAAGCTCAGCAGCAAACTAGACAAGACAAGGTCAAGTTGAATGTCGAGTGGGCAGTGGAGCAAACTTTTGGTTCAGATAACTCAATTTGATTGGTTAAGGACAAAACCATTAAATAAAATATGTATGTATGTTTGTTTGCAATTAAATTGTGGCATTTGAATATTTCATATTTTTGCATGAATCAGTATTCAAATTTTGATACGGCGCTGCAGAGTCTGGTGACTAAACTGTACTTAAGTGGAGTGGAGTGTAAAAGCGAGTTGCCAAACGAATGTCAGAAGAGTATAAAAATGGGGTAAAATTTTTGGAAGACGTTCTGGCTTTAAACATCATTGAACTAAGAAGTGGCTGCCAATTTTGAAATTTTTTTGGTTTTTCTTAAATGATTACAATCACAGCAGTCTCAACTGCAGTACATACATATGTTTCAAACTAGATATTTTTCGTTTTTTTAATTGTAATAATCTTAGAAATCCTATCAAAAATTGAAAAATGTATGCTTTTTCATTTTCAGCGTTGTATTTTGGGTATTTTTTAGTGTCTAATATATATTATAGCTGTCTGCGTTTCGACAAGCGCTAACAAGTTGTGAATCGAACAAACTATGCCAGCTTCTCTCTTTGTTGGAAAAAATATTATTTTTGCCATAAGCAATTATTATTTAACTTCTTCAGAGCATAGTTTATGTTTTCTATAAACGACTATAACTTATTTCATGTCTTAAGTTTACAAAAAAAAGAACAAGAAGTTACGTTAACATCGGTTTTATCGAAGCTACATACATATATTACCCTCCATAAATACAAAATATTCCTTAGAAGAACTCTGGAAGCACATTTTGTAAGGCAGCTGTATGGTACAGTGATCCGATCCAATCTGAACAATTTTTTCGGAGATTGTGCCGTAGCCTTGAAAAATAACACATGACACATTTGGTGTAGATATCTCGTCAAATACACATACTTGATGCCGATCGTTTAGTTTGTATGACAGCTATACTATACTGGAACGATTTCGGTGATTCCGACAAAATAGTTTTTTGGAGTGAATGGTACGTATAATCTTAGCGACTCACCTCGGTTCACTGATCCTTTATACATTCATACATATACATATATATATACTTTATAGGGTCTCCGATGTTTCCTTTTGGGTGACAAGCTTAATATTCAATGTTTATTGTATAGAGATTTTTATTTCTGAGAGGAATTTGTCATTTGAGAGATTCACAATAGTAGAGCTGGCATAAAATTTATAAAACAAAAATTGGTTTTACTCTTCGATGAATGAGGTAATATGACTTTAATGAGATATCGGCATACTTTCTAGTACGAATTTAACTCGATAACTTTTTTATAGCTTTAACATATACACAGGGATAGCGCCAAAGAAATGGCAAATCGAAACAAATTAAATGAGACTATAGTTCGATATAAGGATCTTAAAAGGCAACCCTGAATCTAGAAAGTTCATAGAATAAGTATACGTAGATAAACATCATTTAATCTTTGGTCTATAGTGCGCTTTTGTAATTCAGATTGAGATGATTAGAACCCCAAATAGTATTTCTTAGAAATCCCAACTTATTTACAATTCAAACGTTTTATGGTAATGGAGTCCAGAGTTTGGTGTAAGTCAGCCCTGTAATATATTTCAAGCGTTGACAGCCAAAATGCAATCAATGCAGTAACCTCGTATCGCATATTGCCCAGAAGTACCTTAGGTAGCGAGGCAGCAAAGGAAAGTGTTGCCAGAAGCAAGCAATTTTACTTCAGCTGGGTGCCAAGCCACAGAGACATCGAGGCAATGAAATAGTAGACGAGATTACCAATAATGGTGTACGGCATATACCCGAACGCGCGATCAACATTGCAAAATCCATGCTTTGTCTATACGACGATCTGGAAAGAAGCATTGTAAAGAAAATCAAATCTCGAAGGAATGAGTTACCCGGGCGCAAAACTACAAAAGTCATGTGCAAAATGGTAGATCGAAAGTACAAAAAATTTATATTGGAATTCAAAAGAAGTGACTGTACGAACAAGATCAGAATAATAACTGCTCACGGTCTGGTAACGACACAAGCCCGCAAAATGGGACTGACAGATCACGAAGATGGCAGGAAATGTCTAAAACAAGGCGCTAAGAAAACAAATAAAGCATGTCTAGTGTACTTATCCCGCATTGGCAAGACTACGCTCTAAGCATCTAGGGTTCCAACGGTATGATACACTGAGGTATCGATAGTGAGTCCACAGAGTCTGTTGAAAGTCGCGTCAAGCGTAGGCATCGTAAAGTACTACATATTACTCTTCATGGACATAGTAACTGAACTCCATCTGATATCGCAACAGTTCAAAACTACTTTATGAATGGCTCATTGGCCTACCAGCCTAACCTAACATGTAGTTGTATTGATCTACTGTTTGTCTATATATTGGCCGAGAATTCGATAAGACTGATGAAAATGAAACTTTTCTTATCATCTGGTTATACTCTGCTCTCTCTTGCATAATCCAATGGGACCATTTGCTACCGTTCAAACTACTGGTGCAATATTAGCTTAATAATCAACCCCAGGGGGGCGCGTCAATCACATTTTGATGGGGCTGTTATATAGTGAATGTTATCGCCCTCTCTCCTAATGCCTTTGGGATGAACTTCTAGTTAGTTTTATATCGGTGGCAACTGACTGCACTTACACTGCTGTTTTCCATGTACTTGTATAATATGTTGTATTATGAAGTTTTAATTGATACTATGAAAAACGTAGAATTACTGAGGCTATTTGCCATATTTTTATTACACAACAAAAGCAAAGTATCCACGTCAAGAAACAGCAAAACTTTACTTGAAACATATTTGCATGCGCAACCTTATTTTATGCAAAAAGCACAGTACTACTTACAACACTTTCACTCTTCGACAATTCACATGCACAGCTCTATATCCCTCTAGAACTCTTAGGCAGCCTATTGAGGTCAGTCGCTATCGTTCATTCTAAATAAATAATCGCTGGCAATTACGTGCGAAGGACTCGTTACTCATTTGCTCATTCCCTCGAGCACTCTAACTGTCCAACTATATATGAATATATATATAGTATATGTATACATATGTATAAATTTTATATATACCTACACATGTATATGTAAGCACATTTGGTAGATTGCATGCTTTTTGCTGCCATTCGGGTCATTTCAGGCGCTAACAATCAACTTTACTGTTCATTTAATGTTTTTTACCCATTTTAAGCTTCAACTATTTTAAGCCTGCAAATAGCCAACTACAAGCTTACATAGAAGTGAAGAATACCTATTCACATATGGGCATGTGTGCGTGCATTTATTTGTATTTGAAAAAAGTGGTTGGTAAATATTGATTTTCTGGCAGCCCTGAGGCGAGCAAACTCGCAGGTGTTTTATGCATGCGAAGGTGTGCATGCGACTTAATGTATATAACGGGTGATTTTTTTGAGGTTAGGATTTTCATGCAGTAGTATTTGACAGATCACGTGGGATGTCAGACATGGTGTCAAAGAGAAAGATGCTCAGTATGCTTTGACATTTCATCATGAATAGACTTACTAACGAGCAACGCTTGCAAATCATTGAATTTTATTACCAAAATCAGTGTTCGGTTCGAAATGTGTTTCGCGTCCGTGTCCGATGAGCGATGAGGCTCATTTCTGGTTGAATGGCTACGTAAATAAGCAAAATTGCCGCATTTGGGGTGAAGAGCAACCAGAAGCCGTTCAAGAACTGCCCATGCATCCCGAAAAATGCACTGTTTGGTGTGGTTTGTACGCTGGTGGAATCATTGGACCGTATTTTTTCAAAGATGCTGTTGGACGCAACGTTACGGTGAATGGCGATCGCTATCGTTCGATGCTAACAAACTTTTTGTTGCCAAAAATGGAAGAACTGAACTTGGTTGACATGTGGTTTCAACAAGATGGCGCTACATGCCACACAGCTCGCGATTCTATGGCCATTTTGAGGGAAAACTTCGGACAACAATTCATCTCAAGAAATGGACCCGTAAGTTGGCCACCAAGATCATGCGATTTAACGCCTTTAGACTATTTTTTGTGGGGCTACGTCAAGTCTAAAGTCTACAGAAATAAGCCAGCAACTATTCCAGCTTTGGAAGACAACATTTCCGAAGAAATTCGGGCTATTCCGGCCGAAATGCTCGAAAAAGTTGCCCAAAATTGGACTTTCCGAATGGACCACCTAAGACGCAGCCGCGGTCAACATTTAAATGAAATTATCTTCAAAAAGTAAATGTCATGAACCAATCTAACGTTTCAAATAAAGAACCGATGAGATTTTGCAAATTTTATGCGTTTTTTTTTTTAAAAAAGTTATCAAGCTCTTAAAAAATCACCCTTTACATACATATATATTATATATGTAGTTGTATGCATTAGTGTGTTTATGGTTTTCACTTTGCAACGGTCTAATGAACGGGGTCTTCTTTTCAGCTTGCACGTGGTCTTCCCTTGAACATTTCTTTTCTGCGAATTTTTTGTGTTTTGCATTTTTTAGGCTTTTGTGCTTTCTCATGTGCATTTTGAAGTCATTTTTGTTGGAATCGATAAGCAACCTTCAATTGTAGCAAGCACATTGGCAAGAAATTTATTAATGCGGAGTCATATTGCTTTTGGTGACATCGTTTGCGCCTAACACCTTTGTTTGCATTGGTATATTGGTTGAGAACTTATATATATACTTATAAAGAAATATATTTACAACAATAGATATATGTAAATGTGGAATTTGTTGGGCCTGCAGAGCAATTACTTAAGTTGGTGAAGGCTTTTGATGACAAGCTTTGCAGTTAAAATTTTACTAGGTTTTTTTCTTTGTGAATTTTTTTTGTATTTAGCCATTTAAATACATGTGGCTGTATATTTTTCTTTATAATGTTAGCATATACTCTAACACTTTCTCAATCGTGTTAAGTAAAATGATTAAGTTTCATGCTAATTGCTTTTTTTTCCGTCAATTTAAGGGCGTTGAATTTAGATTATTGCAAATTTTATTTTAACTGAAGAAAAAACTGAAAAAAAAATATAAATATACTTCTTTTTTTAACCCGAAATTGGAAAAATGAATTCGAACGATCTTAAGACTTTTCGGTGTGACGCTAGAAATATTTGTTTTAAGACAAACCAAGAAAAATCAAGCGAAAAAAATGTAACAAATTAAATCCAAAGTCGAAGCCAAGAAATCCCTGTAAAACCCACCATTTTATAGCCTTAGCAGGGTATATTAAATTTGCCACAAACCTAGTAACATCCGTAAAGAGACATCGGAGATCCTCTAGGGTGTATAATATACATAAAGTAATGGCCTATCGGTCTGTCGGTATATACGCGAACTAGGCCCTTAGTTTTTGAGATATTGATCTGAAATTTGGCACACATCCTTTTCTGCTCAAGAAGGTGCTTATTCATCTGAATCAGCTATATTGAATCACTATAGCGCATAGCTGACATAGAAACTGGAAAGATCTCTTCCGGTCTTGAGGCCCCTAACACGGTTGGTCTCATATATAAAGGAGTCCATTACTGCCAACAACCCCTAAGTATGCGCCATGCCAAGTTGCTTAAAAGGTTCAAATATGAATGAACCTTCTGCACTGGCCACTGTAAGCTCAAAAAGCATTTATACTTGTATAACATTGGCCTAGCTTCTTGTACGAGTTGTCGGTTCTGCGACAAGGAGCTGGAAACTCCAGAACATCTGCTAATTGACCGCACAACAGTCTGTAGGCGCAGGATGACGACCCTTGGATCCATGTTTCCAAATAGGGATTACACCACCTCACCAGCTCAAAGCAGTATATTGAAATTTATCAATATGCTGGGGCTGGATGAGTCGTTGTGACCGAGGAGAGGGCACAATAGACCTTAGGTGGCGATGCAATCCTCATTTATTTATCTGAACTATTCTAACCCTTCTTTTGTACTGAAATGATGAATCGAAGAGGACTAATATAACTTCCGAACCAATTCACTGTTTGGCTCGCTTCTTACAGTGCCAGTATTATATTGTGCTTGAGTTTGGTGCACTTGATCTGGAACTCGATCAAAATATAATCTACAAAAAAGTATAACATATGTATGTACATATATAAGTATTTGAATATATTTGCAAGAAAACTCTTAAGTCCTGACTTTAGAAAACGTCTCTAATAAAATTTGAATTTTTATGTAGAAAACCAAACAGAGTCTTACATGTTCACACCTTAAGAAATGTCTGCTGAAACTATTTAAAATATTTTTTTTTTCTTCTGCAAAAAATAATATAAATATTTTATTATATTCCACTTTCACCAGCCGTTATTAGTCTTTATACCATTATTTTTATTTCTAAACAACATTTATTGCAAATTATATGATTCTGAGGCGTGAAGAAATTCGCAACAGCTTTTGGCCATATTTGCAGCTACACACACATTAAACTCGGAATTTATTGTGCTTCAAGTCACACACTAAAGGTACACACAGTGCTGCGCAGCACAAATTTCTTCGAAAAACAAAATACTTTTCGCATCCCAACAATTTATTAACGTGACGAAAATATGCTGTGGTTAATCATAGGCTGCCACCAGGTAAACATGCCCCACATATTTGCCACAATACACTGCATATGCACATATACAACTACGCTTTCGCTCTACACACACATATAAATGAATAACGCCGCCGCCTCGCGAGGCGTGAGAAATTCGGTATCGACGGTTTTGATGTGCTGACCGCGGCTCTTACACAAATGCCATGCACACATACATACCTACACACATACATTTACATTTTCTGTACGAAATTATTAGTTTTAGTTGTGTGGAAAATAAAAACAAGCAATTTTGGGGAAGAAAGTAGTACATGTCTATTAATAATTTCATGTGTTTAACGGCTGTTTGTAACGCCCCCTCGGTGCTGCCACTTGCCGCACTTCCGTGAAAATGTCACGAATTCACAGCGTAAAAGTAAATATTGTACATATAATGTAAATATTACACATATTTACAAAACATATATATATGTGTGTATGTATGCGTATGTAAATATAAGCTTTTAGAAAAATTTTCTATTTTATGGGTTAATTTTCGTGAAAATTTGCCGCCCCACGCGGCCGTACAGCAACAATAATTGCAGCTTAGCGAGTTTAGAGGTGAGCAAAAATGTCTACCAATACATACACACATGTATGTGTGATTTCACAATAGAATACTTACTCTTAATTACTTTCAACAGTGCATTTCGCTTTTGTTTCGCCTTCGTTTGTATGTGTGTGTGTGCACTTTTTCACAAAATTTATTGAAATTTGCTGCGAATTTATGAGATATAACTGCGAAATAAATTCAAATAACGTCATTCTCGAGTTGAGTGACTCTCTGAGCTGATATTTATATGCATTGGTGTGTTTAGATTTGCGAATTTATTATTTGTTATATAATATAAGTCTGTTTTTTTCCATTTTTGTGAGAGAATTTATGAAAGAGAATTTTGACTGTAAATTTTTAGTTAATTTGAATCGCGAAGATTAATAGTTGCATAATAAACTTCGTAATATTTACCGGAATTATATAAAATTTCTGACATTAAGAGAACAAAAATTAAAAAAAAACGATTTTTGAAAATTATAACTGTATGTAACCTCTTAAGAAATTCCATAGTCTACTGATCTACTGAAACAGCAGTCTAATTGAAAAACGTATAGACAATGAACAAGTGAAACAGTAACCGAAAATCTGTGCTAAATAACGAGTGATCCTCTACTCGTTCGAAATATTAATGGATTAAGAAGCTTCTGAACGCGTTGTGATGGACAAGAAGAAGAAATCATCGATGGCAACACCGCTTTCATGTAAAAACTGAATAATTTCCTTTTAAGAAACTTAAGTATAGAAGAAAAAATCGATTGTAGGACAGGTTTATGTGGTCCCATCTGATTAATTCCGTTCAGAAATTGTACGGTTACTTTGGTCAATAATCCATGTCAAAATACATGACCATATAATATCTTTTAAACTAAAAAGTTTTTCAGACAAGGATTTGATTAAGTTCGACTTAGTCCTATAGGGTTCCGATATTGACAAGTGACAGCTTCTTGGAGAGAAAAGCATGTGTGCAAAATTGCAGATGAATAACTCCAAAACCTGGTAGGCTACAACTGAGAGAAGTAGATTTTAAGGCTTCTTGCTACTTTTGCTAGTTTTCATTTACTGTTAGTGGTAGTTACTATATAATTTTTGTATACTTTTCGTTGAAACAGTTACACCCGTTCGCCATAAAGAACAAAATTAACCTTTAGTCTTCATTTTAAGACTTCGTGAAGACTGAGAGGATCGAAAATCGAATACATTTTTTATGACCAAATAACAAATTTTACAATTCTTTCGCCATCGTTCTTCATCTAGAAAAATATTTATCATCATCGAAGATTCTTAAGAAGTCTCTTTGTTTAACCCTAACCAATAAATATTGCGCGTCTTTAATGTTATCGAATGTCTAATAAATAAATGAAGGAAATACAAAAAATCGCTTCTTCAAGGAATTCAATTCCAAGTGGCAAGATAACTCAATTATCATTCGATTCAAGGTAAATTGAATTTAAGAATAAAATGTACAATTTTTGTTCATTCACCTTGACTTTGGACAAAGTAGAAAACTCTGTACGCTTAGATAAGCAGATACCAAAGTCAATAAGTGAAACCGAAATTCATGCGAGAGGGGCAAGCAGCACACGCACAAAGGAAAAGACGAAGCAGCAAAAGCAGAAAGATCAGCGATAACACAAATAAAAGTGAAAAATAGAAGGAAAACCGCATCGTTCGGTTCGCCCTAGAAATACTCGTTAGCTGTGCCGTGCGCTTAGAACAAGGGTATACGCAAATTTTAATTGAAGTTGTTAAAGTGTAGACTAGAATTTTTTACGGAATTAACGTCAATCTTATCGCAATGTAAATACTTGTATGTGTGTATTTGCTGCGCTCACTGTAGTCTGAGCAACACACACATACCATATACACTATATAATGTTTATATGTGGTAGTGTGTATACAATCGCCTGCACGGCGAGTAAGCCCCAACGTTGCCGACTAAGCCAAATTCATGTCGGTAACGTCGACGCAGTTGTATATTTGCTCTGTCCCCCCTTACTCCGCACGAAGGTTACTGCCGATAGCAATGAGAATTCAAACTCTAAGTACTTAGCTACTCGTATGTGTCTGTATATGTATGTGTTTGCTTGTGTGCAATGCTTGGTGTGCGTGTTCAAATCGCAAAAGCTACAATTTAGATAGCAGGGGACAAACAAGCAGCCAACCGTGCCATCAACACAGCCAGCCAGCCAGACATAACCCGCTTAGTCGCCAGTCAGTCATTCGCACTAACTTCTAGACAAACAATTGGAAACAAACATATAACTTGCTTACAACTACCGAACTCCAAACCAATTCACTAATGCGCAAGTGGTTGAAGTGTCTAAGAACCATAACACGCACAAAAAATAAGACAGTAAAAGTAATGTATATGAACATTATATATCATGCACCCGAATTTTCAATGGATTGAAAATCAATGGAATAAAAATGCCCTTCATACCCCGTTCGAATAATAATATAATGTGCTTATAAAATTATAATTAGTATTAGATTTTCACTCCACTAATTAGAAATACTGGGTATGACAAACATTGTTTTCGAAGTTTATAAAAAATACATTCAACATCTTCGATAGTATTTATAAAACATACCTTCAACATTAAACCAAAAACAGTCCTTCAAGTCACCTATCGGTTAATTTACCAGTTATTTACCTAACAGCGATATCAGTTAAATTACTAGTTATCTGAATAATAGTGCTACCAGTGATTGGTGTTAAATTGTCTATAAGTTCTTTAATACCGATTTGACAATGGTAGCCGAAACCCTTATGTACGTGAGATCGTTCATTCCTTTTGAACGTTTTGTATACGTGTTAGTTTCCGTGCTAGTTCTCCCATCGTATTGGATTTTCTGTTGCAGTGACTAACTGGGGCTTTTCCACGAATAAAATTCTTCTTCGGTATGAATATCTATCGACATAATCTTATATTGGTAGCATAGCAAAAGGTTCTTCCACGAAAACATATCCAGGCTAAAACCTAAACTTTCTTACAAGTTAGTCAACAGCTGAATGGGTTGTGTAAAATGTTCCACGAAAGACACTTGTGAGAGAGAAGAATATGGAGTAAAGAACGATAGAAATATTGACAGCTGTATACATTTAGCTATCTGATATCTCAGGGGTAAAAGTTTAGTAAAATGGGCTTTGAGCTGTTTTTAATTGATTTATTTATAGAAATAAAGAAGCTCACACAACGAACTGCCTTGGATGAAGGTTAAGAAAATTCCAAAATTCATACATAAAACCTTTGAAGCCCTAATATGGTCAAACTACAGCTTTTTCCAGTTACCGTTTAAACCTTTAAAATTACCTTAAATTCTGAAGAAATATTTTTTTATTTTTAAGGCCAGATATTTTTTATATTTTGTAGAAACTTTGTCGATTTTGTTTATAGATTTTAAAGCAGTTTTAATTCAACCTTAGAAATATAATACATCTAAAGCTGAAAAATATTTTTCAGAGTTTGTCGAACTATATCTAAGGCCATTGTATCTTATGATATATAGTGGTTTTCTAGGCCAAGATTCGTTTTTTCGTCATGTATGAAAATTGATAAGTTTAGGAAGACTGTGAGGAAGCTTTGTTGTACTATATTATATTATATCCATTGTTCCTAAAGGCACTCGCAAAAGCAATTTTAGTTTCAAATATGATTTTTGCAAGCTTAAGCTTTTATCTTTATTTCAAAACTATTTTAAGAAACACTAGGGTATTGGCAACAGAACCTTATGGTATGGCGATCAGAACACTATGGTATCAACAAATATCTCACATATGAATTAATAAGAAAGACAACTTATCCAGCTTTGAAGGGTCTCTTAGTCTGATAACAATGAGTCGCAATATTGGTTCTGTGGCTAAAACGAGGCCTAATTAGGAAACACATATTTATTACAAAAGAATCATTTATATTATATTACACCCAAGTCTCTTGATCACTAAGGGTTAAGCATATTTCGTGTTGTCAGAAGAATATGCTTGATATTAATGAATGATTGAGTAATAGTTAAACCTTCTTGCCACTTATTTCACCATACCAAGCAATTCATATGTTTATATAAACAAATATATTACCATTTATATATATGTATATAGTATAAATACATACAAATATTCACGTTTTTTTTTGTTAATTTTTTTATTTTCAAAAGTTTTTTTTTTTTTGTTAGCATTTTTTCACTTTTATTTTTTGTTATAACTCACAATTGAAAAACACACTTTAATCTTTAAAATTCGATATTCGATACAGTCCATTATGTTTGTTATTGTTATTTGTTACCATTACTGTCTTATTGTTGTTATTGTTATTTGTTACCATTACTGCCTTCTTGTTGTTATTGTATTACAGCTGATTAAATATTGAATGAGCAAATTGTCATAACCACTGCATTCGGATTGCTTCAAACAAACCGATGTTGTTGGCAACGTAAACAACAAAAACACTAATCATATTCAAATGCGGCCAAATGTAAAAATAGCTGTAAATTTTGGGCTTTTTCGCGCTGACACTGACACACATTTTTTATCGCCTTTATAAAACTGCATATGTACTCGTATATCGGTGTTTATGTTTATGTTTTTTCGTGTTTATAATTTTATTTGCATTTTGCAAAAGTTGTAATAAATTGCGAACGCGAAGTGCAATTTTTATTGCGCAAATAACGGTTGCTTTTATTTCACAATGTAAGAGAATAATTTTGCATGGCATTTACTAAATGATTGTTATTGTTTAGGAAATAAGTTTTGGTATAAAAACACAAAAACAAATTGCTTTTTTTTCTGTTTATTGCTTTCTAGTCCACTTGGCTAGATTTATTTTGTTTTGGAAAATATAAATATTAAAATAGAAAAGTTTTCAAATTACGAAAAAAAAATATTAATATTTTTCTCAGAAAATGTGAAAGTTTATACCAAAATTTTAATAATTAATAAATTAATAATTTCTTTATATTACTTGACACATAATTAGCTTTTAATTGCAGAACACAAATAATATATTTTTTTATTTACTTGAGAATAGAAAATATTCTTAAAAAGGTACATATGTATATATTTTTTTGTTCGGAAAATAAAATTTAATTAGTGTTTTTTGTTTTTTTGTTGATATATTAAATTAGTTTTTATAATGCTTCCGTGTTTAAGTTTACGTGACAAAATAATAAAATATTCCAATAAATTTGTAAATATTTTTTTCTTGGAATTATAAAATATTTATAAAATAATTTTTGTTATACGTTAATTTCTGTAACTTTTGTAAAACAGAATATTTTTCGCAGCTTTATT
The DNA here is from genome assembly GCA_037783105.1 of Bactrocera zonata. Taxonomy (NCBI): domain Eukaryota; kingdom Metazoa; phylum Arthropoda; class Insecta; order Diptera; family Tephritidae; genus Bactrocera; species Bactrocera zonata. The sequence goes on from JBAWJQ010004285.1 coordinate 458,334, forward strand.
ATTATAAATTTTATTTTTTATTTACAAAAACTAAATACAATAGACAAATTGTTATGTGCAAATTTTATTTTATTATTTATAAAATTATTTTTGTTATGATTGTGATTTTTTAATATTTTTTTCTAATATTTATATAATAAATATATATTTATTAATATATAAATTATTAATAAATTATTTTTTTCCATTTTTTTACTAAAAACTTACATATATTTTATTACAGGAAAAACAATCTAATTCTTTTAGTAAAAAATATTAAAAAAAAATAATTTGGAATATTTTATATATTTTTTTATTTTCCATTTGTTTTTTTAATATAAATTTTAAATATTATTTATTTATCAATAATTTAGTAATTATTATTTTCGATTTAAAAAGTCGAAAATATATTTCCAATAATTTGTATTATTTTGATTTTATTATAATATTTATTATTTATTTACTTTAAAAAATATTGAACAATTAGCTTAATGAATTCCTTTCAATATATGTATGTACGTTGTGTACGTATGTTATTATTAAAATAAAAACAATTTATATAAAAACAAAAAAAAAATTTATTATTATATTTATATCTTCTATTATTACTGTTTTATTATCTTTACTACTGCAATTTTTTTATTATAATTAACGTTTTTATTTATTAATACATTAAAAAAATATATATATATGTATATTTAAAAGTGATTATTTCAACACAGAAAAAACATTTTCAAATAACTTCTACAATTTTTTATTACCTTTAATTTATCAATTTTATTATTATTATTGTTTTTATTTGTTAATTTAATTAATTAAAGAAATAACAACAATTTAATAAAATATTTTAATGTAGAAAAAATATTCTTAAATATTCTTTTATTTTATTTTCATTATATAATTATTGTTTATTCACTTGAAAACACTATTTAGAAATCATTGTTTTTATTTCTTTTGAAATATTATTTATCGGAAAAAATTATTTATAGATTTTTCGATTGATTCGAAAAATTTTTTCGTATTATTTAATATTAAATAATGTTATTAATATGTTAAATATATTAAAATTATTATTTTTTTTTATTTAAAAAATTATTTCTTATTTGAAAATACATATACAACATCTGTTTAATTAAATTAGTTAATTGTTTAATTAATAAGTTTATATATAATTTAGAGTTTTTGTTCGAAATTTCGAAACTTTCATTTAAAAAATGTCAGTCAAGCTATTGACTATATTTTGTTTTAAAAATTTGTACTTTTTTTTGATTCTCAAAAACTTGTTCGCAAATTTATTGTCTAGCTTCAGCATAATGCAAATAAATGTGGTTATAAAATAATAAAGAAAATCGGCACTACAAACGTGCTGCTTCAGCAAGATGAAATCAAAAACAAAAATCAGTTAACAACAAATACATATAAACATTTTTAAATATTTTTCATTAAATCAGTTAACAGACTGACCCAAAAACCAGCAGCAGAACATCTGCTTAAACTTCTGCAAACATCAACGCGACGCAGCAGCAGCGAATTTCCGTATATACAAACACATACACATATATATCTATTGTCTAAACTCGTTCTGTTATTTCAATATTTCATTACGTTTGCTTAATTAACATTTATAATTAGTTAATTACAATTTCACGCACAATCAACGGGAGACGACGCGAGCACCGCGCGGAACGCGGTGAACTTCAACGTAGTTTGTCAAATGCAAATGCAAATGTTACCGTTGTCACCAATTACTACACAAATATTCACACAAAACAAACATCAATATATATGTCCGTATGTAATTAAACAATATAATCGTCACGCTAACTATAAAACCGTTTAAGCACAAAGACGAACGCTCGTACAATCATACGCTCGCACTGCCACCAAACAACTGAATCAGCGAAGAGCTGCGAAAGAGCCAAGAGCCAACGAGATCCACTGCGCCAACGAGCCCGTCCGAGGCGACCGTCGCTTGGTTGTTGGAGCAACAATTCACGCGTTCGGACAAGCACTGAGCGCCACTCTGAGGCAAATGTGTGTGTGTGTGTGTGTAAACGCTCGCTTAAAGCCGACAGCGAAGAAAAGGCGAATGCAAAATGACAATAAGCCAAGAAGCGGAGAATGGCTAAAGCCAATAGCAAGAACAAGCCTAAGTATATCTAGACAACAGTCAGCAAACGGCAAACAGCGAAAACAATAACACCAACTGTAAGTTAAATAGTAAACGCCGCATTGTAACTATAGTTATACACAAAAACCACAACAACAAAGAAACAACAAAACGAAGAGTATGAAAAGCCAAAACATTGACTTATTCAAAGGTGCAAAAGACCGGTTCCACAACCACGACACACTCGGCTCGACTGCGGCTAACAGAACGCGCAGCCACCGCACGGTGTGGAATTCACCGTCAGTTCGCCAGCCAGTCAGCTTGGCAGAGCTACACGCGATTACTTACAAACACATTTGTTGTTCACCTGCTCACACTCAGGACCGCACCAACCACTTGCAGGCTCTTCAGTCGCCGAATCGTGCGCATACAAAGTAAAACGTGTCGCATAATGAACGCGAATGTGACGAGCAGAGAAAATGAACAATTTAAAGGAAGTTTTTGGCGATTATGGATAAGAAGTTTGGCGTGAAGACGATGGTGAAGACTTGTGAAAAAGGAAAGCAGTCGAAAGCTGAGATCTACAATGTAACAACTTTTTTATTACTGAAATATAATAGTGTATTGTAGAGGATTAATACTGGCATCACCTTGGACTCGAGCTAAATAGTAACCCAGACTTGCCTTTCTTACAACTGTTAAACTTGGTCTTTCAACTTACAGCAGATACCAAAAACCTTCCAATATGACAAAGTACCGATAAAAGCATTTTGCAATTAAGATTTCAAATGTTAGGATATCTCGCTCAGCTCAACTATTGAACCACATGGTATTTTTCACCTTTAGTTCCAAATTCGTTGAGCCTGGGTCGTATCGAGCCTAATTAGTTAACAGTAGTGGCTTGTGCTTCTAATTTTTGCCTGGGTATTGCATTGTCCATCGAAGATCACATGTTTTTTTCTTTCCTAAATCTAGACAATGTAGAACCGGGACTACCATTTAGGCTCCACTAAACCAAACTCACATATTCCACCCGCTCCAATACGATGAAAGTCATTTTAATACATATATTTAAAGGGCTCAGATAATTTGTCCCTTATTACGTTCTTCTTATTTTGAAGCTTTCTTACTACCCAGAGCATGATATTCTATTTGTTGGACGCATTACTAATTTAAGCAAACAGGGAATACTAGCCAGACCCAGTCATATAGTGTGTTTCTCTCCTACGTTAAATACTCCATATGAACGACCTATGATTTCACTAATTTAGGAGGGCAATGCATTTCACTTTCTCATTAAATGACCCCAGTTTTAAGGAGTATCGGCAACTATAATAACTTCCACTCGGTAGTCTTATACATAATTGCGGTAACAGATGTTTCAATGAAGTCAAGTTTAACTAGACGAACTTGAAGTCTTGAAAGATCCATATTTTTTCAAAGTGTGAGAATATCATCTCTTAGCGACTCTTACTGTAATAATTCCATTTAAGTTACTATCTACTACTACTAGAATATATACCTCCATGTACAATTCTTCCTGCCCTTTTCAATTATTTTTTTTAACCCATTTTTCCTTAAATCTTTACATAAAAGCCATTAAAGAGTTGAATAACTTTTTCACATAATAATTTCGGGTATATAAAACCATAGAAAAATTAGTGCGAAAGTTCATTCTTAATTCCACTAACAATCCACCGTAATTGACTAAATTTAATGGCAAAATGGCAGCAGTTGGATTTTATTTAGTACCGTAATTGCAATGCCCCAGAAAGCCAATGCACGATTTTGTGTTGAATTATTTTGCTGAATTAAAACACTTCTGTTGCACACTTATCTAACAAAGTATAGTAACTAAATACATATATACAGTTATATAAAAAATTACTTAAGTATTTAGGGCAAATTTTCACAGATAAATTATCTGCTGTTTGCTGAAGAAGCTTATTAAGGTGCCCGCAGAGTGGACGCCCAAAGCCGAGCCGAGCGTAAATTCGCTTGTTGCGTAAATGGGAATATGCGCTCGGCTCGGTTTTAAGCGTCCACTCTGCGGGCACCCTTAGTCACTGAAATGGATATAAGCTTGATGAAATTTAGGTGGCAAGAAAATCGGAAATTTATTTAAAAAATATTACTAAAAAACCAGAATGCCAGGATGCAAATGAAACGAATTTAAAAATAAAAAATGGAGATACATATTTTTCGATTTTATTATATAGATATCGATAATTAAATCAATATAACGAACCGAAAATATTTATCAATTTTATATAGAAGTATCGTTATCGATATTATATCGATAAATATTTATTGCATACATACGCAAAGATAATTTTCTTCTGTCCTAATAAGATATCGATATAATATCGATAAATATTTATTTTGAAAAAAGTGCGATGACAAAAACATAACTAATTCAAAATTAGTCAGATTTATAATTAAGACAAAGAAAATTTAAAAACATAAAAAATTAAATATAATCGATTAATTGTTAATTTGTTTTCCAAAAGTCCATAGTTTTTCGTCGCAATCGATTATTTTCCTTAGAGTCAGTAAAACCTAAAAATGCAAAATAATCGAATCATAACTAATATTTTTTACTCAACAGCTTTTTGCCGTCATCGATTATTTTTCTCAAGCTTTCTTGGAATTTTGGAATTTAAAAAATGCAATTAATTTATAAAAACTTATGATAAGACAGCGTAGTTATATTCAACTTTTTTTCAGGAAAATATTACTGAGATAAATATCATTGGATTAGATGAGTTCGTATGGCAAAATTCTTCAGTAGTGCTATAATGCTCTGGTAATATTAAAATGGCTTGTATGAAGACCCTATTAGTACTATTTAATCATTTGAAAGGTTGCATAGAAATCATCGATTAATATGCATATAATTTTGAAAAGTCTAAACTATAGACAATGGCGAAACCGATATTTTTTTCCTTCTAATTCTAAAGTTATACGATAGCTTAGTCTATGAATTCGGAAGGGAGCTGGAATTTTATTCGACCCAGATCCGTCAAGGCAGCGGATACAATAGTATAAACAACATTTTCAAGCCTATTATATACAGGCCGAAAATCGGACATCAGATAGTATTATACAAGTAGTATTAGAGCAATGGAAAATCGGTAGTATTGTATAACGATTTTAAAACTATGCTATTGTATGAAAACAAAAAGAGACTATTAGGTATGTTAGAAATTTTGTTTAAATCGATTAAGCAGTTTTGAAAAGAGATGGTGTCATACATCCTAAAAAAATTCCTGAATGACGAGTGTAAAACTAAAATGTACATATATTTATACAGAAGTTGACGGTTCTGGCATTATTTGTAAGATGGGTGTTTTGAAAAGTATCTCTATATGGTTTCATTCATTTACACAAATCTTCGGCGAAATAGTTTTAGGTGGTTGAGTGAGATATTTATTAACCCAGTTAGATAGGATGGAGTTAGATGTACATTTTACAAGTTCACGCAAATGAGGAAAGTTTTTTGAGCACCACTTATTTGAGAATGGCCAGAAACGATTCGTTTACATATGGCTGAAGCAACTCAAGACTTCAGGCCTTAGACCAAACATCCGTTTTAGGGCGAGGTAAAGTGAGAATGCAAAACAACCTGTCACGTAAAAAACACTTCCTAAGCAGAAAACAGCCTCGGTAGAGAGACCGCAGTCGATGGAAAGATTGTACGAGATACAATATATGATGACATTGACATAGTTCAGCGAATAATAAGACAGCGGCTGCGCTAGGTAAGTCATGTCGTCCGAATGGATGAAAACACTCCAGCTCTAAGAGTATTCGACGCAGTACTAGCCGGGGGAAGCATAGGAAGAGGAAGACCTCCAGACCATTCGAAAGACCAGGTGGAGAAGGACTAGGCTACACTTGGAATCTCTAATTGGCGCCAAACAGCGAAGGGAAGAACGACTGGCACGCTCGGCGGTATCTACGCCAATAAAGAATAAGAAGAAGTAAGAGAGTAGAGTTAGGACCACTTTAAGAATTATGACACAAAAATCTCGCCTTCTTGTTTACGAAATATGAGTTTTACCAGTAAACCTCTAACGCAGGGGTGCTCAAGTCACCGTGTAGCTCACATCACAACAACATCACTTAAAGCAAACAAAATAGTTTTTAGTAATTTGGTTGTTTTGTGCTTCCGAAGTAAAATATTTTGGACACCGTTGCACTAAAATATAGAAAATTCCTTGAATTCTACAGGTTTCTTTATTATATTCAATATTTTATAGTCTCGAAACAACCGTTAAGCAAAACCAAATATTTCAAAAAATATGCTTTTCAGTTGGACAAATGACAACAAGACTATTAGTAACTAAACCAAAAACAACAAAAAATCAAATAAACAAACTCTCAAACTCTTTCTAGGGGGTGGTATTAGCCGACTACCATGCCAACATTGGCATATGAGCTTCGCACTACCTTTGTGGAACGCAACGAAAGCTAAAGAGCGCTTTGTGGACTGTATTAACCCGCACGCTCTTTTGTCTAACAACGCGCTTTTGTAAGAGAGTTACGCATTTTCTTTTACTTTTCTCATTTTCGTTGCTACCACAGGTCGTCTTTGGTGCTATTGTTTTTGTTTTCTTTCTGCTTTACGTCGTTTCGTCGGGGTCTGCACTAGCAACTTGTACTTTTAAGCGCAGCTAGAAATGTTGTTGGTGCTATCAGTTGAATGTTGTTGTTGTTTAATTGGCATACATTGAGCTAAAAATAGTTTGACGTGTGCCACAGGTAGTTTTTTGATTGAACGTCTTCGAGCCGCTGGCAGGCAGAGCAGCAAGAGCAACAGCAACAACAATAGTAATAATAGCAACAACGGCGCAGTCACTTCGCTTTATCTCACCTTGCCACAAGACGTGTAACATGCACCATATGTACAGGCAGCCACATCAACTGCACTTCCCTTTACGCCGCGCCTTGGCCGTCTAGGTGTTATCCAATGCCGCGCCGCCATGGCCCAGGCACGCATGCTCACACGCCCGCCGCTACTTTCCGGACGGCATTAGTGCGCGCAAAATCGTATTATTATTAAATAGTAAAGTGTTTTAAAAATAGCCAAGACCGGCAGCCGCGGCGACGATGAGCAAGCGCAATTCAATGATTGCACCGCAACGTTGTTGTTGTTGTTGTTCGGCACGTCGTTGCTGCCAAAGCTGTTGCAGATGTGTATTTTGGCGGCGCACGAGCAAGCAGCAGTGATAAAGACAATGTAGACACTTATAAAAAAATACATACATACATACGTTTGTGTGTGTGTGTGTATATCTCTGCCTACACTTTCAACATGTTACATGCGGTTTGCTGCTGTTGCACGCTGAGTATAGCACTCAACTCGGTTGATTACTTGCTGTGTTGTTGTTGTTGTTGTTGATGTTATTGTAATTGTAACTGCGTTAGACTGCAGGGTACTGGTAATAGTTATATGCATGTTTGTTGTTGTTGGCCGCTGTTAAGTCGAAGGAGTAGCCAAATTACGGCCAAATGTGTCGTAAGGTAGAATTTTATGCGAAACGGATTCGACACGAAGTCAGTTGATCAAAAACAAAACACAACCACAACAATGCATTAAAATACATATCTGTATGTATGCGTGCATTTATTTGCATACGAACTCGCGCTGATGTAACAAAGTAACAAACTAGTTACCCGGCACAGCGTCGCTCTATTTTTAGCTGAAGCTGTGTTCTTTGTGCTCCATTTTGGTTCGCCAAGTAAATTGACTCTTTAAAAGTTTGGTTTTGTTTATTTGCTGGCGGGTTTGCTTGCAGTCTCGGTAGGTAACTTGCTTTAAAATCAATGCAGGCAACCATTATAAGCTTCAACTTGGTCCATATAGTTGGTATTTGAGGATGTGGTATGTTTATATAAACATATGTATGTGCATAGGTATAGCAACTTTTTGTGTGTAAGGCTAGGCAGAATGGGTGGTGCACTAATAAAATAATTGTAATGATTTATCCAGCCTCCTTTGAATGCCTGACAATTGAGAAAAATTATGTCTATGTCCATGAAACTAAGCAAATAAAAAACAACAATAATAAAAAAATGCAAAATATTTCTTGTGGCCATTTTTTCAGCTGCGTGAAGAATATAGGAGAGCATTAGCTTGGGAAAAACGAAAAACAAGAACCATGCTATTACGATATGAGAATATACATAAATATATACGCTAAGGTGATTAAAAAATGTTTTTTTCGTTTTTTTTTTTGGTACTCGGAAAAATAGACACCTCTAAGAAAGCCTCTCCAAATATGAGTTTTTAATTGTAACGGGAAGGTCCTCCTACATACAGTTTTCTATTTTTTCTTATTATCAGATAGCAAAATTTATATCTCGCTTCCAACTACTTGAAAAAATATCTTGTTCCTCAAATTTGTAGGAAATTAAATGCTCTATAAAAAAGGTCTCCACGATTTTTCGTAAACTCAACCGTTTAAAAGATATTAACAGTTAAAGTTTGATTATTTTTGGAAAAATTCTTTATTTCTTATTAATTTTATAACTCAATGAAAAAAAAAATATTTTGATTTTGAAAACTCATATTTGGAGAGGCTTTCTTAGAGGTATCTAGGAACCTATTTTTCCGAATACCAATCGAAAAAAAAAATTTCGAATTACCCTAATATACGCTACACCCATTATATGAACAGACTTTGTATATTTATACTACATAGTTTTCCAGTAAGAGTGACATGATTTCTTAGAAAAACGCAAATTAATTGTTAGGGAAATCAAATTGTTTTGTTTTATTTATTTAAGGTAGTAACTATGCTTATTTTGGTAACTTATGCTTATTTTCATGACTTCTTTGGAGGGTGGTTTTTTTTATAGGAAAATAAAAATGAATTATCCAGAATATTTAGAGTGTTTTTATTTCCATATTGAAAATATAAAAAAAATGTATTTGAAAAAATTCAATACTTTATTACTATTATTATTGTCACTAGAAGTTGGAACCTCAAAAAAAATGCACGTGGGTGGCCCAGGTGATTTTTGGCTCCTGAAGTTATCTGAAATCAAATATTCTTGATTATTCTTAATCTATAGACATGTCATTCTGGTCGGAACTACTGAAGTTAAATTAAAAAGGGTGAATAACAAAATGGCGGGCTTTGAAAAAAACTCCTTTTATATTAGCAAAGAATGGGTTTTAAAATAAAAAGTTAGGGATAAAAAAAAATCTCGTTAGTTCCGACGAGAACTATAAGTGTGTAGAATAGTCTGTTAAAATTTGAAAGCAATCGGTTCAGTATAAATAAAGTTAGGACCCAGGCCGACCATGAAAACAATGTTTTGAGAAAAACGCGTTTAAAGTTCAACAACTCCGGGAGAAAGGACTTCGAGACGCTCTAGGAAACTCGTTATAACTCCCGAAATATTTCGAATTTCTGTATAAGATATTCAAGGTATATTCTCAAGACATTGCACTTTTAAATTAGGCTAAAAAATTTCTATTTTTTAAACCCAAGTTACCAGACTACTACCTTAATGTGACATATAATCAAAACAACGAAGTTCTGAATATAAAATCATTCCACCATCCATCCACAACTTCTTTTGCAGCAACGAATTCGATGAATTTTCCAATTTTCGAGTACTTTTTTCACTTAATCAAGTCGTATGTCATAAAAAATACGTTCACTATTGACTTTTAAAGCTTGAAGAGAGTCTAGGTTATTGCTAAAGACTAATGACTTCAAATAAGCCCATAAAAAGTAGTCTAATGATGTTAAACAAAACTTCTTGGAGGCCATTTAATGTCACAATTTCTTGAAATAATTGAATCTCTAAACTTTTCTCACAATAATTCAGTTGTTGCATATTTTATTTGGCACGTAGCCCCATCTTGTTGGAACCACAAGTTGTCAAGATCAACTTCCTTCAATTGCGGCCATTAAAAGTTGGTTGTCATCGATCTACAACGCTGACAGTAACATTGTCATCAGCCACATTTCGAAAGAAGTACGAACCGATGTTTCCACCAAACCAAAACCCACATCAAGCTGTCGATTAATGTGAATGTAATGGTTGTTCGTGAATAATTTGTGGATTTTCTTCGCAACAGAATCAAGAGTTTTTTTTATTTACCGCACCACTCAGATGAAAATGAGTCTTATAGGAGAAGATGATTTTTTTACGGTGACGGTGACCCAATGGCTTCAGTTCTTGAGTGTGGGCAATTTTATATGGATGCAAGTCCAAATTCTTTTTCAAAATCTGCCAGGTCATGGTTTGGGACACAGTTCGTCCGAGAACGTCCTGGAATCGGCAAATTGGGACCTTCAGCAAAAACTTGTCTGAACGGAAGCAATATTTTCACTTGAACATTAAGTAAAGGTTAAAGAAGTCTCATGAAAACCTCGCTTGGTCCTTCCCGATTCTGACGGAGCTTTTGGTGTTGCATTTATTTATTAATTTGCTCATCAAATAGGTGGCAACACTTAAAAAAACAACTGTTAAACTTGTTACTTCGATAAATTGAAATTAATTTTAAAAAAATTTCAACAGGTGGCAACCTTGCAACTACATTTATTTTAAAATATAAATATATAAATTTATATTTCAACACATTGTGCAAAACTGTTAAATGATTCAGTATTCTGGCGCTGGGTATACGACGAGCGAAACGAAATTTAGTTACGCTACACAATTTCGTTGCAGTTGATTGATTAAGTTTCATTTCAAAAATTATATAAAATTACAAAATTCAAACAATAAATCGAGAAATTTCTTTAAATTATTTTTTAATTTAAAGATTTCCGTTAAGGGAAGGTTGCAAAACAGCCCTTCGAGTAATGAACACCCTAAAACGGTTATAAACTCCATACAAAATACCATACCATAAACAAACAGGTGAAGCGTTCACCTCACACTGCATTACTTGCCACATCATGTCGCCGCCACACCCAAATCACTTTATGACCCGAAAATGAGAACAATCTTATCACTGCAAATCTTATATAATCTTACAGGGGAGACTTTTGTTTACTTAACAAGCGCAACGAGTAATCAAATATATCAAATTAATTTGCATGTCTTTAAGCTTGCAATAAAAAAAATGCCTGCCACCGATTTAACAGCCAGCAAAGGCAACACACACATACATATGCATTGGTATAACAGCACTTGAATGTAACCGCGAACCGCAAATATGAAACCGCCAGCAGTAATAACAACTGCGGCAATCTCAGCACGTCAATCAGAAGCTGTGACCAAATCAACCATTGGCGCAACCGCCTCCGTAACTGAAATTCTTAAATATATATATGTGTGATTGTGTGCGTGCGTGTGTTTGGGTGCCTACATTGAAGCGACTCGCCCTCGAAATGCGCGCGCTGACAGCAACAACAACACTTGTGGCTTACAAATGCAATTATATGTGGCTGCACATAAGTATGTACATATGTGTGTTTGTATGTATGCATGTGCATATGAAATAAACTCAGGAATGAAAGAATTGTCTAAATTGAAAGGCGAGTAATCGCAACACCTACACTTCAATTCGCCATGGCAGATTTGCAGAATTAAGTAGACGCAGTGTACAGTATGCGATCCACACACACACAAACACACACATTTATACTTAGAATAATGTCTGCAGCAATGAAAAATACCAAAAACGCACTGTTGCACACCTCTGAGTTGTTGTTGTTTTTGGTGCTATTGTTTTGCAGCGTCTGGCAGTTGGCGGCAACTGATGGCCATTTGGCTGACTGCAGCAACAGCAATTCAGTGTCTGACTATGCGCCTAACTGCCTGCTTCGATGATTGGCTTGCTGCCGCACTGACTGGAGAGGTATGGAGTCGGCTGAGTCACCACAAAAAATTAGTCACAGACAAAACGACGAATGCTATCTGCATTTTTTCTCAAAATTTTCTTTGCTTTTGTAGCTTTTTGTTTTTGTCTTTTATTCAGCAACAACTTCAAAGCAAGTCTCAGCTAAAATGACATAGTCAGTCAGTCAGTGGCAGCAACGAAAACAACAAATATCACCGTTTAATAAAATATCGAATAGCTGTTCACATATCTACTCATAGTTCAGTGCAAATGTAGACTTGATAATGTACCCAGCAATGAGACGAGAGCGCTAGCAACTAGTTTTTTCTGTGGTGAAAATCAGTTTTTTTAAGAATCTTTGTAAGGCTCTTTATCGTCATAATGAGTGAGCCAGAAGTATTCGGTTCGATATTTGGAAAATCATATTGAGGCAATGGAGTCGCCAAACGGTTGATGGAGGGATATATTGTCAGGTACTCTCTGCCAGCTTTAGTTTCAGATTTCTTAATAATTCGAGTGTATTTCGAGCTGAGGTTGCCGCCATTAAGATGACGGTAGATTTACTGCTCCGGGGTGCAGCCTCCTTCAAGGAAGTGCCTATCCACTTTGAAAGTAGTTCGGCAATACTAACCTTGAGTTCACTAACCGTGCGTTCAAAGCTGATAAAGGAATGCCTAACCTTGTTATCATGGCATTATGTCTCTTTGTGATAAGATTAGGAGGATGGAGTCATGTGTAGAAGTTCAAGCAAATGCGAAAAATTGACTGAGCAACATTCACTTGGAAGTGGCCAAAAAAGATTCTTTTACATATGTCTCAAGCAGCTCACGACTTCTGGTCCTAGACCAAGCAGCCTCTGGGTAACCAAAAACCATCCGTTTAAAGGCGAGCTAGTGAGAAGGGGGTTTGGAACTCAACAGGTAAAAAAAAAACCCAATGAAAAAAAGAAAACAGCCTTGGATGAGAGACCCCCTTTTTCTGACAACCACTGCAAACGCATTAATGATTACGATTTAAGGTATGCGCCTGGAATCCTCAGTCTCGTATCAACCGTTGCACAGCTTGTTGATGTCCTTGTTAGAGTAAAGGCTAACATCACCGCCGTCCAAAAAGTGCGATAGACGGGACTAGGACTGAGACGAGTAGATCTTGGTGGCATTTACTACAGTGGCGGAGTGCAATTTCAGTGTGCGATTCATGTGGGATCGTCGAGACCTGGCATTCACCGCGGTGGAAGAAGGTCTGGTCACAACCCGCTCAGAGCGATGTCTTCAACAAATCGCTGATTTGCGCCCACGCCACGACGGAAAATAGGAACGATGTGACCAAAGATGTCTTCTGTGAACCCTTAGACCGCACCTATGAGAGCTGCCTCCGCCACGATTTCAAAATCTTGCTGGCTTTAACGCCAGGGTGGGTAAAGAAGGCATCTTTGGCACTGCCGTCGGTAAACTCAGCCTCCGTGATGAAACATTCCAAAATGGGTTTAGGCTGATCGATTTCGCCGGAGCCCAAAAATGTGATTATCTGTAGTACTAACTGACTGTCTCCGGATCGTAAAGTCATCAACTAGATCGATCATGTTGTGATAGACGGAAGATACGTCTCCAGTCTCGTAGACGTCCGTACGCTCTCAGGTCCTATCATTGACTCGGACAACTATGATATTTGGTGTTGTTTCCAAACACCATCTATGGCCGTACAATCAACACGAGCTCTTACAATACTGAGTATATATAATCAAAATTGTCATAAATAACTTCAACGATTATTATAGAAGAAGCAAATAAAGTCTTTCATTCAGTTTTAAGTGGTTAATCAATCATCTAATCTCCATATTTATGTTAATGTCAAACTGATACGCAGTTTGATCTTTTGCCAACGTCAAAAAGTTAGAACGAAAATCCAATGTAATTACTTCCATATGAACTGAGACTAGCATTTGTCCAATTTGGACTAGTTTCAGGTTAGGCTAGGGGTGTTGAATTCTTATATAAGGTATTTACAGTGCACTTGTATGTTTATACTCGCAAATGTAAGTAACAACAACAACGATAACAATGCCAGAATAAATGCCGCCAACAAATGTAAATAATTTCATATTTATTTGTTGTTGTTGTGATCATGAAACATTGCTTCGGTTGATTCAATAATATTTTATCTGCACATGTACATACACACATTTCTACATTTAGAGATAAACTTTATTAAAATGTATGAAAAATTTATCTATTTAGCGCGATATGATGTAACGAATATTTGTAATTATTTGATAAAATCTTTAAGTAATGACCTTGATTACTCTATTTACACGAGCATGTTAGCACAAAAGGTAAAAATATTTGCAATGCAGAAAAAAATTATTTACTTAAAGAGATATAATAAAAAGATTACACTCATCTTAGCCACCGAGTCTTCAAGACTCCATATGAATTCATAATATAGTTGTTGCTGGAATTTCATATTAAAATTTTATTTATTTATTTATCAAAATCTTTTTTCTCAAGTATCAACAACGTTTTCGCGAGAATCGCTTCTTGCATGAGTTGGATTCGCCGGAATATGGGGAAATGACGGTGCGTTAAACTGACTTCATTCGGCCGGTACGACCGAGGCGTGATGAATGAACGTCTTTTTAATTTATGCGGCAAGTGCCGACTTTGTCTGCATATTTATCATACGTTTGGTGCTTTTATGTTCCTTTTACACGTTTTTATAGTTGATATCTTATTTCATATTTGTTTATGAATGTTAATGAAAGGCTGTATTATACTGCTATGAGCAAAAAATAGTAAAACATTGTTCATAATTTTAAAATTCTTAATTTGCTCTTCAAAACCTATGTCGTCCTTCGCAAAGTAATCCCGATATCATAATAGAAGAAAACTGTCAGCACAACCTTGATTTTAAACCTGCTTTGGCGTGGTTTTTTCGACTTCGGCTAGCATTTGCGACGATGTTCGGTCGCTTGATCACCTGTTCCAGGGTCGTTAGCATGGATCAAAGACACATCACCAGTAATAATACGTTTCATAACATCCTGGTAGTCGGAAAGCATTGTTTCACAGTGATTCTGGAACCTATCGTGCTCTCACTTCTTCTGATCTTTCAAAATGGTTTTCACTATCCCTTGCAATATTCCACCAATATCAGTAAGATCTCTGATTGTTAATCGTCGATTCTCAGGTACCAATTCCTTCATTTTATTGAGGTGTTGAACATCAGCTGATGTTTATGGTCGTCCTGGAAGTGATTCGTCGTTAACGCGTTCTGGACACTCTTCAAATAATTTGTTTCAATGCAAAGCACTTGCTTGCAACAAGTAATTATCACCGAAGGCCTTTTTCAACATTTTGAATTTTGAATTCTAGAAAAGTATTATTTTTGCAAGGAGTTTTTTTCTTCAATATTCTTTAAGAAACAGACGAAATTTAGCCCAACTTCGAGGTTATAACATGTAAACTGAAAAGTGGGAAATAAAATATGAATTCATTAACTGTTCTATCGTCGCCTACAACCTCTGGGACTGATGGGAACTTTCTCTTTATAACCCGAAACAATAAGGATCATATAGCACTTCAAACTTTCATTTCAACCAGCCGAAGTTGTTAAAGTCTTTTGAGAATTCTAGGGTATTCATAAGTATATCCATACATATATATGTACGTAGATATTATGAGCAATAAAAATCGATTGTATGGTTTTATAGCACTTTAAAACTTTGCAATTCAATATTTGTATTAATCAAAACAACAATAAAAGCATTAGAACCAAAACGTAATACATAAATACATATTGCCGTTCGGAGAAGTTCTTTCTGACGTATCTTTGGCGCGAACATTTTACTAATTGGGCTCCTTATGAAGTTAGAAAAGCTCATTAGGCAAATTTACATGCAATTTTACGAAGAAATTCATACAAGGTTAATAAAAAGTACTGAAATTTCAATCGAGTAGCCGGTGACAAGGGACCATGTCCACAGAACCGCTGATTGTTATACTCCACGGTGGTGACAATTGAGTCAGGGACTCTCAACTCGACAGCATTCACCCAAATTACTTCAGGAAGGTTTTCTGTCGCTAGAACAATAACAAGTCGAGCTTTAGTAGTAAGTATTTTTGTGAAAGTGTCCATTTACATTTCAACCTTCCTTAAATGGAATACCTCTTGATGGACTCTGGGCTCACACTCTAACATATTCGCCAGATCCTACAGCTTTGTTCTTTTTTGACGGGAGTTAAAGTTATACCTGAGATTATAGTAATTACTGGATGGAATGGGATATTATACCCATTTTTTTGGAAATTTAAGGAATGAATATTTAAAGCAGGGCAAAGAGTTATGATCAGATATATTTTCAGACAAAAATATAAATATAATTGAGCTTATACCGGAGACGGGGACCAATGAAGGTATTATAAATGATGAGCTAATCTTTTAAGCCTTAATTTTATGGAACTCTGACACGAAAGGTTCACAAACATATTTTTTTTTTTTTTTTTGCGTAAAGAGAAAATCCGAAATTAAGCATGCATTTGAGGACCTGTTAACGCAAGGTCGCACTAGAAGTGCAAGCCATTGCTGGCAATCTGGTTGAATAGCTGGTAAAGCTTCTCCAATTCACGTAGTGAGTTGCGAATTGAATTTCTTGGCGAATCGATGACAGTTTCAGAGTTAGTTTGGCGATTGTGACGAATGCTTTAGTTTCACGTAGTGATTGTAAACGAAGAATAGCGTCAAAGAGTTCAAGTGTGAACAAATATTTTTTATTCAATGGGAAAGCGGAATGGAAACAGGATGTTTTTACATAATTTTAACAATGAAGGGACAACATTGACATAATTTTGAAGAATGTAAAGGAAATTTGTGTTTGTTTTTTGCAAAAAAATTCGAAGTATTCTTAAATAAATTGAACAAAATGTTGCGTAAGATTAAGGTTAATCAACTTGAACGATCAACATTATTTTACAACTTTCTTCGAATATCCATGTGAACTGTAAATTTACATTTGAAATATATACAAAAGACAACATATATGTAATGTTGATTTCTTTGTTTTTGGAAGCATTAAAGCCAAAATGCCGACAGTTTACCGCGTCAATATTACCAACGCGGGTATTTGTAGTATATTTATGTATATACATACTACATATAAATATTTTCGTTTTTATACCCTCAACAGCGTGAATTAAGCTTTCAATGAAGTTTGTAACATATAGAAGGAAACATCGGAGAATCTATAAAATACATATGTAATAGGTCAGCGTGACAAGCTAAGTCGATTTAGCCATACTCAATTTTCAAACGTTCTTTGCTTACCAAGAAGCAGCTGATTTTATTGGAACCGCCGATATCGAACCACTGTAGCACATAACTGTCATACAAACAGTAAGATCGAAACGAACGAAAATCAAATTTTTGTACGGAAAACTTTTTTCCTTGAAAATATATCTTTATGAAATTTGGTACAAGTTATTGTCTCAAATAAAGCTGTAATCTCAGAAGAAATTGTTTCGATCGGACCAATATGGTATATAGCTCTCATACAAAATGAACGACCAGAAATAAGTGCTTCTTTGAAAAACTTTTTCATTAAACGAGATATGATCACGAAATTTGTCACGGATTATTATCTAAAGCAATTATGCAATCTCAGAAGAAATGGTTCAAATTGGACCACTATAGCATATAGCTGTCATACAAACTAAACGATCAATGTCAAATTCTTTTATGGAAAGCTTTTTTGTTTGAAAAGATATCTTCATGATATTTCTTACAAAATAAACATTCAAGTAACTCTACAGTCTCAGAAGAAATCCTTTTAGATCGAACAACTATAGCATATATCTGCCACACAAACTGAACGATCAAGTTTTGGTTCTTGTATAGGATTTTTTTTTTAAAGGGTATAACAACCAAAGTTAACGTGTCATCTTGTTTTTTGTGCAGATAATTATATATGCATTTATGTATTGTTCTTTTACTAAATTTAATCAAAGCACATAAAAATCCAGAGTACATTCAACTTTTTAATTATTTCAATATAATTATTTCTTCAATTTTATTGCAAGCATCTTCACATTTAATTTTTAATGCTCGCATAAAAACACATACACATACAAACATAATATGTAAACATATAAAATGACTAACTAAAATTTTTATGTACGTCCGTATGTATGTGTATGTTAGGCATATGTGATAACATGGCTATAAAATAGAAAAGTTAAGTGTCAAACTTGATTGCTGAAAAAAAGAAACAAAACAACAAAACGAAGAAACGAAGAAACGAAAATTTCGCAGTAAACAATTCAAGGAAATCGAGAAGCGCACGTCTACGAAT
Organism: Bactrocera zonata; assembly: GCA_037783105.1. NCBI lineage: Eukaryota > Metazoa > Arthropoda > Insecta > Diptera > Tephritidae > Bactrocera > Bactrocera zonata. The sequence goes on from JBAWJQ010004285.1 coordinate 476,577, forward strand.
ATTTCACTTTAATTCGCTGCAATTGACTCTGTAATTGAATCACTCAACGGCGCAGAGTTTGCGAAAAAATACGCGCTGCGGAAAGTGAGGCCGAAGCAGCGGCGCAGAAAACCCCAACGCAGCTATGTGTGAATCACATTTGCAAATCTACAAGCAGCACTACTCACACACACAACAACAACAAACAACAACCGCACGCACATTCAATGAGCATTTACCGCACAGCATTGAAGCTCTTTGACCTTTGCCGCTTGCTTGTGGCGTATTTCTTCTAAATTTATACACAATCTCTACTTTCCTTGCTTTTGTTGTTGTTGTTAAAATTTTTATTTTGTTGTGCGACAAATCTGGCGATTTTTTTGCTCCGGTCAATTAATTTATTTCATTTAAGTGATTTTCGTTGCTGCTTGCGATTGCCTCTAAATATTTACACACAGACAAATATATATACATATGTATATGTATGTACTCACATATACGTATATTTTTATACATATTGTGTATGTACTTATCTGCTTATTGCTAATCGCTTGAGTTTGTGTCCTTTGTTATAATGTTAATTGTGTTGTCATATTTTGGCAGATTTATTTGTGCTTTGAATATTTGGTGACAACTTGGCTCTCAGCCAACGTTTGGTGCTTTGTTTTTGTTGTTTTTATAAATGTATAAATGTCTGTTTTTGATTTTTGTTGTTTTTGTTTAATTATAAATACATAGAGAGTTTATGAGTGGTAGAGAGCCACCTGTTTCACTTCGAGGAATCCAAGTGGGTATCAATATATATGTATGTGCATACGTATGTATGCGTAGATTGTTAAGACATACAGACATTTATTTACATAAATATTTGTACATATGTATATAGTTTTGAATTTTGATAGTATATTTTCTTGAAATTAATTATTATTACAGTCATAGCCAGTACTAAAAGTATCTCAGCAATATTTAATATTATTACTCAGCCACCTTCATTATCACATAATTTACAGCATTAATCATAGTCAAAGGAAACTACTACTTCTTGATTATAAGTAGGATCACAAATTATTATCCTCTCTAATACCATGAAATTTGTATTTATCACCGAGTTGTGAAAGAGATTCCAAAAATAAAGCCCTTTCTATCTACACTATAATACCCTCTGTCAGCTATTTCTATAAATTATAATCATTGTTCTAAAATTATATGATTTTGTCTCCTGTTAATAGATGGTTCAGCGCGTTATGTTATATTCACTTTACCCTCTGATACTTCACCTACTATTACTCAATTTCACTAACTAACTCACATTTTCTATTAAAGGAGCTATCTTTCATTCATTCTGCTTTCTAGTTAACAAAAAAAAAAAAAAATATAAAGTCAAAAAGAAATTACTTGTATACAGTTTAATTCAATACAATAAGGATACAATAAGGTATATAACAGTTTTTCCATCGACACGTCAGTTCCCAAGGTTTAGCGAATTCCTGAGAACCATCCGAGAAGAAAATAAGCGGCTTAGTGAAAGTGAAAATAATACAGAACGAAGAACTTTACATATTCATTGGATAAAATCAAACACAAAACTATTTGAAGGATTTATAATTTCCTTATCCCAAATGTAGAGGTTTTAAAAATATCTTTAAAGTATAGGACGGAAGTAGAGGTACAGTTTTCCAATAGCCTCTCTTTGACAGATCACGCGAGAGTCGCGTAAAGCTGGCATGTTATCTTTGTTCAGTATTGCATAGCATTTCACCATGGAAAAACCGGAACAACGTTTACAAATTGTTCAACTTTATTACGAAAATTTCGTTCAGTATAGAATTTGTTTCGCGCACTTTCCTCTAATTATGGTCAACATAATCGGCCTACTAAGCATACTATTCACAACACCATCACCCATCAAGCGACTTAGTATTCATTGCTGTATCATATTAGACCGAATAGGCCACGTTCAGCTCGCAGTGAAAAAAAAATAGCAACGTAAGCCGAGAGAGTACACGAAGACCGTGTTCCGCGGCGTCAAATCGGGATGACGTATGGAACGGCTTAGCACATTTTACGTCGAGATCTTAAATTAAAGGCGCACAAAATAGTTCCACAAAGATCCGACGTTTCGTCCCAAATTTTGTTCAGCGTTGAGGCTCATCTCTGGCTCCCTGGGTATCTAAACAAGCAAAATTGCAGCATTTGAAAGGGAAAACAACCAGAAGAGATTAAAGATTTGTCATTTCATTAAAAAAAAAACGATTTGGTGTGGTTTGTGGCCGATGAAATCATCGGTGTCTACTTCTTAAAAACTGATGCTCGTTATCGCGCCATAATAACCTACTATTTGATGCCTTAAAATGAAATTCGCGATCTCAGCGACATTTGGTTTCAAGAGATCGCGACACTTCTCACACATCGCACCAATCGAGGGATTTATTGAGAAGACACTTCAGTGAGCAGATGGTTTCACGTTTTGGGTCCGTCGATTGGCCACTAAGACTATGTGATATTCCATATTATGACTGCCAGTCGAAATATTTGACGAGGCATCAACAATTGGTCCCAACGGATGAGCCATCTAGGATGTAGCCGCAGAAGACCTAGACTCCGTTGGAAGGACCAGGTGGAGAAGGACCTGACTTCGCTTGGAATCTCCAATTGACGCTACCTTGCGAAAAGAAGAAACGACTGCCACGCTGTTGTTACCTCGGATATAACCTCGTAAGCAGTTTCTACGCCAGTAAAGAAGAAGATTCCATTTGAGGATAATGCCATTTAATTTAATAATTACCATAACTCATTTCGAAACTGTGCAGTTACTACTTTTTTTTTTTACTGTCCCATTATCTAAAGCTAGCTGGCTTTCTAAATTTTATATTTTTAATCTGAGAACACCGAGCAAATGCTTAAAGCTTTTTGAATATGTAAGCGCGAGCCTTAGGTGATTTATCCATGAACTCTTCTATACATCCTTTTTATGAATGCTTTTCCATTAAATGGTTCGAATGCGATAGTGAATATGAGATAAAAAGTTCTTTAAAGCATATATTCAAATATTTTTCAACTTTTTGTAGCCAATTCAAAAAAAGTTATATTTTTATGGTCTCAGTGGCTCACAATTCACTCAAGTTAAATTTTTTCCTCACGGAGATATTTATAAAACGCCAAGGTCTCAATCGAGTAATTTCTCTTTAAAAGCGAATATCGAATAATTCAACGACTAATTACGCGAATCGTGCTTTTCAGCATCTCAGATTTAAATATAACGACCCACTTTCGGATCAACCAACGAAATCTATATCTACACTTTCATACATACAATTTAAATATAAGAATAACAAGAAAATCTCCACTCACCATTTTTCGTTCATAAACAGCCGGTGGTTGTGTCGCGCTTGCATTTCCATAATTATCCCATTCATCCCTAATTACAAAAACAAAAACACATAAATAAATTTGGAAACCAAAATAGAACGAAAGAATTTAATAAAAAAATATTTCATACTCCAATACAACAGCTTCTCACCACTCACACACGCATGCACACAATGCTCACGCTCGATCGTCACTCACCTCTCCATGCGTTGAATGACCGGCATTTGCGCTGTGCTGTCATGTATGCGCACTTGATCGGGTGTGATCTCCTCTACGAAGAGATTACGATTCGCCGGCACTGTGGCAAAGCTATTGCTGCTGCCATCCAAGAAGATCGGACTTAATGGGCGACACGAACCACCTAAAAGCTCATCAATGTTCTGGTGACGTGAAATGAAGAGCTTTTCACCACACACACTCTTACCATATGGTGTGTAGTAATCAGCTGCTTGTTGTGACTGCTGTTGTTGTTGCTGCTGGTGATAGTAAGGTGGTTGTGGTGAGTTGGCGGCCGCTGCTGCATTCGACGGCTGCGGAACGTATTGGGGCTGATAGTAGTGATTCACTTGAACTTTCGCCATTGGAATGTTATCGTAAGGGGATTTGCACTGATTTAGATTGCGCGTTGGTGTTTGTTTGAGTGGCAGCTGTTGTGGCAGTTCTTGCTCAAGGTCGATGGGGCTGGCGCATTGTCCCAACGGCGGTGGTCGCTCTGAATATTCGAAATTGAACGAATTACTTAATTCGGTGCCAAAAGTTTGTTGTTGCGCCCCAGTTAGCTGACCGTTATTGATCCGCTGCACTTCTGTATCGGCGCGATCTACTCTATCCTCACCGACCGCCGCCGCATCTCCATTCGGTACCTGTGCATTTTGTGCGTGTGTCACTTGCTCTTCGTCGTCTTGCAGCCACCAGGCTTTTTCCGTCGAATCACTGCGGTAGATACGTGACCGCACCGGTGCATGTGCTTGTGGTTCGTTCGCTGGCTCTTCGTTGTTTTGCCACCACAATGTTTCATTGGACTTATCGCGCACTACATTTGCGTTTGTTGGTTGTCTTTGTGCTTCTTTGTTATTTGACTCATCCTCATCATTTTGTTGCCACCAAGCTTTCTCGCCCGACTCCACGCGTCGCACAGTGAACTGTTTCTTCATGGGTCCAGACATCCACCAGCGCTTATCATCGCTGGCATTGTTACTGCCGCTACTAGTTGAGCGCTCTACAGTCTGCGATTTACGTGCCGGTAACTTGATGGTGGCCTCAACGACCGCCTCTTCCTCCGCATGCTTTTGCTCCTTGTCGGCTTCACTCAACCACCAAGGTTGCTCGCCGGACTCCACGCGGCAAATCTTCAATTGTATTGTGCCATTTTGTTTCGTTGCGCTATTCGATTTTTCCAAGCGTCCGTTACTCTTACTATCGTCTTTACTATTTTCATTCGAGTCACCCCACCAGGGCTTTTCGGGCGTACAGTGACTTCTTGCGATTTGTTTACTGTCACCATTCACTTTGTAATATGACGCACTTGTTCGCCCATCACTATAATTCGTTTCATTTTGATCATTTTCATTATGCGCTTCTACCGCCTCCGTCTCTACCTGCTCATCATTGTTATCACTCGTCCACCAGCTGTACTTAGCCTGTGATGATGAGTTATTACGCTCATTACAGCTTTGCGTATCCGAATTATTGGTTAATGATTGTGTGGGCGCTGTTGTGGCTTCACTGTGGTCTTCCTCTTCCTGATTGAGTGTTTTCAAATCGACGTCGGCCAAAGTGTCATCGTCGTCGTTACGTAACCACCAGGCAGTCTCACCCGAGTCGATGTGTCTCAACTTGAAACGCATATCGTCCTTTTGGTGATAGCCCAAAGCAGATGCTGTATCTATTTGTCGACTTGTGTGTTGCCACCAACTCGATTCGTCTTGCTCTTCCTCGGACGTAGTGGCCGTAGTCGTGTAGGAATCTGTTACCGCTTCGCTGGTGATCGCCGCCGTGTCGGTGACTGTTGTTTCGTGCGGGAAGTGTGTACTACTAGATTTCGTTGACCTTGTAGACTTGCTACAATCTGGGGTTGCGTTACTATATTTCGTCAGACTTTGCGGACTTCTCGCAGATGTCGATGTCTTATCCTCAAAGCTATCGAGGCTCGTATCGTCACAGTTACGTTTGGACGTCGCGGTGTTTGGTTCTAATTCAGCTACTGTAATTACTTTTGCTGATACTGCTTCCGTACGTGCAGGATCAGTCGTTGTCGTTGTCGTTGTGGTCGCGTTATTCGTTGGCGATGTGTTCGATTTGCTTGCTGCCGTAAGACTGCTGCCAATTAGCTGACCCGTCTCTGAATCGCCCCCCGAATTGTCGGAGCTTTCAATGAAAATCGGTTCGCTATTTGCATCGCTCTGACGAGCAACAAAAAAATTCGATACAGACGACAATCTTTGCAATCGGTTGGAAGACTTCTCTTGCGAGCTGGCGAGTGGCGATCTCGAATTTGTGCGCGATGATTCAACAGCCGCTGCCGCGGGCGTATCGTTTGTACTTGGTAGCGCTGGTGGTTGCTGTGTCGCCTTGCTATTTTCATCTATTCTTCGCTTCGACGACGAATCATTAGAATCACCTGTGCTGTTTGTCGCACACTTTGTCACACCCGAATTATTGGCTGTGTGATCTTTATTGTGGGTGTTGGTATTCTTCTTCTTGCCGTTCTTTTTGTTTGTTTTTCTTGGCTCGCTCGAGCTCTCCGCGCCACTCGATGACGAGGCAGTGGTTGTTGAGCTGGTCGAAGTAGTGGAAGACGTTGACGGTGTGCATGATTTGTGTGCACTATTTTTTAAATTATTATTGCTATTGTGACGACTTAATGATGACGAGGAAGATTTTTTGGCATGACAGCGTGGTCGTGTCTTATTATCACCTGCCGTACTGCTACGTCTACTCGAGGCAGCCGACACACTGCTCACCTCGGAACCAGCACTCGGCGAACGTTCTTTACGCTGTGCCACACCATTCGCCAAATCGTTGTGTGCTTGTTGTATTGGATCTGAGTCTGTGCCGCTACTGGGCGTACGTGACTTGCGTGGACGGTCGGTGGGTCCAACATTCAAAGCGGACTTTCGAAAGTCTTTATTCGGTAGCTTTGTGGGCACATGTGTACTGCTAGAGCTGCTTTTAGTTGGCGACTCAGCCTTTGGCGGTGCAGGTGGTTTATTAGCATTTGTAGTGGCAGTGAGATTTTCGACGGATGATTGTCTGGAGCTGATGCGCACAACTTTGGGTGGTGATAATTTGGACTTGCTGCTGGCGTTTGAGCGTGTACCTTTTGCTGTAGTTTCCTTTTTGGCTTCTGCACTATTGGTACTGGAAGCATTCGAAGAGGAAGACTTTGAGACGGACGACAGTGGACTGTTACTATAACGTAAATTTGTCGACGAATATCGGCTTTCCGTGTGCGGACTGTAAGATGGCACTCGACTACTCAAACCGAAACGTGAATATCGTGTCGAATCATCGAGTCGGTCAGACTGTATTTCCTTCTCTAAAGTTTTACGCTTGCGTGTCGAACGTTGTATAGTCTTTTCAATAGTTTTTGCAATGTCCATGCGTCGTGTTCTTTGTACTGTTGTTGCACTGCCAGGTGGCGTCGGCGATGTGGCTCTGGTGACCACGGAAACAGCGACAAATGTTTCTTCTTCCTCCTCTTCTGTGCTACTACTTTCACTTTCACTCTTTTCCACCACCGTTGCTGGCTGCACGGGTTCCTCTTCTTCGATCTCCTTCTCGTTGGACTTTCTCGCTGCGGTTTCCCGCGCACGACTTACCGAACGCGCATGAAAGTCACTGGCAGTTAAATATGAAATAGATTTGTCCGGTGGCATTGTAGGCGCCACACTGGATGCGCGTCCAACAGTAGCACCGCTACCATACCTCGAATTGTAACTACTACTGCTGGTGGGTTTTGGTGTGGACATACGATACGAATTGAGACCACCATAACCAATCTTACAACTTGTGTCGACCACGGGACTGGGATCTCTCGACTTGCCGCGTAGTGCACGCGAAACTGGACTTGGCTCGCGACTGCGCATGCGATTTGTAATTTCGAGTGCAGCTGGGCTCGGTTCGCGTGAGGAGCCATATTTATTGAGATTACCAGTGGTTGATGTTGTATAACGCTTAAGTTGACTAGATTTTGTGCCATTGAGGTCGACAGTAGAGTCCACTACCGGTGTGGTGCGACTCGTAACACTTGGTGTGTAGCGACTTGTGTACGAGGGTGTCTGCAGGCTTGAAGGTGGATCCCGTTTTATACGGTATGTGCCGCCTGCGAAAGATGGGCGATATGTGCTGGGTGAAGTTAGAGACGTATAGCGTGAACTGCCAATATCATCGCGGGAGGAGTACTGAAAAAGTAATTATGTGAGGGATATGAGTAAAAGCCGAAAAAATATAAAATTAATGAGTTTACTGTGTTACTAAGTGAAATCAATAAAAGGTGACTCAGCTCTTTTGTAAAATTATGTTTCGAAAACTTACTAAAAACAAACTACATATTAGTTCTATATTCCGTGGTTCTTCTTTTAAATTTAAATTACTTAAATAAAGCTCTTTTCCCCCTACCTCAAGCCTGTATAGAAACTTTGAAGAGAAGGTTGCAGTCTTCAGATAGTTATTATCGAACTAGAAAATGTGTTTAACTGCTTATACTCTGAACACGGTAAACTCGTATTAACAGTGTCACGAAGTTTGTAACATTTAGAAGGATACGTCGGAGACTCCATACACTTAAGTATAGCCATGACCATCTGACTACCTGTCCTTACGTCTGTCAGCATTTACGTGAACTAGTCCCTCAGTTTTCAAAACCGGGGCATACTCTTGTAGAACCCCTGAGGTGATCTAATGACAGATGCCCAGGGCATACTAATATTATGGAAAAAACACTTCTCCAGCCTGCTGAATGACAGTGAAAGCATAACATTATGAGGTGATAAACCCGATTTCACATCGATGCCGACGGAGCAGACGTTCCATTGCCCGACCAGGAAGAAGTTCGAATAGCAAGTACCCGTCTGAAGAAGCGACAGCGGCCGATGGATTACTGACCGAATTATTCAAATACAGCGGCGAAGAACTGAGAAGGAGCATGCATCAGCTTCTTCGCAGAATATAGTCTGACGAATCTACGCTGACTACCGTAGGATCCTTACCATCGCATATGAGGTTTTATCGAGCGTACTGTGGGAAAGATTAAAGAAAATCAGCAACTGACCAGATATTCACCATGCGCCAAATCTTGGAAAAGACCCGTGAAAACAGAATCGACACACAATGCCTCTTTGTCCATTTCAAAGCTGCCGCTATCCCCGCAAAACGAATACGGCTGTCTTACGACGTTACGAATTTTTTAGAGAAAGATTCTGCGGAAGATTTATGGATCTTTGCGTATTAGCCACGCCGAATATCGCATTTTATGGAACTATGAGCTATATGACTTATATGACAACATTGACATAGTTCAGCGAATCAAAAGACAGCGTCTGCGATGGCTAGGTCATGTCGTCCGAATGGACAAAAACACTTCAGCTCTGAAAGTATTCGACGAAGTACCTGACGGGGGAAGAGGGAGACCTCCATTCCGTAGGAACGACCAGGAGGAGAAGGACCTGGCTTCGCTTGGAATCAGTAATTGATGCCAAGCAGCGAAAAGGAAGAACGACTGACGCGCTGTTGTAAGCTCATAAGCGGCGTCCACGCCAATCACCATCAAGAAGAAGCACAATGTCAACCAGAGGATCGGAATACTATAATTACTTCAATTCCGATCCTCTGGTATAAATAGGTGAAATTGCAAAACGGCTAGTAATGTAAAAAAGCTTCAGACAGCTCAGAAATATAAAAAAATATATAATAAGAGTTGCCAGATGTTCAAAATTACAACCTCAAATATAACAACATGTGCTTCAAACTCAACAGATTTACTTCGACATTGTTTTGGAAAGGCAGTGTCCTTATTATTAAAAAAAATACTCACCGCACTTGATCCACTCGGCTTATATGACGACCCCAAACTGGTTTTCCACGGCGTCTGTGAAGAGAAAGAAAACTTATTAAACACAAGAGAAAATGAAATTAATAAATTCTAAGTTGCGGCTTTCGAGAACTGAAATAGTAAACGTGCATGCGTGCCATTGTCCAAATTAATGAGAATTAATGTTAAAGTGCCGACCTGCCACACAAAGAAATCACGCATCCCGCGCCACAATTGCGCCATAAATAATAATTAATGATATGTTCACAATGACTTGACGAACAAACATGCCACAAAGACGACCCATAAACATAAGTACATAATAGTAGACATGTATGTATAAGCATGTGGCATACCACAACATGCAACATATTGCACTGCAGCAAGTTGCATGGAAGTTTGTGCGCCCCAAAAATGAACCAAATCAAGTGCATAAAAGCCATTCAGAGATTTCTACGAAGACACAGAGTCATAGATATATGTATGGTATATACATACATACATACTCATACACATATGCACTCATTTCCATGCTGTATTTGGCAAAAATATGTAAATTACTCCGCGCGCTATCGGTGAAAGGGGCAAAAATGGTTTTCCACATTCTTGGTTGCGCTCGTCATTTGTTTGTTTGTGTGTACTTTCACTACAAATCTTCACATAACCACATACGTGAAGATCTCTACGTAGTTCACATATGCTCATATATTTTTGTACATGCTTTACGAATGCTTTCTTTGTCGACTCCGCGCCATTAAATGCACTCGTTGTCGGTACGGTGTTTTACCTCAGTGAGTTTTTCAATTAATTTCGGATGTGTAAACAGATTCATTTCGATTATTTCAACATCTGCGAGATTATAATTGGCACTGACTTCACTTCGAGTGTGCGGACAGATCAGCATAAAGATTCAGTGGTACAAAAATAGAGTTGAACATTAGGGTGCGACAATTATATAAAAACGAATTTTAATGAATATTTTCCAAATTATAAAATAAATTTCATGGCAAAAGATACTTAATTGTTTTATTAAACTATTTTTAAAGTGAAAAATGTCTTTAATGATATACAAAATTTTAATATTTTTTATTATTTTTTTTAGAAAAAAAAACATTATCGAGCTTCTTATAAATAAAGCTGAAAAGTTTAGTGACTTCACTGCACAACCGCCATTACCAATTTCGAGTGGCATAGTGTGCCCGGCCGTTCTTCACCTCCTCTCTAGTACAAGCCAGCCGTTTCACCTCTTCTTCCTTCAAGCTGAATTTACCTTCGAGAGGGTTGCATATAATACCACACTTGTGCCTTCAACCCATTTTTGCTTGGCTTTTACAGGGCCCACTCTAGTACTTCACATACATATCACCAATCATATCGAGCAAAGTCAGCCGAATATTCGAAACTCCTGATAATAGTTATATGGGGGGTAGGTCAAGTTTTGCCCAATTTTATTTATTTCAGGCACACTGTTATGAAGAAAATATATTCTGTAATTTTCATTGATTTAATCCAACATAAAATCACCTGAAAATGTTTATATTAGGTATATGGGGGTTCAGGGGAGTATTGATCCGATTCAACCCCTTTTGATACACAGAAATACTATTGTCAGGAAGGGATTTTGTCTGAATTTCAATTTTATATATCTTGCTGCCAGAGCTGGTTCTCGATCGCCTGCACAGGAGAGCAAAGAAGTTATTTTTCCCTTCCCGCGTTTATGCTTATAGCGCTTTCTTGGTCCTAGTCCTCAGGGACTGCGAACCCGTGCGCTGTAAAGCTGTTTTGGCAGTAGTACTGCAACCAGCGCAACTTGCCTCCGTTGCAGTGGAAGTGTGGCCGCTTCCGATATAGCTCATACGATCGCTGTGCCCGCCGGTGATAGCAGCCTCGTTCTCCACGTTCGTTTGGACTGATATTCCAGTTTGCTTCGTTTTTTTATTAACCTCCGTTTTGCGTTGTTGGTTGGAGGATCTCTTGACCTAGCGTTTTATACCTACTGCCAGATACCTCATTAGCAATGACTGCTATATTACCCATTCACCTACTTCTAATGATGCATACAAAGCAGTCCAACATAAGAGGATGATTGGGAAAATACGCCAACCTTTAGGAACCGTCTGACTCTGACAGAGACCAGCTTGAGATCATGACATTGTAAGCAGCGATATCCATTGTCCAGTCAACAACCGCCTTTGGGATACAACTAAGAGAAATTATTGCCAAATCGTCCTATAGTTAGAGACAATGCGGTCACTTAGTTATCATTACCGTCCTACAGTGTCAACTGACACAGAATGAAAAAATCTTGATAAATTGTCAATCTTGTTAAATTAGCAAGATTAGGGCCGTTAAAGTCCCACTTCTATCGTTCCTTTTTTTTTTTTTTAAATTTAAATTAAAGGATTTTTCGAGGTTCTAGAGTGATGTAAAATATTGAGGTTAATCGTCTGAAAAGAAAGATAATCTCTTATAGAAAATAAACTTAATGTGACATACTAGAGGCTATGGTTAGTTCAAGATGTAGTTATAAATCCCTGCTACTATCAAGTAGAAAGTGATCTGTACTCCAAGATCTAGGTTTAAAAATTAAGAAAATTCATTCTTCGGTGTATTATTTGTTTTTTCTAATATCCTTCTAGAACCGACTTCCCCTAGTTGTCGAATAGTTTTTTAACACATCTTAAGGACTTGAATCGATTATTAGAAAAATCATGCCAGGTCTGAGACATCCAAATACCGATTTCAAAAGTTCCGAATTCAAATGGTTTGGACTGTCAGTCTTCTGCCAAGTTTTGTAGATAAAAAGACCTTTCATTTTAGCTTACTAACGTTCACCTGGGACGAAAATGGTTTTGTGGTTTTGATTTTGAACTTTGGAGATTTTTTTTTTGCATTTTCTAAAAAAAATTTACCATTTTTTGTATGCATTTTTATACCATCAGAAAAGTTGGAAAGTTTTCTTTAATCTTTTTTCGATAAAAATTTAAAAATAAATTTCAAAGCGATGATTTATTTTTTCTTATATCTATTATACGATACAGAAATTAAAAAAATTCTTACAGCTATAAATTCCACGAAGCATTAGTAATTTGTTCCATTTCGAAGTATTTAAAAAAATGTCCCACCCTAATGTCAATACACCAAGAATCAGCTAGATATTTAGTGTATATTTAGATCTATGCTCATAACATTTTTACAAGTAAATACGTATATCTTTTTTTGTCTGTGTTGATTCGGTGCTTTTTGTCAAACGTGCAACATATCTCTGCAATCGAAATCGAAATAGAAGCTTCCACTTGAAAAACTTGAAGCAAAGTAAGCACAACTACTTGTTCCATCTATTCTTGGTAAACAACTTTCCACATAGAAAATATATTGCAGTACACATATATACTATATACGAGTATATACAATACATATTGCGCACAGAATACGAAATTCCAAAGCAAAATTTCAAAAATAGTCCAGCTGAGCCTATTTTTATGCCGGAATGCCATTGAGACGTTGACATTTACCACATCTTAGCAATAAATACTTACATACAGATATACGGTACTTCGAGAAAAATATTCACATTTATTTGTTGGCGTTTAATTTATTTATTTTCCACATTACAAGCGAGTGGCACCGCCTCAGCCGTCACCTTATGTTGTTGGTCGGCCGATTGCAGCCAATACATGGCGCGGTCCTCCAGCCTATGTCGCCACTAGCGGCGTTCATTTGCGGCATATGGAAGAAATCACTTTCGCATCACTTTGGAATTCGCGATTTTTAATTGCTTTAGTGTTGCAGACTGATTGAAGTGTGTCTACTGTGTCTTTGTCTTACATATTGCGCAAATTGCATTTTATTATTCTTGTCACATTTGGTTGAATACGCCTCGGATATGAAATAGTAAAGGGATTTTGTGTAAGACGAAAGTAAGTGCAAGAAAATTTATTGTCAATAGCCATATCTGACGATTTGAAGGATATAAGTTCATATTATAGTTAGCTGGATTCACCGAGAACTCACAAACGAAACTATTTCACGTCTTGGCGTTAAGCCGAATTCCTCAATATAAACATACTAAGACTGTTAGAGATAATTTATAAAAATATACTACTACTAGCTCACGATAGCATTACCGAAACATACAATTTTGGGACCCTAAAAGAGTTCTGAACTAAGGGCACCTACCAGAAGAGGAGTACCACATTAAAATAGCCTCAGTAAGTTGTCACAACCATACTCGTCTATCGATCTGTATATTTGAATCCAAAACAGTTTCCGATAACTTGTCTTACATAGAAAATTCTTCATATATATTTATTTTAATATAATATGAACCATTTTGTAAGATAAAACCAAACTGAAGAAGCTGAGTACTATTGGATCTATAACTATAGTCGTAGCGTAACTTGATTATTATTCCATTCTTCCATTTTAATATTCTGAAGATGTGTTGGAAAGCACTTGTCGAAAAGCTTATACTATAACATTTCTTTTAACAACATTTTTTTGGAAGACGAAGAACCTACTAGGCAGCCAAAAAGTTTGAAATTGAACGACTGGAAACGTTATTCCATGAAGGTGATGAAGATTGTTGCCAAATGCAAGAATAGCTCACAGAATCTTTGTGAGTCGCTAAAGCGCCAATTTCTAAACGTTCAAAAATAGCCGGATACATTCGAAATCAAGGTAATCGGTTGCTAAATGAATTGAGCCCCAGAGACCTTGAAAGACAATTTTAAATGTTAGAAATGCTGCTTAAACGTTTCAAAAAGAAGTCGTGTTTTGTAACGGACTGTGAGCGGTGAAAAAAAAATATCCTTTATGACAACCTTAAAGTCAAAAAATCCTTGCCAATCGTCCAAATAAACGGTATACCCGAATATCTAAGCTAATGCTCTATATTTGGTTGGATGAAAAAGGCGTACTGTAATAAGAGCTTCCAAAACCGACTAAAACTAAAAGGCGATCCGCTTCGAGTCTCTTTTAAAGAAAAAAACACAACTTAGAATCTCATGGGGAATGTTTATTATCATTCGAAAGAACATTGCTTCGTTTTTATTTTTTTGAAGACTATCTCTTTCAAATGTTGGCATTTAAAAAAAAAACATATGGACCGGCCCACAAACCACACCAAACCGTCGTTTTTCTGGAAGAAATAGTAGTTCTTGAATCTCTTTGGGCTGTTCTTGATCCCAATCGGCAATTTTGCTTGTTTACATAGACCATTGAGCCAGAAATGAGCTTCATCGCTGAACAAAACTTGGCTTAAAATTTCGAAAAGTTTTTTCTCACTCGACTTTTAGCTAAAACCTTGCTCTCTACAAATTGTACTGGTCGCTGCAGAATTATCTCTCAGTAAGGCTTTTCAAAACAGAGCAAATATTGAAAAACGGCTTGATTAGTTTTTGGTCACCAAACCGGCACAATTCTTCTGTGAGACAGTCTACAAACCTCCAGATAGACAGATAGATACCCAAATTGTATAGTACAAACTAAAATACTTTAAATATTTATTGATATTTAAGATGTTTCTTGCCAAATTACTGGTTTTCTCATAATGCACATACATAAAAAATTACCGTCACTTCTGGAATAAATGTACATATGGTACACTCCTTTCCAAGTTTAGACTGAAGAAAAACAATTTTGGAGTCATAATAAAATATTGTTTTGGTGATGGAAATAGCTGTATTTACAATCGCAGCTCTCATTAAGTTGATATTTTGGTGAAAACAAACCGAAATGTTTTCCTCATTAGCAAAATATTAGGCAAAAGTGCGAAAACTCTACTCATTGACATATTTGGGTCAAAGAACTGAAAGAAAGCTCTTCATCTTTACTTAGACTTTAACAAAAAAAATTTGCGGTCTAAATTGAAAAGAAAACACAGAGTCCAAACTAAAACATAATAATAAATAGTATAAAGATTTTTTTTTTCACAATAAATAATGTACAAAAACCAAGTATTCAAGTATTCTATCTCTGCCTATTAATGCTTTTGAAGTATTTCTCCAACGTGTGTTCAATGAATTTAATACTCAGTACAGCATTCATACACACACACACACAATTTTTCGTTTAAATTTCATTTTAATTGTTTTCTGTAAAACTTTCGGCTCAGCGTTGAAAGATTTTCGTTTTTTTTTCTTAAATATTTCTTACGTATTGCAGAATAAAGATTAAGTAATTTTTGGCACATTCCCTCAGACGATTTCATCAATGTAGTGTAAACATTCGCGTGCCAACTCGTCGAATACCATAATTGAAGTCAAGAAAATAGACGAAGCCAATGTGTCGAACATGCAATGCTGCTCTAAGTGCTTACTAATGTACGATTGTTAGTTTGTATTAAATAAAACAATATATATATATATATATATGTATAAATATACGAAAGCCGAAGCAAATTTCACACCACGCGAGTTTTAAACTGTTAAGACTATAAAATTGCATAAACCTTTGTATGTGTTGAGTTGAGTTCTAAATGTAAACAACAATGATTTTCGCCTCATTATTACGTTAATCTATGACATAATGAAATGCGCAGCGAAAAAAAAAATCCATCACTTGGCATATTAAATTTGGTTAGTTCATTGAAAAAGTGGTTCTTCTTCTTCTTCTCTGATGCGGCGCTAGCTATTTTGAAAGAGATAATGGCAAGATTTGATTTAATATGAGCGAACTCAATGGTGGTCCATTTGTAACGGCAGCTATATTTTACTCTAAAGAAATATATTAAGCATAACAGTTAGGGAACAACGTTTACAAATCGTTCAACTTTATTATTTTTTATTTTTATAATCAACATAAGCCTACTAAGCGCAACACTATCTTCAATCTTGATGCCCAGCATTCATTATTGAATAATATTCGGTAGAATAGACCAAGTCCAGCACGCAGTGAAGAGCCTGAGAGTGCACACTAAGACCGTGGAGAGTCGATTTGGCGCCGATCGTAGCAATTCGGACTGACTCATGGAACGATATTTTACATCGAGATTTAAAATTTATGGCGTACAAAATATAGCTTATGAGCTCTTGAAAAGATCCTGGAGGATCCGACGTTTTGAGCCAAATTTTGTTCAGCGATGATTCGTATTTCTGGCTCAACGGGTATGTAAGTGTATAGTGTGTATGGTAAACAAAATTGCCGCTTTTGCGACGAAGAACAACCTGAAGAGATTCAAGAGTTACCATTCAATCCAGAAAAAACAGCGTTTTAGTATGTGGTTGTTTTGTGGGTTAGTGGAATCATCGGCCCATATTTCTTCGAAAAGAAAGCCGGTGAGAACGTAACCTCCATGGACGACCGTTACCGCGCCATGATAACCGACTTCCCATACATCGCATCAATCAATGGATTTATTGAGAGAACACTACGGTGAGCAGAT
Source organism: Bactrocera zonata (assembly GCA_037783105.1). Taxonomy (NCBI): domain Eukaryota; kingdom Metazoa; phylum Arthropoda; class Insecta; order Diptera; family Tephritidae; genus Bactrocera; species Bactrocera zonata. Next base: position 493,340 of record JBAWJQ010004285.1, read on the forward strand.
AATTTCACGTTTTGGGGCGATTGATTAGCCACCAAGATCGTATGATATCACAACGTTAAACTTTTACATGTAAGGAAATGTAAAGTCTAAAGTCTCTGTGAATAATCCCGCTTCGACTTAGGCCATGGAGCGAAACACCACGCATTTCATTCGCCAGTGACCAGCCGAAATGCTCGAACGAGTCATCGAAAATTGAACTCAACGGATGGAACATCTGAGACGTAGCCGCGGCCAATATTTGAGGGAGATAAACTTCAAAAAATAAATGACAAAAAATTTTTCTTTCGAATGATAATAAACATATCTCAAAAAAAGTATGGAAGCTCGAAATAGATTACCTCTTAAAATAAAAATTGTCCAGGTACATATATAAGTATTGTTACCTTTAGACTTCAAAACTTGTTTTTATTCTACCATAATTACTTTAGACCGGCCCTAGGATGCCTCCAGACATATCTACCTTGAAGAAATTGTTTCAGCAACATAGGAACATAATTCCCACAGCTAGTAAAGTTAAGGGGTTAACCAGAGAAATATTTTAGCATATTTCGGTCTCAAGCATACATTCGGATAACTTTAACAAAACTTGTTTTAATGCAAGGAATAAGCCATAACAAGACCTTCGAAACAAACTCCAAGGCCAATTTAAGCATGCCATGTCAACGTTTGCTTGTTGGTGAGTTTCGACGCCATATTCATAAACCCTTGTCTCACCTCGAGGATTGATGTGTTTGATGAGTGTTGAGTCCTCAGCTATGTTGTCAAACCTTACTTTTGTGACTTCAAACACAACGATTTTCAAGCACTTCTGAAACATTTTCATCGATGACTATGATTTCATTGGAAGCAAAACATTTAGAGCAAAGTCCTTGATAATTTTTTTCCATTGTAAAAAAGTTTAAATCCGGGTCAGATATTATCTAATTGTATATAATTTTAGTCTATGTATTATCTTGTGTAAACTTAAGTCTTCAGCAGAAGATCTAGATCCTAATTATGGAATTGTTCTAACAAAATAAAGTTAAATTCTTCATAACCGGACATTCACCGTCGCAGTGTCCGACTATAGGAACTGTCCAAATATGGGGCTTTTGCCACTGTGTTCAAATTTATTCTTAGAGTCAGAAGCTCAGAATTATAGTTTTGCTGAGCTAATAAATGTGATCCAGGAAGGCATTAGTGAATGAATATCTTAATGACAATTATCCTATTAGTTACCGTTGAGCCACCGCGAAACAGATGGCGTCAGTGCAAATCAATATGTTTACTCTTAACATTTTACGTATTGTTATTAAAAAAACTGCCTCAAAATACCAAAAATTAAAAGCGAGAATTATAAATTTTACACAATTTTCTTGACAAATTTTATGGAATCATTTCCGTTCATCAGAGATAATTTGAGCGAAAAAATATCAAGCTAGTGTCCGTATCTGGACATTGGAGCGTTTTCATATCCGGTTATGAGAAGTGCTTTTGAATAATAATGAAAGCCCTGTATTCGTGAAATATTGTCCATACCCTATAAAGTATATACAATGTAAAAATGATCAGCGTGATGAGCTATTCTAGCTTCGCGCAGGCAAAATTAACCTCTTTCCGGTTTCCGGTTTTTTTTAGAATTCGAAATTTTAGAACACATTTTTTAACAACGATCATTGCACTGCAGAGCAGCTTCTGGTAGGACGTCTAGACAACTTCAGTGTATAGTCCAAAAATTATATATTTTTTTATATTTAATTACCTACAATTGATTCCAGCTGTCTGTAAAAAACAGCATATATGTATGTACATAATCCACTCACTTAATTCCTTTCTCAAGAATAAAGTAAAAAAATACCCATTTCCTCTTAAGCAAACTCATTCAAAAAATGAGCTCATATATCCACACAAGCATCTTCTCGCCGATTTATAATTATTTACTAGTCACAAAATAAATGTCAGAAGTACTTAACTAAATAGAAATGAATAAATGTTTGCCTTGCTTTTCGTACTACCCACAGCAGTTCCACCTTTCAACACGCGCCAACAATAGCATTACTGCAACGCGTGCAACTGCTGCACACTTTACGAGCGTCGTCAACTCAATCAATAAAAGTTGCGCGGAAATTTATTTGGCTTTGCACTATTTTCAGCCTTTCAGCCAACTGCTGCACTTATTTTTAGTGGAATAATTAATTGGAGATTTCTTTAAACTTGAATGCGAGCGGCGATGCACACAAATTGAGCGCTATAACGGTACACCCATTCGTGTGTAGTCACGAGTATAAATAGGCGTACAAATTTATTTTTGTGTATATGTATATACATATATTCATATGCATGTATGTATGTATGTATGCGTGTGAACACACTTACATTCATCATAGATTTATTTTCGTTTGGAACCACTACCAGCCCAGTCCAACCCGTGCAAACGCTGAAATTACTCTCGGCATGTTGTTCCTGTGGTGTTTGCGTTTAATATATGTATGTATGTATATATTTGGATAGTTATTGCAACTAACTTGCAGAATTTCTTATCTTTCGAAAAGAACTATATTTTTCTGAAAAATTATTATTGCATATAGAGTATCGTAAGTCAAGATTATAATATACATATCTTGACTTACATCAAATAATTGAATAATAATACATTGCTTTAATTATCCTAAAACTAATATAATATATATATATGTACATAAAAATGATCAGTATCACAATGCGAAAATGAGTATTTCTTTAGCATTTTAGAATTAGGCTTAGCACCATCCAACTTTAGGTGAGATTCTACGTCCCAACAACTTCTAGTTGAACTAATTTTATTGTATTATATACTCGTAGTATAGTGAAATTTACTTGGTATCTTGGTATATTTTCGCAAATTTCGTGTGCGGAGTCGTTTCGAATATTGGAAAGGCTTACGAAGATCCAGTTTTTGCGCGACTCATCCCAATATAGCTGATTTTCTTTTTCAAAAAGAGTACCATAAACAGGTCTCTTTGAATGTATTTTTGCCTTATAAAATACGATTTTACGTTCAGGAAAAGCATTATATAATAACTACCGATGAGACATGGATTTATGAGTTTGACATGTCAACAACACAATAATCACCGGAATGGAGGGAAAAAACACGAGCCGAAACCAAAAACCCACACTAAAACCGCTAACAAATCATGATATACGTAGTTTAGTACATCATGAGTGTGTTCTGGAAGCCGTACTGAATTGTGGTAGAACAATGACTAGCGCTATTAAATCGAGCCACGATTGTTACCGAATTTAAAGCAAAAAATGCAATGAATACCATCGATCAACCACCTATTCACCAGATTTGGTTCCATGCGATTTTTTCTTGTTCCTCGAACTGAAATTACCGTTCCGTGGAACCCGTTTTCAGACGATCGGTGGAATAAAACAAAATTCCCTGAAGGAGCTAGCTGAGACTATCCCAAAAAGTGCTATGAAAAGTTTTTCGAGAATAGGAAAAATTTTTGGCATAAGTGTACATCTGGTGTGAATTACTTTGAAGCGGAACAGTAAAAATTTATAAATAAATAATTAAATAATTTTTGTTTTATTTACAATTCTCGCTCCTTTTTTATCACAAGTTATAGTTAACTTTACGCCAAATTTATAGGTCAATATATAAGTTATCTCAATAAATTTGCGTAAATATAAATATGTTCTTAAGCAGACCGTAAATAAATTTCAAAGTATAAGCTATCAATCCAGCCTCTAACCCTTATTTGTATATAGGCGATGTGATCCCAATTCAAAAACATGGATGCAAGAGTATTAATCCTGCACCTGGAGATCACTGTGCAGTCTATCAACAAGTACTCAGAAAGTTTCCAGCTCCTTGTTGAACTGGAAAGTCCCACAGGATTTTTGAATAAGTGTTTCTTGAGCTTACAATCGCCAGTGCAAAATCCGAGAAGCGTCCGGAATTCGTTTCCCAGGGGGTTGATTACCTTTGTAAAGCTGCTACGATTGTAACCACCCATAAGCAACTTGGCCTGACGCATGCCTTAGGAGCTGTGGACAATACTTCTCTCTACCTATTCTTTCCTCCTTGCGGAGTAGCATGTATGTTAGCCAATATATTCGATATTTATATGGGTACTTTTTTTCTTTTTTGATCTGGGTAAAATTCGGAGTTTTGATCGTAACCGAACAGCTCATAGTAGATGATTCCCTGCCAATCCCACCAAAAACATAGCAAAACCTTCCCAGGCGCCAATCTTGACATAAAGAATAAAATAATGAGATCCTAATTTTGATTTCTTAGCACTTTCTCCTCAATTGTTCAGTCTTTCCTAGGCTGAGATTGAAACATCTCGGCAGTCTTAACTTCAGCGAACCAGGAGTCATAGCCGAAATTGACATTAGCCGTCTCCACAAATTTGTGATAAGATTTGCCCGTTTTGAGGGTCTTATTATCTATAATATAAGAGCTTCAGATAACAGAATAAATGACCGTATTAGCTCTCCAAGTGAGATCTTTATTAGGATCGATCTCATAGCTTAACCGAAACAAACCTAGGTTTGATTACCTGTCCCAGGTTAATTGTTTATGTTTCATCACAGTTGAATTATCTTTTTTTTTTTGATTCTGTTAGGACTATTTTAACGCATTTGTTTGCTTCGAAACTCAAATTGAAGTAAATAAATTGTCCTTTTATTTCTTTTGATGTAAGCACTTGAGATCATATATTTTAAAAGAATGCAACCCTGTTTCTTATTTACTATCAAATAAATATTAAAATATTTTATTAACTTAAATAGCGTAAAATTGTGAAAATAATGAAGTTGGGGTTAGGGGAACAAACAAATATTATATATATCAAAGTGCCCACACTACATAACATCCGCTAATGAAATGGCATTAAGAGAATATTTTCTCGCCCATAAAGAGAATTCCTTTGTTGCAAATGTCTTCATTGTAAAATTATTGCATGGCTTTGCTTTTATTGTTGTTGTAGTTGATATTTTCAATTATTATGGCAACAATTAATGTTTATTTTATTAGCGCTGAAATGCGAAATATTTGCGCAAATGTTGCACTTGCAATGAGTTAAATTGAATAATGGATTGGTGGGGTGGTGGGGTGAAGTGGAGTAGATTACAAATAGTGCGCCATTGGCGTGTAGTTTCCACGCCATCTGAAACAATGTATTTATTTTGGACTTATTTGTTCTAGCTTGTTATTGTACTGACACGCTGATATATTGATGATTCGAGGAAGCAAAGTAGCTAATTTGCTAATTGTATTGTGCAATAAACTTCAATCTGAAAATATTGCGCTGTTGTGAGTAGTTTTCATTTGTTTGATTTGTGTACTATTGATTGGGATAAGTAAGCATACTTAAGCGAGAGTATGAAATATATAATGGGTTCGAGAAAGTCAAGATTTTGTCTAAAACCCCTTCACAGTAGCAAAGTTGGTCAAATAAATGCACGTAGGTGTTAAATTAAAAAAGATATTGGCTGAAACCTGCTAAAAATTGCAAAGTAATGCTAAAACTTACCTGATTACTCACTCACGAAGTGTATTATAACTATTTTCTAATTCATAATCTATTCCAAATATTTTTTAATTGAATAATTGAGAAGAACTAGTCATTTGCAGACACTCCAGATACTAAGAATTGTTACAGATCTGATAAATGAAACGAGATTATGACTAAACTATGAAAATCGTATTTGAGGCTTCATTACAGTTCACACGCTCGGAATAGCTTTAACAAAGGTTACCGGGGCTTTTAGGTCATGACTGACCATCTCCGTATGCACCCTCATCCATTACCCACAGCCATGTTTACTTGGAAAGTAGCAAAAACTCTTCTGTTATCAGAACAGAGCATTTTATTATTATTTAATCATGAGCATATCGCCATCCTGAATCAGATAAACTTATCTAAGTCAGACTACTCCCCAGGTTAGATTTCAATAGTCACTTTCGGGTAAGGGTAATCTTAATTAAACTTGAATAGAGAAGAGCTTTTACATCGATGATTTCAAAATGGTTAGCGAAATATGGGTGTGTTTATACTTCAATGATCTTGACATCTCTTTCTCTCTATCCGTCTACCAAATTCGGCCAACATCATCTAAACGGAAACGCTAGATAAAGGCAATGCCAATTTCAGGAAGGCTTGCAGCTCACTTTCAAGTCAACTTAACTTGTCCATAGTTTTGGATTCTCGGTCACAGGAACATTTTCAAACAATAACAAAGTTAGAAGCCCCTTTAGACGAATCTGAGGCCCGCTTGGAATGATCATGAGAGAGCAAGGTGTAAGGTAGCAAAGCACTTACGGCCAAGTATGACAGGAATAGAATCTAAGATTTATTAAATAGGCACCGAAATATTGTGCAGGCTTACCGGTACTCTAACGGGACACCGGCCTTTCGGAAAGCATGCTAGATGGCAATAATAATTCAGCTATGTAGCAAACTCGACACAAAATACTTGAAACCCATTAGGCAACAAACCTTAAATGGCTTTCTATAAAAATTGTAACGGATAAAAGTAGTTTCACTGAGAGCACCAAAAGGTTTGGACGCCCGAAAAATTGCTATCGGTGCTACTTCAGCACAGAGCGGGTACACTCCTACCTACTTACAGTTAGTTGAATCCAGGAACAGTTTTTCTAATTGCCACCCTATAACTGGGAGGAGAGTCCAAATATCCTGCATACCTGATTGGCAGTATAGCATGCACATAATCTTAATCGACTTACACTGAAACAATAACAAAAACAAATATTTGATCATATTTGAGCAGGAAAATAATCATTGCAGATCCTTGATGTGCCATTGATTGTCTTACAAGCGATTATTTGAGCTACTAATTTTCCAAAGTTTTTTAAATAATTTGTGTGAATTAAATTTATTAACTAATTTTTGTTTCAGTATATATAGATACAATAATTGATATTTTTAATTTTTTGCACTATCACATGTGTAGCAAACACTAAGGTTCAATGTTACTCATACGCCATGGATACCAAATAACTATGACATCTGTAGTACCTTCGGTGTACAATGTTACTCATACGTCATGTATAACAAATAACCAACTTTGATATTAGACACTTAGACAGTACTGAAAATAACTATATTTACATATATAAATTATTTGGTTTTTTATATAATTTAAAAATGAATACCATTTATTAAACCATTTTAGTTAAAAACAACAATTTTTTTTTAATTTGAAAAAAAAAAATTAAACAACATCTCTAGGCATTAAAAGCCTTATTTTTTTAGCACAATTTTCTTTTAACATCTGCTTGCTATATGTCGATTTAACGACGAATTTCGTAACCTTCAAAATCAAGAGAAAAATCTATGTCGACACAAACTGCCAGTTTAGCTGAAGCAATCACTCCACCAACAAATTGACAGAACCTTGATTTTATCAATTAAAGCGCAAACAAAATGTAAATAATCCGCCAAAAAATAAACAAATGAAATATACAACGGGTGCCATGCTAAAGACAAGCGAGCGAATAGAATAATGCAAATATTTAAAAGAAAATCAAAGTAAAGCAGAAGTGAGAAAAATGGAGCAAGTACACAGTTTTGTTGAAAATTAGGCAGAGCGGTGGCCAAAACGCAACAAAAAAGCTTAACAAAAAATTAAAAATACAAAAAAAAATAAAAAATAGGAAATAGAAAATAGTATAGCTTGAAAATTGAGTGGGGAATCTAGATATACATAGCGAGATAAGATACACAAAACAGCTAAATATAATAAATGTACGTATGTACACTGGTAATATAAATAAAATCTGTTTACGCAAAAACAGAAACTTTTTTAACAAAAAACAAAAGCAAAAGCCAACAACACGAGATTATCTTTTGAGAATTTTCAGCTAGAAAATTGTGCCATTAACAAGCGCTGGCGTTAGTCAGTATCGAGAATACCTGCCGTGATAGGAATATCGCACCAAAACAAAGATTATTGCGTATTTATAGATGTATTTATAAAGCAAACAATAGCCGCGGCTCTGTGCCTGCATGGTGAGCTATTTGTAAAGTGATTCGAACTAAATTATTTGGATAAGAAAATACCGAAGTGAACAGGAAGCAAATCGCAAGCCAACCAGTCAATGAGAAAGCTGAAAATGTGCGTGAATTTTATGTGGAGAGAGCTTCGTTTTAGAAAATACACGGAAATATAAAAATTGTGAATGTATATGTGTGTAAGTTCATAATTTTTTAATTGTCTATATGAATTATGCGTTTTTATGTTTAAGAATTTCGACATATTTATTTTTCCTTTGTTGATTCTTCATACAATGTATACAGCTAATAATTAATCACATGAAGAATGGCATAAAAAAAATGTTTCCACAACACTATTTGGGCTTACAGATTTAATTTTAATATTGAGTTAAATTCTGCTGTAATATTAACTCAAATTCGGTTTTATTTGTCTCCGAGGCCTGCTTATATTGAAACGAAATATTTAGGGGAGTAACAGGTCTTCTATAAGACCAGTACAATGGCAGTATGGATTATAGATCACTCATATTACATTTCAGATATTTCTATCCTTGAAGTAAAATCCTAACAATTTTCTGATGAGATTTTCTGCACAAGTAATTGGTCTGATTTCCACATAGCTACTAAAAAAAAATCTATATGTTTTTTAATTAGCCCTAACATTCAAAAGACGCAGCTGTTGGATCATTAGTTTCTGAAGTCACTTTTGTGTAAAGAAAGTGAATAGAGAGCGATATCTCTTAAGTTGAAGCAAATGCTTGCCTTGATGATGCCTTTCTGGATACTCATCCCATTCAAGCTGTAGTATGCTAAGTTTATACGTATTGAAATGAACAACGAAGGCGATGAACGCAGTGGACGCTCAAAAGCGGTTGTTACCGACGAAAACATCAAAAAAGTTCACAAAATAATTTTAGATGGCCATACAGTGCAATTGTTTGAGATAGCAAGCACTCTGAAGATATCAACTGAACTTGTACACAATAACATTTGAGGTATGAAAAAGCTCACAACAGAAAAGCTGCACAATGGCTGCTCACGAGAAGTTGATGATTCCGAGCAGTGTTTGGAGGTTTTCAAGCGTAATAAGCCCGAGTTATTCTTCGATATGTGACAATGGATGAGACATGACTCCACCACTTCACTCCGAAGTCCAATCGACAGGCACCCAACTGGACTGGGCACAAAGAATCCCCTCCAAAACGTGAAAAAATCCAAGCGCCGCTGGCAAGGTTATAACATCTGTATTTTGGGATTCATACATCAACAGCGTCTATTACATAGCGATATTGGACTGTTTCAATTATGAAATTGTCAAAAAACGTCTAGAATTGAAGAAAAATAAGCTGCTGGTTCATCAAGGCAATGCACCGTATCACAAGTCAGTAAAATTGATGGCAAAAATCCATGAATTGGGCTTTGAATTTCCATCGCATCCACGGTATTCTCCAAAACTGGCCTGCAACTATTTCCTGTTTTCAGATCTCAAAAATGTGGTCACCAGGAAGAAATTTTCGTCGATTGAAAATGGGATCGCCTAAACTGTTCCCTATTTTGAAGCAAAGGACAAGTCCTACTGCCACAGTGGTATCGAAAAATTGGAGGGTCGTTAGAATCAGTGTATCATTCATGTGTTTTACTATGGTAGGCCGTGTGCTGAGTTGTTTTGACATCGGTATAAAAACATATTATTAACATTAAGAAAGGATTGCACCATCGAAGGTGTCGTGAATTTGAAGATTAATATAACCAACAACCATTGAATTCAACTAAATTGACAGTTTGGTGTGATTGTTGGTCTGGTAGATTCATCGATCCGTACTTCTTTCGAAATGAAGACTGTTACTGTCAATCGTATAAATCGATGATAACCAAGTTTTTATGACCACAATTGAAATAAGTTGATCTTGATTCCAACAAGTCGGGACTGCGTGCCACACAGCTCGTGCACCAACCGAATTGTTGTAAGAAAAGTTTGGAGATTCGATTACTTGAAGTAGTCTTTGGTTTTTAGCAATAAAACAGACGCAATTCAAGCTTTAGAAGTCAATATTGAACGTGACATGCATGACATGTGAATTTATTTAGCGCAAAAAGAACTAGAAAATTGGGTTCATTAACGATTGATTCTGCAAAGGAAGTCGTGTTATATTTTGAACTTCATTGTATCGAATGTACTTCACATTAAATAAAAAACATTTGAATTTCCTTAACAATTATTCTGCTGTTTTCCCTGTGTTGTTTGTTTTATTTTACACAAGAAAAATTCTTGCAAATATTAAATCGTTCTTAAGTATATGATCCGTCATATAGAAGTGTAGGTAACCGCAATCCAAATCTGTTTCAAAGCTCAAATATAATTTAAATTCACAACAATACAAAAGTTTAAAATCGCTCAAAAAATTTTTAGCTGAAAATATACTAATAAATTAAATATTTTACGTTCCCAAAAAATAATTCATACATTTACCTATGATTTACTTCATGAAATAAAGCAGATCGCCGAGAATCATTCTTTTGAATTTAATAGAAGAAGGCGTGGTTTATTAGTTCTCAGGCAAAAACTAACACTAAAAAATATTTAAAATGTTTAATTATAGTTTTTTGCATTTAAAAATTTTTTAATCCCCACATTATGTGTTTGAGTTATGAAGAAGTCGATAAAAAGTTATGAAAATCCGTAAAATATTTTTTGCTCAAGATTCGATTGCTTTGAAGCCCTATTGTTTTTTATGGTTTTCAAAATTGTTATACGGTTTAAGAAGTTTTGATAAAAGGAAAAAAATATTAAATCTGATACTCAACGTTTTCAGAGGTTGAAAATTGTTTAATGAATTTGTTTCCTAAAATATATTTGAGGTAGGAACTCTCTTAAATGAGATTAGATTCGGATTTGACGATTTACCAGAAAATCTCTTTTCTCAAAGAATTGGTTTAATTATTTTAGTATTTAGTGTTACTTATTTTAGTATTATTTTAGAAATATTTTAGCGCAATTAACCCTCAACTACAGAAGTTAATGCCTCCGAACTGCGCTAACACCAATAGTCCACAAGCAAAAATTTTGGCTTAAATGACATCCAACTGGAACTTAAACATTAGCAGTGACGTATTCAGAGATTTTACTAAGTGGCGCATGTCTTCGAAACACATTTGGACAAAATACTTTAAGACGTCAGCAAAAGTGCGAAAACACCACAAAACTCAAATCTTCAAACAACTGACAAGTCATAAAGCGCACCGCAAAATATCCGGCAGAAATTAACACAAAGTACATACAATTGATGTGGAACAGAGCACCCACTAAAAGTGAACATATATAGGTGTATGTTTACCTACATATTTTCTTTCAAATAGCACACTTTACTTACATAACTACTGCGGTAGGAAGACATGATTGCGTATTTGGCACAAAGGCCAGCCGTGAACTCGTTGCAAAAATCTTTTCACACCCGCTGCGCCTGCTTCCGTTTCATATGCGATGAATTGAATTTTATCTTTTTTGCTTTTCTATTTTATGACACAGTGTTGCTTTGCCACTTTTCGCTTGCGTATATTTGCTTTCTTGCTCGATTTACACTGCACCTTCGCCGATTGTTGCACAGAAGCGCTGTGTCGTGGGTTGCACGCGCGCTTGTACGATTTCACTTGAATTAATTGAAAGTTTATTTTTTCACAAAAAAAAATTTTATATTTGTAATTTAGTTTGGCAGGCTTTGTTAGTCAATTTGCAGCTTTTGCTTTACACATTCAAATATATATTTTTATTGCCGTGTGAACGTTGACAGTTGGGCGGCTGGCAATTACTTGAGTGAGCACTGTTAATAAAAATTAGTTTAGTTAAATCGACGCCGATTAGCAACTATGTAACACGCTGCTTATTTTTTTTTTTTTACTTTTTATATTACTTTGCTTTGTTTACTTTTTCCAATAATTTTTAGTTGCGACTTGCCTGGAATAAATTTTTTGCACGAAGCGCGCTGGCTGCCGCTCTTCAATCAATTATCATGACACTTCTAATTGCGCTGCGCGATGTGTATTGGCGTTGTCTGGCTCACGTCGCGCTGGGGCACTACCGTTCAATCACTTTTGAGCGCACCAATCAGGGGTTGTGGCGAATCGAATGGCGCATTGCTGTCGCTAAAAACCGAACGCGCTTTCAGAAACACTTTTTATAGCTATTTCTTTGAAAAAACATATATACCCATGTATATATATGTACACAAACGCACAAATATATTCTTGTTTTTCCTATGCTTCGCAGTTCATTTAAATGCACTTAAGGACCTCTAATGTATTTTCAATTGCCAATTAATGCTTTACGTGCATTAATTACAGCGCGCAGAACTGACGCGCTCACTAACGGATAAGTAGTCAGTGCACAGCACTTGCCAAAATCCAGCGCGCACGTATGAACTAAGCGACGCGCAAAATGACTAGTGAAAATTCGTTACGTGCACATATACACATAGGCGCGTTAATATAAGCGCATGCAAATAAACACTATACACAACATATAAATGTATATCTTTTGTTATTTTTGTAACGCGCTCACTTTTAGACGTATTGATTGCACGCGCGCTGCACTTTTCGTACACGCCGCACCGGTTGATCTCTAAGCAATCCTGACGCAATGGCTTAACAAACTGAAAACTCACTCGTATAACGGTGCACGCATAACCCGGCAGCGGCACACAAAATGCACCACAACTATATAGATTTACTAGATGCTTTAGAAGAACACGCACACAGGTATGTATATGCGCGCGTTGCAAAAGTGGAGCGCCGCGGCGTTGTGTACGCGGATGCGAACGCGCACTAGCTTGTCACGTCATTTTTATTTGTGCAGCTGCAGTTTTTATTTAAAAGACACATCGAATTCACTTCATTTATTTTTTGTTGTTTTCCTCTTTTTTCTTTTTGATTTTTCTTGTTTTTGTAACAGTCGCCACTTTTTGTCGCGCACACCGCTCGGTACTTATTTTTAAAATTCAGCGAGCGAAAAAATAGACAATTTCTATTTGAAGTCTTTTTTTTGGCTCCCCACGTTTCTTCATTAACTTTGTGCTCCCCGTGAAATGTGGGGAAGAATGTGTTGGCACGCGTCTGCCTCTATGCGTATTCGCTATCGCCACTGTGGGGACTGTTGCGCGTACGTTACGCTTACACGGCGCGTTGTCAAACGACTAAATACGAAATCAGCTTCCGACTGCGAACTCGCCATAAGCAGCGCGCCCGAGGTTCGACGCGCGGCGCCCAACGCGTTGCAGTGAACAATTTACACTCGGCTACTGTTTTGCGCCGCCTGCTCGACTTAATACGATTAGAATCGATGTGATACGATATGATTTTCAAAAGTAGAAAAAATATCATAAAACGTATTATAAATTCATAGTGGAAAGCGGCATCCCTTTGCGTCAGATATTCAAATTCGTGTGCAGTGAGCTTGATGATCTTCGGCATGCCGAGCACAAGCGTTCGCTCTCAGCTAGGTGCCGGTGGGTGAGCACGAAAGATGCGCTGTGCGCTTCGCCTAGCGAAAATTTTCTTTTGTAAATTTATTATAATGTTCTGTAGTTTATGGGTATGTTTTCCAACGGCGCAGTTAGAAAATTCTATCAGGGGGTAATAATAAACATAATTAAAAAAAATTAAAAAAAGAAGTTCGAATAGTAATTACCCGTCTGAAGAACAACAAATGTGGCAGGGACCGATGGATTATCGGCGGAGCTGTTCAAATACGGCGGCAAAGCATCAGCTTCTTTCCAAGATATGGTCGAATGAAAGCATGCCCGATGATTGGAATTTAAATTTGCTCTGCCGAATTCACAAAAAAGGGGTACTCCACAATCTGCCCCAATTACCATGGGACAAGCCCCCTTAATATCGCATATAAGTTCTTATCAAGCTACTGTGTGAAAGACTGAAGCCGACAGTCAACAAACGGATTGACCCAAATCAGTTCGGCTTCAGGCCCGGAAAATCAACAACTGTCCAGATATTCACCAAGCACCAAATCTTGAAAAGACCCGTGAAAAAAGGATCGATTACACCACCTCTTCGTCGATTTCAAAGCCCTTTCTGACAGCACGAAAAGGAGCTGCCTTTATGCCGCGATGTCTGAATTTGGTATCCCCGCGAAAGTAATACAGCTGTGCAAACTAACGTTGAGCAACACCGAAAGCTCCGGCAAAATCGAGAAGGACCTCTTCGAGTTATCCGATACTAAGCGAGGTTCCAGACAAGGGGCTTCCTATCATGTGACTTCTTCATCCTTTCGCTGGAGAAAATAATATGAGTTGCAGAACTTAATCGAGCGGGTACAATCTTTTATAAGGGGGTACATCCGCTGGCGTAAGCAGATGATATTGAAATCATCGGCCTCAACACACGCCTTTGGTTCTGCTTTCTCCAGACTGGACAAGGAAGCAAAGGTGAACGTGGGCAAGACGAAATATCTTCTGTTATCAAACAAATAGTCATCGCACTCGCGACTAGGCACCCACGTTACTATTGACAGTCATAACTTATGAAGCCTCTGCACCATATAGCAGGACGGGAATTATGAGTAACTTATAGAGTTTGGTTTTTGTTCGTCGAGAGAGGACTTTGATTCCTTCAATTACTCGAATATGAAGAAGCATATATATGTATTGAAGTTTCTTCTTCTTAATTGGCGTAGACACCGCTTACGCGATTATAGCCGAGTTAACAACAGCGCGCCAGTCGTTTCTTCTTTTCGCTACGTGGCGCCAATTGGATATTCTAAGCGTAGCCAAGTCCTTCTCCACCTGGTATTCCAACGGAGTGGAGGTCTTCCTCTTCCTCTGCTTCCCCCGGCGGGTACAGCGTCGAATACTTTCAGAGCTGGACTTTTCACAAAGAAGCTGATACATGCTCCTTATCAGTTCTTAGCCGCCGTGTTTGAATTGCTCGGCCGGCAATCCATCGGCCCCCACCGCTTTTTCGTTCTTCTGGCGAGTAATTGCTATTAGAACTTCTTCATGGTCGGGCATGGAACGTCTGCTCCATCGTCATCGATTGGGGAATCGGGTTCGCCTTCTCCTGGCGTTGTACGTTCACTGCCATTCAGCAGGAAGGAGAAGTGTTCCCTCCATAATTTAAGTATGCTCTGGGCATCTGTGACTAGATCACCTTTGGGGGTTCTACAAGAGTATGCTCCGGTCTTGAAACCTTCTGTAAGCCGCCGCATCTTTTCGTAGAATTTTCGAGCATTACCCCTGCCTGCCACCTTATCAAACTCTTCGTACTCACGCATTTCGGCCTCTTTCTTTTTCTGTCTGCAAATGCGTCTCGCTTCCCTCTTCAACTCTCGGTATCTATCCCATCCCGCACGTGTTGTGGTCGATCGTAACGTTGCGAGCTAGTTAGCCTGTTTTCTCTCCGCTACGACACGGCTCTCCTCGTCGTACCAGCTGTTCTTTTGCACTTTCCGAAAACCAGTGGTTTCGGTTGCAGCTGTACGTAAGGAGTTTGAAATGCCGTCCCAAAGTTCCCTTATACCGAGTTGTTGACGAGTGCTCTCAGAAAGCAGGAGTGCAAGCCGAGTAGAAAATCGTTCGGATGTCTGTTGTGATTGCAGCTTCTCGACGTCGAACCTTCCTTGTGTTTCTGGGCGTGCGTTTTTTCTGCACTGAGGCGGGTGCGAATCTTGGCTGCAACAAGATAGTTGTCCGAGTCGATGTTAGGACCTCGGAGCGCACGCACATCTAAAACACTGGATACGTGTCTCCCGTCTATCACAACATGATCGATCTGGTTGGTGGTTTTTCGATCCGGAGACAGCCAGGTAACTTGATGAATCTTCTTATGCTGGAATCTAGTACTACAGATAACCATATTTCGGGCCCCGGCGAAGTTTAATGATGGAATTAAAAGAATATTACTATTCACCTCAAACACAGTAAATAATATATGACAACAATAAAAATTATATTATTTTTAAATATTAAAAAAATTTAAATAAAAATAAAATGTAAAAATAAATATTGAAAAAATTCAAAAACAAAGTTATTCTTGATCCTTAAATTTTTAAAATATTCCACGAAAACGTTATTCCTAAACAAGCCCCTTGTCCCCATTCCAAGTAACCCTCTCTAAAATATTTTCACTTTTCCGTAATTATGCAGACATCTTACAGTGGGACTTATTTATTTTTGTTATTTCGCTGCTCAAAATAAAACCACATAATTTGTTGAAATATTTTATAGAGAGAAAGAGATTTTCCTCGCCAACACAAATGTTAGTGTGTGTGTGCGTGTTAGTGCGATGTTTGCACACAACAGCGGGCGCCCACGTAAACTCATCGGCGCTGCCGCGCAACAGGTGTGCGTGTGTTTGTAGATGTGTGTTCAGTGCATGCCCACACAAACATGCGCGCACCTACACATCCAAACAGACACAGCTGCATACACCGCCTGGCCTGAAAATGTTTGAGAATTTATGCCACAACTCGGGCAGAGTTGCGAACGCGGAGAATTCTTGGGAGCGAGATGTGTGCCTTGTTGTCTTCATTTAATCGCATTTGCTTTGTTTTGTTGCAACAATGAGGTGTGTGCCTTGGTTTTTGTAATGGGTGCAGCTCTGCGAACATGCCTAAGCGATGAATGTATGTTTTCTATTGGAAAATTGTATTTTTTAGTGGCGTTCATGTGGCTTCCATTTGAATTGCTTCAATCACCTTTTTCGCCTCTTTTGCGGAAAAATATATTTTTTGCAACATTTTTTGCACGTTGCGCCCATGCAACGCCACACTTGGCACTGCACCCACTCTGTCGCTCACCGGTATTCTATCTCACTGCCGCTCCACACGAGCAACTTGTGCCCCTCTCTTCAATATTACTCGTTTGCGCTCTCTATTGTTGGCATCGGCAAACTTGTCGGTTTTTCTGCCTTCGCCGGCTGATTTCTCAATTTATGACACTTTTGTTATTATATTTTGTAGTTTTTATTGAAAGTGCAGCGTCACATCGAACTGCAGCAACAACAGCAGCGCTGAATGCGGTGATGACGACGTCGCGTTAGACGGCAGACGGTGACGTTGCGGATTTAAATAGATTTGTGCCACTTTCGATCGAATGAAATTTTAAAATCTGAGAAAGAACCGGATATTGTGCAAGAAGGACGACTAAAATGCATTTATTAACAGCATATGTGGTTGTGAGTGAAAATAATCTCAAATTAATTACAATTTCATAGGGCGGATTTATTTATAGCTGAAAACTGGAAAACACTAAGCAGGTTGGAATAGGTATAATTTGAAACAGAAAAGTAGATTTATTATATACTATCTAGACAGATTCATTTGGCTGTAACCGCGTAAGCGGTGTTTACGCCAGTAAATAAAAAGAAAAAGACAGTTTGTGTTTATTATGAAATTGCAATTTTAATTCAGGCGTCTTTCACAAATTAATCTTAAAAAGTTAACTATTTCCAATTTATTTACTTATATATTGTACCATAATAAAATACATACAATATAACATCAACCAACTGTGGTTACGCATACGCAGCGGTGCACTTTTTGCCTTCTAACAATTAAGCGTTATATTTCTTTGGAATATTTTGTTGAAATCTCCCAATCACTATTTAGGAAAGACTTCAAAAATTTCAGCTCTCTAAATGTCAAGAGGCTCTCCCAGGCAAAGGCATCCAAAAAAATTCAATATGTCATTTTACATAACCATAAAAGTGTGCATAGGTAATTCAAATAGCTCGCACTCTAAAGATAAGTAAAGATCATGCTAGACTTACGTGTAAGTAAATTCAAGTATGTGAAAGTTCTGTGCTACATGATTGCTCAGTGAGCTCACAAACGACAAAAGCAACAATGAACTGATGATTTCGTGCACAGCTTCGAGCTTTTCAAAATACTCCATATTTTCCAACCAAAGTCCAATCGATAGTCATCTGAGTCTACTTTATGCGATGAACTGGATCCAAAGCGTGGAAAGTCACAACAATTAGCAGAAAAATTTTGTATTTTGAAAATTAAGTGGAATAATTTTTATCGATCGTCGCAAAAAGGAAAGACAAGTCCATGAACAAAGTAGTCGTCGTATGATAAAAATTATTTCTGCCTTTTACAGTGCTTGGAACATTCGGAATAGTATTTTACTTCAAGAGCTTCATCGATTCGATAATTGTCTTCTCAAACGTATCAAAACGGCCGAGTTTGACTCCAGTATTTGCAAAAAATTCGCAAAAAATCAAAGCAGTATGAGATGATGACTTAAAACACTTAACTTAGAACACATATAAATATTCTTTTTGGACCATAGTTGTTATCTACAACGAGTTCGCACGAGAATATTTATTCCGACAGGCACTCAGCAAATGTTATAGATATTCCTTTGGCCTGCCTTCCTGAAGGTTGGTAATTATAAATTAAAACTTCACTTTACTTTTTGATAACAGGACATGTTTAAAAGAGGAAACCCCAGAACTGTTTTAGTATAATTTTATTTGAAGAAAACGAAAGTCCAGTAACAAAAAACCAACAAAACGATTTGAATTTTGTAACTAAATTAGTATTCCAATCACTTATACAAATCGTTCAACTTTATCACGAAAATTTACGTTCTGTAGAGAATATGTTTCGCGCACTTCTTATGGTCAATAATCGGCCACAACATAATCAGCCTACTGAGCGTACTTTTCGCAACACTATCTCCCATCTTGAGACCCAGTTTTCATTACTGGATAATATTCGACCGAATAGACGTCCAGCACGTAGTGAAGAATATATAGCAGTTGTAACTGAGAGTGTAAACAAAGATGGAGAGAGATTCGACGACGTTCACCGCAGCATGGGCTGACGTATGGAACGACTTGGCGCATATTACGTCGAGATCTTAAATTGTAAGTGTACAAAATACAGCTTGATCTGAAGCCGCTCGACCTTCCCAAGCGACATCGCTTCCCTCTATGGGCTCTGAAAAAGTTCCAAAAAGATACGAAAGAATCCTGTAGAGATTAAAGAACTGCATTTTCATCTATAAAAAACAACGGACTTGTGTGGTTTGTGGGCCGGTGGAAACATCGGCTCATATTTCTTTAAAAATGATGTCAGAATGTGTGAAAACGTAATCTTCAATGGCGACCACTTTCACACAAAGCCGCGGTGAACATTTAAAAGAGATAATCTTCAAAAAATAAATACCAAGAAATGTCATTTTGAATGATAATAAATATTCCCGATTAAATTTAAAGTTTCTGTGTTTTTTCTTTAAAAAGTAGGAGACCTCGAAATGAATTTAAGTTAATTACCATACATACAATTTTTATTAATTATACACTTGCAGTAAAAAACGCGATTTTTGTGATTCTTTTTTTTTAAGATACAATTTATTTTGTAAATAAATAAAATTAAATGCACTTTTATAGAATTTAATGTGCTTTAAGAATCAGCGATTCATTTTGAAAAATTTTGATTTCCTTTGATTACTTAGCCAATCTTGGATCTGGTGGAAACGATTTTTCTTCTAAATGAAATCTAAAATTCAAAAACTAAAAAAAGGCTATTATGTTAATAAATATGAATACAAGTAAAGATTGAAAGCCTTGTTAAAATATTGATTTTTGACAAAATGGCAGCTTCCTCAAAAAAATTTTTTGGAACCAAGGTTTCTACTTCAAAGTAATTAAAAAATCAAACTTTGTATCATTAACTTATTCCTTCCATAGTTACCTGACAAGTATACATAAAAACGTTGTGTGAAGTGTTAAAATCGATGGATTTTCCTAACTGACTCTGAAAAAAATGGTTTGAAAAAAAACCACATAAGTTCAAATTATTTTTGAATATACTCATATATACAAAATTAAATTAATTTTTCAGATCGATTTAAATATTCAGGAAATATTCTAAAATATAGGGTAGTCGAGTAAGTCTTTTCGTATTTTTAATCAAACTTCAACTTATTTTTTTACATTTATAATGAGCTTTAATGAATCAAATATGTACCATTTTGGTCGACCACTTTTTGACATTTTCCTGCTAGATATATTATTCCATCAGTGTGAAAGGTTTCCGGTTTCTCGGCGAAAAACTGCGACAAATAAGTTTCATAAGGCTTCTTTTGAAGCCAACTTTATCCATTAAGGGAGTTCTGCACCGAAATTAAAGGTAGTCCAATGCTGCAAGCTCAGGGCTATGTGATGGATGCATCAAAACTTCCCAGTCAAGCTCTCACAGTTTATGCTGAGTCATTAAAGACATGTGTGGTCTAGCGTTGTCCGGATGGAAGCCCTTTCTGTTGATCAGTTCTGCCCGTTTTTTTTTCGATTGCTTGCTTGAATCTCATCAGTTCTTGACAGTAAAATGTAAAATCAATCGTTGGACCAGGCTGGAGCAGCTCATAGTTGATGATTCCTTTCCAATCCCACCAAACAATCAGCATAATCTTTTGAGCCGCCAATCTTGCCTTTGTGACCATTTGTTGAGCTTCACCACGCTTGGACCTTGATCTTTTTCGCACATTATTGTCGTATTTGATCCACTTTTCGTCTCCGGTTACCATTCGTTTCAGAAATGGTTCGATTTCACTTCATTTCAGCAAGGAATCGCAGATGTTAATTCAGTCCATTAAATTTTTCACAGACAATTCAAGTGGTACCCAAACATCGAGCTTCTTTTTGTAGCCAGCCTTTTTTAAATGGTTCAAAACAGTTTGATGATGAATGTTAAGTTCCTTGGCGATATCATGGCTACTTATGATAAGGTCCCGGTCAATTTTTTCCATAATTTCATAGACTTTTTCAACAATAGGGTGACCCGAGGTGCATCTTTCACATCGAAATTTCCAGAACGGAAGCGACCCGAACCATTGTTGTGCACACGAACTTACGCAGCAACGTCTCCGTAAACTTCACAAATTTCTTCAGTGGCTTGCGTGGCATTTTCCTCTCTTTTATACAAAAATTTCAAAATGTAGCGAATGTCTTTATTATTTTCATTAATTTTTGTACAACTGTAACTTTTTTTTCAATATCCCCGAATTAATTTTTTTTTTTTTTTTTTGTTAAATGAAGCTTAAAATTTCATCTTTCCACCACTACATGGTATAGCACAATGTAATTGGTAGCACTGGAGATATACGACTGCAACGACAACTATACAAAATACGAAAAGACTTTTTCGACTACCAATATAGGTATGCACAGTGGATATATTATATTCAAAACAAATATAATTTTTGTTTTAAATTCTCAAGTTAAATTAAAAACAATCAGCTAGCTTAAGTTCTTATGCAAATGCATTTTTGCAACTGGTTTTTCTCAAAAAGTTTAATATTTTTTCTTTAAATAAATATTTTAAATCACCATATTAGAATTTGAAGGTTGAAAAAGCCATTTATCTCCCTGCTTAAAAAATATTGAAAAAATGGCAAATATACCAAGTCAAAGTACGTCAAATATTTCTATTTTTTATGCTGAAAACTCGTGTGTCAATTGGAAAGCAATGCAGGAAGCTGATGGCACACGCTGACAAATACAAGAAAAAAAGTGAACAAATATGCAAGCGCATATAGGTTAATATATACATAAGGAAATATATATAAATATATAGATATATATACTGTATATATTTTTTTTTTTAATTTTGCTACAAATATATGTATGTATGTCTACAAGCATATAGATTCGTAAACTCTGGCAATATTGCATATAAATATAGAAAAGTTCACCTTTGCATTTCCGAAAACTAAATCATTTAACTAGTTACGCCCTTGGGCATACCAAAACACACCTTTGCAAATTTAAATAATTACTTATTAAGCCCAACAAGTCAAATGGATAAGATTTACGCGCTCGATCATGGCCAACAACAACACCAAACAGCTAAATGTTGACTAACGCACAGTCAAGGCGACGACAATAAATCTTCCGCTGCGGCTAAAAGCCAAATTCCAATGTAACTGACACATATGCGCAACCGAAATAAACACTAAAATTACAAAAACATGTACAACAAACACACAATTGTTTGTGCAACAGCCAGCAGCAGCCGCACTGGTGCTTGCTTGAAAGAAACAACAACAAATGCAGAAGCATGTCAGCGCTATGCTTTCAATTAGGAAGACATCAAAAATAAGCGTAACATCTATTAAAAGCGAAAAATAATAAAAAAAACACACGCAAAACGCCACTATAAATGAAATGAAAAGCAAGAAAATTAATGCTAATCCCACAATGCGAAGCGAAATGCCACGCTGACGTGGTCACTCATACGCCCCGTATGGCCCCAAAGCATTCATGTTTGGTGAAGTGTCAGCAACAGTGTTGTTGTTGCGGTTGCGACCGCCATTAATGCCTGCCACCAAGCACCAACTCACCCAGCAACAATGTGTGGGCGGGTGTTGCGCTGACGCCTCCAGCGGCGGAACTGCCAAGCGGCTGGCGTCGCGCATAATTTATGCGCCGACAAACATAAGCGACAGATTATGCAATAAAAATAGCAAACGGCGAGTTAATAAAATTAATAGCTGCAACATGCAACCATGCGTACAAGAAATTTATTTATATTCTAGTTTGCTTGTGTATACACATGTGTATATACATATGTATGTGTGTATGTGTGTGTAAATATGCTGTTAATATTGATGCAATCGATGAAAGCCCAAAAATCACGCATTTCTCATTGGATTTCTGCATTGCTTTGTTTACGGCTATCGCTTACAATAACAAAACAACAACAACAGCTAGCTGGCAGCCATGTGCAGCGGAAAAATGCGCTGTGACTCATATACATAGACGCGTACAAAACATTCGCCGTTGCCGCACCACTGGGGCACATGCAAATGTATAAGCACACTTGCACACATATATGTATGCATATATACATTCATATTCGATATTTATAAGCAGCAAACCCCCACATCGCACACATATGAAATTATTAACTCGGTCAGACAAGTACTCATATGTCCGTATATATGTTTGTATGTGTGCATATATGTCAATATTTGTGTGTATTTACATGTATGGATGCTTGTCGGCATCTACAAGCATTTACATGATGTATTTATTGCAGTTTTTGTTGTCGCTCTAATTTTCGTGATTTTTCCGCTTATTGTTGTTAATGTTCTTCTGATTGTAAAATGTTTCTTGTTTTTGGCTAAATAGTGAATTTCTTTCATTTTTCGGTGTTGTTGTTGGTATTTTGACTTATATTTTTGTTGCCATTATTATTATGTTTTATTGTTATTGCTATTATTTTGATTATTTTTGTTGTTGCTATAATGAATTTAGGTTGTAAACTTTGTTGCTGCCGCAGGCAAACATATTTTTATTTCCTCTGCTATTTGCTGCCCATCTGTTCTACGAAATAACTGCAAGACACAATAATAACAGCAACATAACATACTACTAAAAGAAAAAATTTTGTTGATAAAATTCTGCAGTTGTTGAAAATTTTATGAAAATAACAAATATGAGTTTCGGTGATTAATCTTATTTTCGATACAGATAGTTTATTCGTCTTTTTTCATTACTGCCATGGCGAGACATATCGAACTCAAGCATAATCAACAATTGAAACTATCGAAAGCATTAAGTAATTACTTCTCATATGATAGAAGAAGCCTCATATACATTATTTCATCCAAAACTCTTGCAGTTCACATATAATTTATCCACCCTTAAGTTCGGAAGTTCTTTTCAAACTGGTCCATCCAGTTTAGGTCATATAAGAACAGGGTGGTATCTCCATTCGCTAAATTATGATAATGCCCAATTGATCTCTCTTTTACATACCTTCCCCAACACAAATATTAACAAATTATTCCAGCTCTTGAATCTCTTCAGGTTGCTCTTCGTCCCAAATGCGATAATTTACCTTGTTTACATACTCATTGAGTCAGAACAAAATTTGATTTGAAAACCTCGAATATTCTTGGAATTTTTCAGAACCCATAGAGCGAATCGTTGTGGTTTGGGAAAATCGAGCGGGTATAGTTTTTGCACAAGCTGTGTTTTATACGCTATAAGATCTTGACGTAAAATACATAAAAAGCCGAATCGCCTCTCCGTGGTCTTCATGTATATTCTCAGCTACAGCTGCTATATTTTCCTTTTGCTGGATGTGATTTATTTGGCCGAATATTATCCAATACTGAAAGCTAGGCCGTTTATGTTAACCATAAGTTGAGCGAAGCGAGCGGAACACATTCTTTACCGAAGGTGCAATGAAAAAATAATATAAAAGAAACAAGAAAGTTTGCTTACAAACCCAAGTAGTGTCAAATTTGTAAGTTGTGACTCTAATCCCTTCAGAATGTCTTGTTTTTCTTCCACACCCGTGCCCATAGATACCTCATTTCGAATTATACAGGATCGTGTAATCGCAATATTCGGTTATGGGTTCGTAACCGAGAGAAGACGGCACATAAGAACTTATATTAGTTGCTTTCATGATATGGAAAATACTATTAAATGTTGGTACTTCTTACCGCAATACAGACCCAGGTATCGGCTTCCGATCAACAATCAAAAATACATAATAAACGGCTTCCTTTGATGAGCAATGACAATTTTAGGGTCCTTCACAGTTCACAAAACTTAAAAATCTAACTTTACGAAAAGGAAAACGATTTTGACTAAACGGTCAATACAAGCCTGTAACAATATATTCGATTTGATACAAAAAGATATAATATGTGTGGTAAAAAAAAAATCAAAAAATACCAAGAAAAAGTTAGAAGGCAAAATTTGTATAAGTTATGAACTCTTCTCGCATCAGATTTTTCAGGTTTACCCCAAAAATGTCTTCTCAAAGAATAGCTCGCTGAAAAAAGAGAATGTCAAGATGAAAAGGAATGCCAATTTTAAAACCTCAAAACTAAACACCCCAAACGAAGACAATGTCAAAAATGTTTTCAATTATTTAAAACTTTTAAATATTCATAAATTAATATAAGTTATATATTAATTAACCAAAAGTAACCGATAGCCCTAGTTGCTAGAGTTTTTCAAATTTATTGTAATTTCAATTATAATAAATAATAAACAATAATAATAATAATAAAACCCCAAAATTTCACAGTATCGAATTTATATATTATTAAAATTAATAGTGAAAGTGGACAGCAGCAAAGAGCAATTAAAGGTAAATACGCAAGCCGGGCTGCAGAAAATGTTAATAGTGTTTATGATATTGATACTGCAACAGCCATTGACGCGTAATTATTATTTCGTCCGTTCTAGTAATTTTGATGCCAAGAGGTACCAGCTTTTGAAGGTCACTTGTCGAAAATATCGATACAATATTGAAAATCATTAAATCCGAGTTAAGCCAAAAAATCTTGATGACCAAATTTCCATCTGTAAATCGCAGTTGAGTCGAAACAAATTCGACCAAGTGATTACTCTTCCTTTCTATAGCGAGTGGTTGTGCCGGTGAAAAATTCGGTTCAAAAGAAACTTACGCAAATTGATTACTTCAAAATTTTGCCAATAGGAGCTAGGGTTTCTGCGAGAGTAGCATTATGAAATTACATTCAAAATGTCAACAAATTTCTACACAAAATGGGTATAGTTAAACTGTTCAAAGTCTTCCTATTGTCTTCATAGTGTTAAACTGAAATAAAATAACAACCCATTATTTAAAAAAAAAACTGTCAATACAATGGACAAAGCTAAGCTCTAAGCATTTAGGTTCCCACGTTATCAGACACTGGAAGAGAAATCAATAACGAGGCTACAAAATCTGTTGAAACTCGCGTCAAGCGCAGGCCTCCTACGTAGGTAGATAGGTACTAGAACGGCTATTTCACGACGCACTTAAGCGTTTCGGTGCCTATTGGATACATCCTCGTGCATCTGATGAAAATCATCAATACGAAAATTGTATCAAAGCCATCACCGAAACGTCGTCTAGAAACCCACGACCCATATTTGCCATTTTTTTCCCTATTTGATAGCCTTCTCTTCTTTTACTTCCTCGGAGCTTCTATAGCAGCCGTTATAAGTCGTACCTAGTCTGCTAGCATGTCCTACTATTGTTCCTATATCTGTTCTTTTATATTTTAATAGTCGGCATATGCGACTATATATTCAATTCATATTTACCTGCTTGTTGAACGAATAAGGGATTGACTCCAGCAAAACTCAGCTAAAGCAAGTAGCCAAAAGCATAAAAATTGTCTCTTTCTGGAGTCTAATTGTATTATGGTGCCTGTTATGGCTAGTACATCTGCTTCTCAATATTCCAGAAAACTGTGAAGCAGATGTCTTGGAACCTATTCCAGGCTTATCTTGAAATAGGGTATTAGATCCGCTAATAATTCAAAACATACTTTCTTTAACTTAGACGAAACCGTAACTGACTTCGTGAGTGAACTCAATCCCGTCTTGTTATCTGTATATGCATATAAAAATGTATTTCTTGTTATGAGGACACTTCTTGTCAGAACAAGAAGGCTTTCTTTAGTTACTGCGATTTTCGCTTGGAAGACAGTTCACTAGTCTGGCTGACGGAAGGCGATTTTGGTATCTAGTTTTGCAAAGAAGACATCATTTCCCACTCGATTATCCATCCGTATCCGTATAAAAACTTATCCCTGCGCCTTGCACCTTTCCCAATCCTTTCTGGTAGAGAAGGCGATATTATGGAGCAAAGTTAGATTCAACGTTGTAGAATTTCGAAAATCCATGGTAAGGGAAAGAAATGGGAACCTTTTAAGTAACACATTCATAGAATGCCCCTTGTTGCCGGCGATTAAAAGGAAGGATTCCTTCAGTCTAAAAAGATCTTCATATTGGTACTGTTAATGTACAGAGCTGCCGGACAAAAAAGGAACGAACTTCCAAACTCGCAAAATTTAAAAACAAAAATCGGTTCCACTAGAACCAAACCAAACCACACCTTTTTAGTTTGTGATTTGCTTCTGTAAATTAGGGAACGATTAGAGAACGTTTCTGAAGTGCACTCCATTGCTTATTTGCTTTGAAAATTGCATAAAAGCGGCCAGATTTTTATCGCACAAATATTTTCACGCGCCCAAGTGTAGACAAACACGCACACACATTAATTTATCCGGTGAATGCCTTTTCGGATTTTGACTCTTTAACGCTTCCGCTCACCGCCAACCGCGCGGCGCATAGGGCGACAGCGCGCGCCGAGCTGCCCAAAACGAAAGTGTTGCCAAATTAGATTTACGATCGCCAACGCGCCAGTGTATCTCGAATTGCGGCTAACGGCGGCAGCAAGCAATTTAGAGCAACAACGAAGCAACGTGAAAGTGTTCAGAAAATTTTCGTCGTTTTTCGTTCGTTTTTTTTCAACTTTTTTCGCTCGGTTATTTCTCAGTGAGTACAAATTTATGTACAAACATAAAAACAGACAACAATGGCAAAGTGAACAATAGCAACAACATAGCGATAGGGTACTTGCGCATATTGTGAAATTGTGGCGGCGGCAAAACAGACGATTTGACACGATCGAAAAAATATGTGCGCCATAAAAAAGTTGTAAAGAATCGCTCGTGGTCTCCACACTATACTCGGCTACAAAGGCGCGCCGTCCGGCAGCCAGGGAGTCAGCCAGCCAGCATGGCGAACGGAAGCTAAGCTATATATTATACTCCATCATTTGGGCGCTTTGTTTTATGTGTTTATATGTGTGTCTTGTGTGTCTTATGCTATGGACTGTGTGTTATGCGCGTGTAAATTGTTTACTCATTGCAAAATTTCCAATTAGCAGTCGAAATTTTTCCGAAAAGATATTATGTGACAAAAATATGTAGGCAATAAGATCATATAAAATGTACTTACATAGAGAGATACTTACAAACATAGCTACATATACGAGGGTGGTCCATTAAGGTTTCAACACGCAAAAGAAAAACGAAAATTTGGAAAATTATATAATTATATTGCTAAAAAATAGTCTCACTTTGGCTCGATACACCGCTCTGAAAATGAGTTTTCTAGAAGTCTTCAAAGTAAGCCTTTTTCAGTAGAACCTGAACCAATACTGGAGTACTATATATTCGATCAATTTCGGTCGATGGCAAAAATATGAACCGATGTGTTGCCATTCTGAGATCGTTTTTCCTTTAATTCGCCGTTTAATTTGCTCATTAATTCTTAAAAGCTTCTTCGATCAGTCGATGTAGACCACACCTTGCGAATATCGGAAAGCGGTGAACATGACTTTCTGGCCGTGAAATTCTTTTTCAAAGCAAGTACGTTGGTAAACTCAACTGTTCTTTAAGCTGTGGTGAATACCAGTAGATCCATGTTTCATTGACGTTAACTGTAGGATCCGTTTTTTCATTTCGGACTTCGTTGAAACCCATTACTCCAACTTGTGACGGTCAATCTTGAAGGAAAAGAGTCACCGTTACAGCATTCAAGCACAAAATCTACCTTCCAAAAATAAGAACCAAACCACCGACAGATATTTCTCTTTTTCCATTTTCCTAAACCTCGCTGAGACGGTCTCCTCCAATAGTGGTCGAAACAAAGTTTCGAGTAAAATTCGGCCTAAAACCGTACAGTAATCGTCTACGAATACACGATCGTAAACGATGCTAATGAGATTTCGTGGGTCTTTATCGGATCGCCCTCGTGCACAAATATTTATATACTTAGAAACAACAAGAAAAATTGCTTACATTTCACTCTCTGCTTCGCTGTTGTTGCTACGTCCAACGTCTCGCCGCTCGTCATTCATTTTCCTTCTTGCGCTCATCTCTTTTGACTTCAGTTGTTTTTGACTTTATTTAATTTTGTTTTGTTTATATTTTTAGCCGCGATTTGCTTCTCTCCTCTCTGGTGTGAGTGTGTATTGTTGGCGCAGATGGCAATTTTGCTGGTCCATCTTCGGCGCCTCATTCTGCTGATGAGCATCGTCTATTTGAGCGGCACGGTGATGCGTCGCCTGCTGAGCGAATCGCGGCACAACTACTTGCAGCACATCAATGGCAAGACGTTCGCCGCCCGGCATTTGCACTTCCAGGCCTGGGCCTATATTTACACCGCCTATGCCTATGTGGTCTTGGTCAACTATGTGAGCGTAAGGCGGCTCACCAATTTATTGGAATTCTTTCTCACCTGATGAAAACTGTGCGGTTGCTGTGAATTCGAGAGCGATTTCAAAAAGTGAAATTTTATTTTTATTGGATTAGGTTTTGTTGTGATTTTTTATTGTACAATAATATGCAAATTGGTGAAATAATCGGTTAATAAAAATTATCTAAATAACTTTAATATTGAAAGTAATAAAAGTGTCCAATTTTATTGTGAATTTAAAATTAAATATCAGCCATATGGCTGAGGAAGTTGATTCTACAACAAAATATTAGAGTCCGGTCGAGGATACATCCGCGACGATTGCTTCGTTAATAATTAAATAAGAAAAATTTGCTTTTAGTGACCTAAAAACGAACTTTGAGAATACTTTTTATGTTTTTCTTGGTACCCACTAGTCTTTATAGAGCCAAAGGAAGTGTCCAGCTTCCCTTCGTATAAAATAGTATTTTTTGTATTATTCATGTAATAAATTTCCTCAATTAAATCTCTCAGATTTTCGATTTCATGTGTCTCATCGCTACTTTGGTCTAAACTAATTTGAAAACACAGCCGCTAGATTAAAATTCAGTGATCGCTTCTGGCGTCTTTATATGTTATAGCTCATGTTCATGTTCCTTTCATATTCCTTAACCATAAAATTTTTTTTCACAAAATATTTCTCTCGAGCGAACACTTTGTAGTAACAGAATCTATTACTGGATGGACTCTGCAGCCTTGAGATATCAGTGTGCCTTTAATGATAATATTAAAAAAGGTAATCTAGAATTTCCCTTTTCTCCAGTTGTTCCTGCATTGCGCTCACGTTCCAAGCAATCGAGCTCTATTGTGAAAACTGGCACTATCTTTTTTTGAATCGTACTTATAACTTTTAAACAAAAGTCATTGAAATTAAAACAATGGGTGAAAGTCTTAATATAGGTTAAGGTTATATTAGAGAGTCCTTTATAATTACATATCAAATTATGATAATTTTTTTTCTCGTTCTTGCTCTGATTTTTAAATGTGATCTTAGATCTAATTTTTTCTTAATCCAATACGTCTTTGATAATTAGATATTCTATATACAAGACATACGTTCACAAGTCGCTCAATTTAACATAATATCCCCCATCTTAACCTGTTCCTAGGTTACACAGTACTAGTAATCGCTATTTGGCAAACTTTTTTCTGATACTGTACCTAAGAAAGTCAAAATTCTTTAAAGAAAAATGCAGCATATATCAACACAACCAACTATAAAATGTTCGATCCCCAGGATCTAAGGTAAATATTGCCAAATATGGTGTTAGTCTGTGACCGAACTCTAGAAGTGACCTCACAACGACACTTGCTCCGCTGCAAAATGTGTGACCAAACTTCACTCTCGATTATTAGGAAGTTTTAAATATTCGTATTTGAAAACATGTAAGGTGACTACCAATGACTTTAAGATTTTTAAAAAGGCTTTCACATGAATTACTCCTACATTTAACAATATGTACCCTGAGAGGTCTGGGTGATTATTTCCTCCCTAAATATTCGCCCACAATCGATAAAGCATACTTGCTTATGTCCGTAATGTTAATGCTTGTATCCCCTAAACGACTTGACGAACGAACAGACATTCTCTCACTATATTCTCGACCTCCACTGTAAGCAACAGCGCCATCTATGTTTGAGGTGTGGCGAATTTAAGGTTTGTGACCATGCTAATATTCTACGAGATTCTTGTTAATGTTTTTAAATTATACAACACATAAAGATAAAGTTGTTATAAGTAGTGAAGCTTACGTAGTAAATTCATTTTATGAAAAAATCACAATAGGTACAAACATATATACATAAAATATTGTACTCGTAAACATACTACTGGAAATACTAAAAAGGGATTTTGGGGAGGTAGAAGTGTGCGATCGGCATTCCGACAGAAGGATAGAACTGAAAAATCAACGAACTTGACAGGTTTTGTAACTACGTGGAAGAACTGATATGTATATTAGGGTGGGTCAAAACAACGAATACTCGCTGAATCGCTAGGTCCATGAGACGTGCTGTTTCGACGGGGTCGGACCAAAGGGAGAGGTGTGTCAGATGAGTGAGTTTGGTGGAGCATGCAAAGAAATAGCTGGATATGTAGGAGTTTAACTTAATATAGTATCCAGAATGTCGTCAACGTAGTTGTGGAATGACCTCTTGATTCTGCTAGTAATAAAAGCACCCCAACAGGAACTGCTTGGAGAGGAATTTTTTATGCTCAACTGAAAGCATATGGTCCTCACTATACAGGTGTTCGATAGGAGACATCCTGTCGTATTCCGGAGTGCAGTGTTCTGACAAGTCGGGAGCTTCCTCAACTGCGTTTCACTGCATTCAGGCGGCCATATTGGTGCGCCGTAGTTAAGTTACCGTTTATTTGTTGTTTATTTGTTCTTTCCCCATGTGCTGCCGGCTAGCGACTTGAGGATTTTATTGCGGCTCTGTACCTTAGCGTGGTCGAATTAAGAATGAGAAGAGTCTGTCAAAAGTCGCACTTAAAATGTTAGGATTATTGACAGTCGGAATCTTGACGCCATTGACTGCAATTTTAAGGTCTAGTCTGTGCTCCTTCTTCCAGTTTGTAAATATGGTCACTGTGATATAGTGGCGGAGAGTGGTAGAAACTCCAGCTGAAGGATGTAGAAGTTAAATAATAGCGGGGAGAGGACACCACCCTGTAGAACCCCTTTGTTTAACTCCTCTCAGTTTCGCGTTTTACCTCGAAAAAATACGGATGATTAACGACCGTCAGGTCCCACATCAACAAACATAGGCGGGCATTAAATACATAGTAGGATTGGAAAAGAATGAACTTCTCTTAAAATCTGAGACTGGTTCACTAAAACAAATTAAGAGAAGAATTCACCAACAATTTCTACAACAAGTAGAAGCCAGCTCCAATATAAACTGTATCATACAGAGTAACTGAAGTATATCTCATCAGGCATGAAGTATCTACAGGGTCACCTATCTTCAAATTAATTCCAGTTAAGGCAATCAGGGCTGCTCGAAAGATGCTGGTAAAGAAACGATGATTTAACTTGTCTTTAATTCTTCCAGCAATAAGCCAACAATTACTGCTACAAGACTAAATGCAGTAGTTCCACAGGAAGCGTATCCCAATGACGCTAATATGAACTGACTGTATTTTAAGAATCACTCGACTAGCACGGCTACCAATATTTGGGCAATATGGTTGTACGTAAACAAGCATATAATCAGACGTCGGATTTTAATTGAATTAAATCAAAAATGTGTGCCCATTCTTAACGCAAGCCCTACAATGGCAATTGACAATTATCAAATACTGACAAATTATTTACACACTCCATTTGCTTGGCAAGCCACTTTGCATGCAAATTTCAAATTATTAATTAATTATTTGCCAGAACATGAACGACAGCGGCGGTGGGTGAAAAAATCCACTCGTTTGGCGAAACGAACGCGCGACCGTCATAAGCCAAATATATGCAGATGATTAATAATTGAAAAAGTGGGCAAAACACACAAAAGGCAACTCATTTATAACAAATACAAGCATAACCACTCATATACATACATATGTATATAGATATAGATATATATATGTATATGCTGACACTAAGCTAAAGGAAGGCGTATAGTATATATTATATTTTTCTGAAGGGAACTGTGTTTGTGTATTGTGTGCTGATTTATATAGAATAAATATTGAAAATATTTTTGTCTACCCAGTATTTTTGTCTGCCAGTATGACTTAACTTTTGAAAACATTTTATAGTATAGTAAAAGCAAATAAAATCTGTGCGATTCGGCTAGAGGCCACAAGTAAATTCCGATGTGGCATGTCACTTTGAACGAAAGATATGACGAATTGTTGCACAGGGAAGTTAATAATGCGTACATATGTAACCGCAAATATACATATTTACATATATATATGTAATATATACATATTTAGACTTAATGTGGGTGTACTTATTTGAAATTATCTAAACAGTTTGAAAAAAAATTTTATATTTTTTTAAATAATAAAAATTTCGTTGCATTAAAAACTTATTTTTTATTCGAAAACACAACCAAAACACCCTTAACATAATTCCCAACAAGTTTCTGCACCGATTACCTAACCAAAATTTATATTGAGAAATATTTTCATATTTTTGTACGTCTTGGCCAACACTTCCCGTTAGCTGAGGCACACTTGCATATGAATATGCAAATACCCAGTGGCGGCAAAATATTTATTTTCCAATGCAGCTTCCAACGTTCTTAACATCGACTTTTATTAAGGTGCAAAAAGATATATTAAAGAAAAAATTATAAGCACGCACATTCATATTGCTTATGTAAATACACATTTATGTCTTCAAATATTCGTTGAACGTTGCCAGATCGATGCAAATAATGAGAATTTCGAATATTTCTTTTAATATAATTTTTCAAATAGTATTGATGGCATGACATTTTCAAATTGTAAATAAATTAGTCTAAGGAAAGTAAAAAAACAGAAAAAGGTTATAAAAGGTTATAAAAGGTTATAAAAGGTTATAAAAGGTGTACCAAGAAGAACGACGTGATGTTAAAGACTTATACTAAGACTTAACGATTTAAATGGCGTTAGATCTACCAAATAACAGCCCTTGGCCGGATAAAATCCGAGTCAATTCCAGTGCGTAGAACCGGCTTTTGTGGGAATTGTAAGATTCCAACTGTCAATAACCCTAAAATTTTTGGTGCGACTTTCGCCAGTCTGTACTCTTTCACCACTCATACGACAACGGTTATCGCCAAAGTACAGAGCCGCAACAAAATCCTCAAGTCGCTAGCCGGAAGACATGAGGAAAGGACAAAGAAACGCGGTTGGCTGCTTACAAGGCAATCGACTGGTCGGTCCTTAACTACGACGCAACAATATGGTCGCCTGGATGCAGTGAAACGCTGATGATGAATGAATGCTCCTCAAGCTGTTCCTCCAGGGTTCTTTTCGCAGAAATCATTCCGCAGTTACCTGCTTGGAGCGGAACCTTCTCCTAGGAGCGTCGAGAGGTCATTCATCAACTGCGTCAACGACATCAAACAATACACCGACCAGACCTCGGACGCAACTAATTCCGATAAGCACTGACCTCCATTCACAATGGAGCTATTGACACCTTCACCGACTCCCTCTCAGTGAATGGCGTAGTTGGAGTTAAACCTCCACCTATTGCAGACGAAGAGCTGAGAACGAGAGTAACCCTTGTACAGCTTCGTTCTGGACACTGTAGCAAGTTAAACTCCTACTTAGCCAGAATAGACCCTGACATATTTAATATATGTCCACATGACACTGGCCACCTCTTTCCATGCCCTGCTAAACCTACCCATCTAACACCCTTCTCACTTTGGGCCTACCGTTGGATGACGACAATTCATCTAATCCCTACCATCCTAACGGGGATTAAGTACCTGTTACAACAACAAACAAATTATCAGCCAATGGCCCCACTGACTCCATTTGCATATGACCCACCCGTTAACTCCAATTCTCGACAATCAGGTGCAGCATTTCGGCAAGAATTTCGACTATATTGCGACGAATGTTATCTTCGGCTGGTAGAGCGTTCATGTTTGATTGACGTCTTTGTTTTAACATAACCCCAGAGAAAATAATCAATCACGTTAAAACGCTTGATCTTGGCGAAGATTTGACAGTCTTCAAATCATCTGCAGCAAACGATCAATTTTTGGGGATTTGAAACCGCATCCTGGATCACATGAAAGTTCTACTTACCCTAATGTCGGCGATTTTGTTTGTTGACGAAGCCATTAAACCAGAAATGGATCTTATCTGAGAAGATAATTTTTCGATGAAAATCGAAATTAGGTTCCATCATTTCCAGATCCCAATAAGTTGTTTCAATTGGCCTGCCGACTTCATTTCTTATGCCAATACAATCTTATTCGGATGCAGAGCCAACTCCAACCGGAAAAGTCATTATCTTGTCATCGGAGTGAGTCTCAACTGTCAGAACGACGTTGTGCTGATCAACACTGGCCTGAACGACAGGGATATTTTCTCGCACTATGTGACAGGAAGGTGACACACTATGGTGGAACTGTTGCCACCGGAGAACGTGAATTTGTGTAATAATCTTAGACATTTGCCAAGCGATGTATCAAAGCCGGTGATCATCTCGTTATGGGCACATTCACCGACAGTGCGACTTGATTAATCCTTCGTCAATCCAAGAACCTTCCTCAAAATCTTCTGTAAAGTGGGTGGGCGCAGCTCTGATTGTTGCACGCTAGGCTGTTGAACTTATTCAATAATCTACTCCACATTAGCAATATCGTCTTCGGATGCACTGTACTATACAGCGTCTTTGAGGATGAACATTATCCACTAGAGTAAACGGTATGCGACACCGATCTATGGTTGTTCGAATTACTGACTGTACTGATGAATTATGTCGATAGAATAGACATTGAACAAAAGCAAACTTTAATCTCTAAGATTTACTTTTTATTCTCAAAATTTCATTTTCGATCCATGATTAAAAAAGAAGATTCAAAAAAATTCATATCACTAAATTTTTTTCGAATGCTGATTTTTATATGAGTAGTAAGCAGCTTTTAAAAAAATTAAAATTGTTTTAGTTTTCTTTAAAGTTCTTTCAAGCAAACTATTTAAGTCCATCTGGCATCCCATTTTTATCCAAATAAATATATATAAGTATTTCTGTATATATATTTTTATGAACATTACCGCAACAGTGAAATTCGTAAAATCGGTGGATCCGACAACCGAAAACATCTTTGCCGCGAATCGCTGCCATGGTTGTCTTGCTTGTTAACGCACTCAATGTGGGATGTAGGTGTATCACTTAGGTTAATTTCCAACATATTTTTAGAAATGGAATTTTCGAAATGTTATTTTTCTCGCTTCATAAGTTGAGCGCTTTCAAATGACAACAACAATGAATACCAGAAATAAAAATTATATCTTAAAGCAAACATACAAATATCGTGTTCTATATAAATACATACATACATACAAATATATTTGTTCATATAAACATATTTACATTGGTATAAGTATTTATATATACTTAAGTATAATTAAAATCTCATGCGTTAAAGAACAATTGTAATGAAAATTTAAATATTTGCGAAATAATATTTACTCAGATATGCTTTGGCATATTTTTGGCTGCGAGAATGTATTTGATCTACTGATAATATTGACATTCGTATCGAATTTAAAAGCCATAAATTGAATTTAGAATAATCAAATACACCACATCATAGCTGGAATTGCTTATCGTTTTCCAGTACTCTTCAAATGCTCTCATAATCCGCTGGAACTATGTATAACATTTTACACCAAAATCGTTACTTTTGTGAGAGGTTTTGGTTTTTTGATTTCATCAAACTTAAGCTTGGATTATCAGATTTTGTCAGCGATAGCTGAAGTAACCAGTTTAAAGAGTTAAATTAGTCGAGAGAGAAATGTCAAACGAACTTACTTTGAAAATCTTAGCAATATCTTCCCACTAAATATAACATATATTGGGTGGTTGAAAAAATATTTTAGTATTTCTAATCAAACTTCAACTTATTTTTTTATATTTATAATAAATTTTAATGAACCAAATATGTACACTTTTAGTCGACCAGATATTGAGACATTATTCCATCAGTGTAAAACTTTTCTGGTTTCTCGGCGAAAATCTGCGACAAGTTATTTTCAAAGGCTTCTCTTGAATCCAACTTTACTCCATTAAGGGAGTTCTCCATTGACCGAAACAAATGGTAGTCCGATGATGCAAGGTCAGGGCTATATGGTGAATGACTCAAAACTTCCCAACCAAGCTCTCCCAGTTTTTGCCGAGTCATCAAAAATGTGTGTGGTCTAGCGTTGTCCTGGTGGAAGACGAAACCCTTTCTGTTGATCAGTTCTAGCTGATTTTTTTCGATTGCTTGCTTCAATCTCATGAGTTGTTGGTAATAAAATGTAGAACCAATCGTTCGACTAGGCTGGAGCAGCTCATATTGGTTGATTCCTTTCCAAGCCCACCAAACACTCAGCATAACCTTTCGCTTGGATCATGATCTTTTTCGCACATTACACTGTGATAGTCAAAAAAAAAAGACAAGACCAAATTCGACGGTTTCCCCCTATTTCGAGTCCTACGAATCGAACTGCATCATTACTTTTTTGAGTTACAATCATGGTTTCATACAAAAATTTTTTTGAAGTTTTTCATCAAAGTGGCCCATTGGAAGAGAAAAGCACATTTTTCTTCGGTCTCTAACTTTTTTAATGTTGACTTTTTTGAAAAACTTTCTTTGGCAAAGCTTCTCAGAATAAGTCCGTCTTTAAGTTCTTAGATGACTGTAAACCCCAAAATCAATGTTTTTTGTGTACTTATAGCCAATATGTCGAAAAAACTGAAATTTAGTCCATTTTTTTTAATGTTTTTTCCCTGTCGTTTCGTCAATATTTTAATTTACCCTTTGATACTTATACATTAAGTGACATCTTGTAATAGTAAGAAACTTAAGCAAAAACAACGTTCTAAGCAAACTAACCATTAGAAAAAAAACTTGACAAAATTTGTATTTTTTAAAAAAGCTACACTAACTATGTTTGTGTGCCATTTTTTTTTTTTTTTTTTTTTTGTATAAGTGTTATCAATAAGTATCATTAATTTGTACACAATATTTAAATTAAATTTAATAAGACTTATCTATCAATGTCCAACACAAATCAGCAAGCAACGAGTCAAGCTTTTAACCACTGCACTGATAAGAAATAACAACAAGTAACGTTTGAAAGAAACGTTAAATGCTTGCCTAAGAGTCAAAATTTAAGCATAGATTGCAGTAATTAATTTGACTTTGACTTCGCGGAAAGAACATTGTTTTAGTGAATTGTATATTAAGAAAATAAATTAAAATGATTAAGTGTCCAATTGGCCTATCGTTGTTCTGCTACGTATGTGGAAAATTTACAAGCCCTCGGAGTAGACGCAAAATATCTTCGGGAACTGCCGGCATCTACGAGGAATATTTCGATTTGCCCGTTATAAGAGACGTAGATTGGGTGCCAAATACCATCATACTGGTAACTGCTACGCATGCAAGAACAAATTTGCAAGACTCAACAAAAAAAATACAGTTTAAAAAGTGTTCAATCTGCACAGCTACCAGTATCTCACTCAGAAAATGTTCCGATACCAAGATGTCCAAGTCCAACTGACAGATATATTTCGCCAACATTTTCCACCGAGCCTACAGATCTACTCTCAATGTATAACCCAACCGAAGTTGAAAGCCCATGCCGTCACTTGGAGATTTCCCAAGCCCGTTTGAATACGATGGTACGACAGCTGAAATTATTGCAAAGCCAAGCGATTTGCCTAGCACATCATCTTCGATCGGTAAATATATTGTCTAAAGATGTGAAGGTGTATGGATACCGCAAAAGACAGGAGGAGCTTTTAGATTTCTTTGAGGTTAATGGCGACAATACTTATCAAAGGGTAAATTAAAATATTGACGAAACGAGAGGGAAAAAACATAAAAAAAATGGACTAAATTTCAGTTTTTTCGACATATTGGCTATAAGGACACAAAAAACATTGATTTTGGGGTTTACAGTCATCTAAGAACTTAAAGACGGACTTATTCTGAGAAGCTTTGCTAAAGAAAGTTTACCAAAAAAGTCAACATTAAAAAAGTTAGAGACCGAAGAAAAATATGCCTTTCTCTTACAATGGGCCACTTTGATGAAAAACTTCAAAAAAAATTTTTGTATGAAACCATGATTGTAACTCAAAAAAGTAATGATGCAGTTCGATTCGTAGGACCCGAAATAGGGGGAAACCGTCGAATTTGGTCTTGTCTTTTTGTTATTGTGAAAAAAGCTATCACAGTGTTATTGTCGTATTTGATCCACTTTTCGTCTCCTGTTACCATTCGCTTCAGAAATGGTTCGATTTCATTTCGTTTCAGCGAAGAATCGTAGATGTTAGCCAAGCCTTATTTAAATGGTTCAAAACCATTTGGTGATAAATGTTAAGTTCCTTAGCGATGTCATGGCTGCTTATGTGACTGTCCTGGTCAATCTTTTCCATAATTCCATCATCATAATTTAAGGAAAAATATTGAATTTATTAGCACTTCTAATTTGGAAGTACTTTTCTGTTAACTTTAAAGTAATATTATTACCAATACATAAGCACCATAGTAGTACTGAGTTCCCTAAACTAGAAAAAATGAAATTAAAATATGTTAAGAACTTTATATTCAGTTTGTTTTCGTTGATAAAATATTTCTCTCAGTTACCCTTGGGATCTATATATAATTTCTACATGAAATAGCACCAAAACGTACTAGCCTTGTGCTGCGCGAGGACTAACCCAAATTCTTCTACTGACAACAACATAATCACCATCGCCATCATCATTGGCACTTCACCATTGGTAGTTTCGTTGACGTCATTAGCATCAGCGGCTTGATGTTCATCAGTGCCTCCTAGCTTCAAATTAACAATTCCGCTCTTGGAAAGGAGAGAAAGTTTCAAGCCGCGGAGACTCGACTCAAGCGACAGCCTTGACACAACTGGGAGCTCTGAAGCATCACTCAGATCTGATACTAATGGCAAATTTGACACAACCGGGAGCTCTGGAGCGTCGATCAGATCGGGTTTACTGGCAGCTTCGACATAACTGGAGCTTTGAAGCGTTGGTCAGATCTGATACTAGTGGCAGCTTCAACTAGACTAGACTAGTAGACTCCTGTGCCCGTTTTACCTTGTTCCAGGTAGTCAATTCTAAAGAACGATGGTCTTACCTTCCCGGTCAGCTTTTCATCCTTCAGCAGGGGAAGTCCACAGCTTCGACTGTTCCTTGGTATTTTGGCGTGTACCAGTAGGTTCAAATTTCGTTCATGGTCAGAAAACAAGAGAGAAACTCCTACAGACTACTCTTAAATAACCTTGAACACAGGTGTGAAGTGGTCTCATGGTTACACTTATTGCCAACAGCTTTCCTGTGCACAATATTCTATGTCGGATAAGACGTATGCAGCCGTTAAATATATCTAGCGTCTTAGCTATTTCGTAGATGTTCAAACCAATACGGTTCTTGACGTTTACAATACTCCTGAACGTAGTTCATCAAAAACTAATGCGCATTCACGTTGAAACTCATCAAACCTAATTTTGCCTGATATTGTGTCGAGTATTGAACATGAACCATCCGATAGGCTTTCCCAGTTTTCTAAATAGTATATACAAGAATTGTATTTTCAAGCACCAGCTCTTTTTCAACTCCATTCAAGTAAGTAGATATGAATAGAAATATTTCTTTAAATTATCAGAGACAACTAAAGTCCCTTCATTAAAATATCGATGTAGCGGAGATGAAAATATAGGACATTATTCAAAAATATATTCCGCTAATTATATATAGTGTGATAGGCTACTGATGAGAGATCCTCATCTGTTCATGATGTATTGAGGGTGTATAAAGTGTGGCCCTCAAAATTTCTAAAAGAAAATGTGGTTAGTTACAGGCAAAAGACTTCTACGTTCTACGGACCCAACAAAATGTGGAAGCCCTCTCAGATACTTAATTACGAAGATATCATCTCTAAAAATTAAGTAATCTAGAATTGGCAGAATTATTACTTCTGTTGATACACAAATTTCAACAGATGGAGACGAACTATGTTTCATAAAAAAATATCCTGAAGGAAATTGGATTGGCAAATGGGTCAACATAGCGCGTTGTAGACATGTGTTTAAGAATATATTTTTTATTGGAGCAAGGAAAACGAAAAATAATTCTTTTTTTTTAGTAATTTATTTTATTTCTGGTTCAACGGTTTTGACAGTTGAATTCCTTAATCTTCCAACCCCGTGCCCTGGGAGTACAAAACGTGGAATACCAATTCGTGGAAGACCAACGAATCGTGGATATATTCTAGTAACAGTCTTTTTCGCTTCATTATCGCTGGCATTATCATCATCACTAGCATTGCTATCATCAGATTCTTTAGAGACGGTATTTTCTTCTTCTTCTACTTCAACAGGCTCCTCGGCATCGTTGGCTTCTTCAGCAGTATCATCTTCTTCAGGAACGACTTGTTTCTCCTCAGAAACTTCTTCGACAATAGGCACAGTTTTCACTAGATCATCCGAGTTGGACAGAGCTGAGCTGACAGCAACAAGGCCAAAGAAAAAGGCAACCGTTAAGAAACGCATGATAAACTACTTAGTACTTTTTGAGTAACTGGTGATTTAAAACGCGGTGAAAGTCTTTTATACTTCACAAATAACCATTTGTCATTTAGTATGTATATATCCAGATATAAATAATACAATTTATTGGCCACTGTTTGTCGACAACAAACTCCCCCACTTTCTTCGTTTATTTAATCAGGGTGTGTATGTATTTATTAAATTTTTATGAAATAATTCTTATACACTCCAAACATGTCAACAGAGTATAATAGTTATGTTAACATAACGGTATTAATACTATTTAAAATATTCGAAATAATTATTTTTTAAATGTATGTATATCAAAATTAAAAGAAAGTGAAGGGATAAACTTCTCCATGTGTATGTATTCCTCCATCCGCCTAACCATGTATAACACTGGTATTGATTAGCAAGGGTATTCCATTGACAGTAAAAAGAACATTAGGCATGGCATAATGTGACTCGTTACCAAAAAAATTAATCACAATGTTCATACCGTCTCTAAAACTAAATGAAATTCTTTTGCACCCGTACTTAGTCCCTTCTTACTTGCTTTTCTGTTTGATTATTTCTGTACGTGTTAGTTGAACTCTTCAATCATTTATGTGTATTTAAATTTGCCAAATAAATTATTAACAGTTGTGTAAACAGAAAGTACCGTTAGTCATTATGGTATAGAAGTCTCTACTCAGATACTTGATAGTATACACTAATGCACCTTTTGAAGTTATCAATAATGCTCTGAAGACAAAAGAATCGATATCGGAGATTCTTAGAAGAAGTGGCAATTCGAAGCTTCGAAGAAGTGGCAATTTCGAAGATTTATTTAGATACGATAATGGTGGCAGCTTCGACCTAACTTGAAGCTTCAAAGAGTGAGTCAAATCCAACACTAGTGTCAGCTTCGTCAATATTGAAAGCTCCGAAGCGTCAGTCGAAAACGACACTGGTGGCAGCTTCAAGAAATTTTGAAGATAATTCGATAGAAGTGGCTGCTTCGAAACAATTGATAAACCCAAATTGGACAAAAGCTATGTACTGAGAGTCACATCGACAAAGAATGAGCAATGATCAAGAAATGAATGATGTTTAAATAAGATGCTTCATTCCACATGCCATACAACTTTGTTAAAATAAGTTAACCTATTTTTGATGTAAGAAGAAGGCATCTCAAACGACCGTATCCTTGATGTAATATTAAACATGAGAAACTCGATAACGCGATGGTTGCTACATTGTTTCCCTCCATACACCCAGCACAACCTTGAGACCACTTCTTAGCAATGTTTGCCGCCGTTCAAACGCAATGCGAAAGAGTTACTTCATGTGTAACTGCTCCGAAGAAGGCGAATGTTCAATGGCCCGTTTGCTGATTCACAAAGTGTGATCTACATCGACTAACCTAAAAGTGCAGAATTATCGCAGAGCTTTACTTTGCCGAATAATTTAGCCTATTAGTTGTTGAATAGCGAAGAAAAATTGCTCTCCACCGTTACGAGACACCGGCTCACCCCTCCACCACTGCCGCAATTATTTATACTAAGCAAGGTACTTACTTGTACTTCAGATTCCAAAGATCTCTTATTTCCAAATGTGAAACAGTTACTCGACGTACTGAAATAAACTAGAAATTGATTGATATATGTATAAGCCTTGAGATAACTGGATATTAAAGATGACAAATCAAGTTTTCATAGTATATTCCAAAATATGAGAATATTCGAAGAGTGTTATTGTGAAATAGATTTCGCTATCATAAAAATTTCCACTTATCTGTTATTTGTTTGATGAGTGAGCACATGCTTGAATTATCTTTGTCAACCAGTTAAGACCAACTGTTTCTATCAAAATACACACAGTGAGTATTTGAATTATTGACATTGCAAATTAAATATTAAGACACGAGTTTATCAAATCTACCGACAAGCCAGTACTGTTTTCATTGGTTAAACTGTCTAAAGATTTGCTGAAGATTGATATATCTAATCGGTGAGAGAACTTTTGACAGTTTAAAACCTTCTAGGCTGACTTACGATTTTAGGAAAAGAAGTCAAATCGACTTCTTCCTCTTATTTATTGGCATAGACACCGCTTACGATGTTATTGCCGAGTTTACAACAGCGCCACAGTTGCTCCTTCTTTTCGCTGTTTGACGCCAAATGGGAATTCCTTGTAGCTATGTTCCTCTCCACCTGATCTTTCCAACGCAGTGGAGGTCTTCCCCTTCCTCTGCTTCCCCCGGCGGATACTGCGTCGAAAACTTTCAGAGCTGGAGTGTTTTCAACGATTCGGATAATGTGATCTAGCCAGCGTAGCCGCTGTCTCTTAATTTGCTGAACTATGGCAATGTCGTACAGCTCATCCTTCTATCGAATGCGATATTCACCGTTGCCATAAAACTTCTGCAGAACCTTTATCTCGATAACTCGTAACGTAAACTCATCAGATGCCGTCATCGTCCATACCTCTGCACCATATTCTGCGTTAGATTTTGAGGCAGACATTTTTGTTGGTGTTAATACTGGCTGCAAGATAGACAAAATTATCTACGACTTCGAAGTAATGAGAGGAGATATTTGGTCTTGTCTGCATTCACTACCAGACCCTTTTTCTTCGCTTCCTTATCCAGTCTGGAGCAGAGCTAACTACTTTTTAATTTAGTATGCTCCAAAGAGTTCAGCTTTAAGTGAAA
The DNA here is from genome assembly GCA_037783105.1 of Bactrocera zonata. Taxonomy (NCBI): domain Eukaryota; kingdom Metazoa; phylum Arthropoda; class Insecta; order Diptera; family Tephritidae; genus Bactrocera; species Bactrocera zonata. The sequence goes on from JBAWJQ010004285.1 coordinate 537,333, forward strand.
AATATAGTTATTATGGAGCTAACTGTTCTGAACCTATCAGCTATCATGATTTCAAATAGTCTTTTATGGTTCCATAAATATATAGTCGGGTTTATGGTACTTACTCGTAACAACAACAACTTTTAGTGGTTTTTAATGGAAGACAGATAAACCCTCTAAAGGCTTGAAGGAATAGGACAATAACTTCTAGCAAAAGCCCTTCATAAGCCATTGTATATTTAAGAATTACATAAAATTTATGTTTAATAAAACAACACGCACTCACTTCTGTTTACATATTTACATGAGTATATGAGTGCATCAACTCAATACAATAAACAATACATTTACTCAACGAAGAGTATAATGGTGCCCTATAAAAATGGGATTTACATACACGTATATGTATGTACGCGTATGTTAATTCGTATAAATGATATATGTACATGTAAGTGTTCACATTAGGGCTGATCAATCAGTCAAAAATATTATCTGGCAATATTTTTACTACTTTTCCGGTATAGTCTGCCTTAGCTCTTATATGATATTTAGGCTCAGATCAGTCAAAATTCTTCTCCGTCGCATTCTCGCTTTGTCGTCATCAAAGGCCAAGAAAAAGATTCGGGTTTTATGTGAATCGTTGGCTGTCAGCAGCTTATGAAAACGCGTCTTCAATGCAGAAATGCAGTTCCTGTATCAGGACGATATCGACCACCTTTGCGTGTTGAATGTTAATCTGAAGGAATTCCGACCGCTAGACTACTTTCCACTAGCGCTAATTCAGCGCTCACATTGTGTTCGACCCTCTCCTCCACAAACAGTCGCCAAAGATTGAAGACGTATTCGATAAACGGTCGGAGTGTTCACTATTTCTTATATCTTATGGTCCTTTGATCACATTCTTCCGAACCATCTGCCGCACTCAAAGATTAACGTCCATCAGATTTGGCATCGTTTTGGGGGATTCTAATGATGCGCCTTACGTTTCGCTGAGAAGACCGACCGAATCGAAATTTCCAAACGCGCTTGCCGATAAGGTTCCTAGTTTTTTTTATCCTTAATACTTTCTAGTCATAGGCTAAAGGTAGTGAGAGGTTGTAGTAATTGATTATCTCTTCAATCTTTCTTACGGAGAAAGGTTCTGCCAGCAGCCAAACGCGATCCCTAACCCCTAGCGGTAGATTTGCTTTGTCCACTTTTCTATGAAAATGCTTTCTTATACAGGACCGTCGACAGCTAATCGGCACACTTAATAAATAAGTGAAGTTCATAGTGCCAAGCGGTACCTAGGAGGTAGTCCAAATTGTCCTTCTACCTCCTTCAAGCAGACTATGGATTTATACGCCACTATTCGCTTGGATTCTTCTCCGTTGATGCAAAATCTAAATCCGTAAAGCCAAACTTTATTGAACCAGACAATGATTTCGCAAAAAATTGACGCATCTCCCGCTCCCACTAAGCGCCCTTTTGGTCCACCCCACTTTATTAACTCAGATACCTGGTCAGCATTCTAGTCACGATGACACACCACGCTCCTAACCGTTGTTGTCCTGCTCTTACTTACTATCTAGAATCTAGCAGTGACTCCTCTTGTGCAAGGGATTCCGTCGCATACGAGTATGGTGACTCTACCTACGTCACTTGCCGACATACCCGACCTTTCGCCAAGCAGCTGTCGTCGAACTTCCTGAAGCTAATTTCTAGAAGATCTACAACAAATTGATTTAGAAATAAATTTCAAATAAATCATTAAACCTTCCTAATGAAAACATAAAGTTTACAACAGAGCCTTGCAACTTAAGCGTAGGAAATCATCGGCGTACGCGATGTATCGATCGTGAAATGATGAGTTACATACATACCTCTAAATATATATACATATGTATATATTGAGAATAATAGATCAATAAAATCACGATAAATGTTAATGTACCGCTATAAATTGAAATGCTTGATAAATCGGCCTCAATTTGCGAAATATTTCTATTTTACTACCGGAAATCATTTTGAATAAAATTAAATTTATTAGCATGTAAAAGGAGTATATAAAGTTTTTTTTTGTTTGTAATCTCCGATGCGGCATCACAGATTGTTCTAGCACAGCAAGACTATCAATTTGAAAACATTTATAAATTCTCCAAATCATTCCGTTAAATAGTCTGCGAAGACAATAGATGCGTTTGTCTTGTTTTTGCTTCAGAAAGCTCCATATTTACATACATTTGTATATTAGCCAGGCATACACCCTCATATACATACATACGTAGATTAAGTTTATTTTTAGTTTATTATTTATTTTATCTTACTTATAAGAGGTTTTTCGGTTATTTATAAACCAAGAAAAATATCATCAGCGTCACCTTCGTCATCATCAGCCTTAGCATGCCGCGCATTTATCCACACCTCGAACCCCATAATTATCAACATCATCGCCAGTAATAATCAACTGAAAACTAAATAAAACGAACAATTTCGAATCACGAAAGGCGTAAACTTTCGTCAATTTCATGAGTAAGCAGCGCCTGTGGTATAACGAAAGAAAAAATTTAAATTTGAAAAATAAATAAATTTATGTTTACGAGCGTGTAGTCGCCAAAAAATTCACCCCACTTAGTATGCGTTGCAAGATTGTATGTATTTATAATATACCGAATAATATATATATTCATATATATGCCTACATACATATACATATGTATGTATGTACATATCATATATACATACGTGCATATACTGTGTAACGGTACATACAGTTTTGGCTCGCACTCAGGTGAAATGTGTGGAAAATGATTATGAAAAAATCCAAATTTTTCGTTGCTAAAAATAACGGATATTTGTCTGTGTATGTGTGTTGGCCGCGCAGCTGAATGACCAGTGGCAGTTTCACACGCACACCAAGTGCTGCCGGTGTTTGCGCAGGTGTACACATACACACACTTAACCAAAACTTGAGTGTTTCCGCCTCTCACTCCGTTGGAAACTCAAAAACAATTTAAATTCCTCACGTTTGTGTGGAAATTTGAGTGAGTTCGGTTTGCTAAATTTTTCAAAAATATTTCTGCCGACATATATATGGTGTATATATATTTACATATATATAAGTATAAGTGCTTTCTTGTACATTTGTAATGGCAGCAAAATTTTTCGATTAATTAAATTTTTGTCTGTGTTTATTTGCAATTATTTAGCATATTTCTAACGTTGCCATAAATAAACTTGAATGAGGCTAATAAAGAATATTTATGACAGTATTCGAATACTGTGAGAAAATTGCGCTCGTGGTTTTTGCCTTCAGCAAATATTTTTCAAATAGCGGTCATCCCTCAATAAACAATCTACCGAGCGTATTTCTTCCACGAAAAAATTACTTGTTGCAGCTTACATCCTTTCGGATCCGGCCGCAATTATTAAACCGTGTAAAATAAATCCTTCTACTCAAGAAGAAATAAAACTCATATTCTTTAATATTATAGCCGAGAATTTAGCTTCATTATAAGGGTAAGGATATGCCACGGTGTTTAAAAATGATTTCAGGCAAGCGACCACTGCGGCTGTCTCCAATATTTTATAGCCGATAGAGGTTTCAACCTCTTTTTGCAGCAATTGCGGATAAATATATGTATGTCAGCTATTACGCGATGAATACTCTATTCCACTGCGTCAATTGACTCAGGCTTATGTGGATAGACAAGCGGCTTCACATAACAACACAAAAAATTCTTCAGCGTCGTTAAATTATACGATTTTTGCCACTCCCAGGTCCACGAAGGGAGATAATGCGCTCACCAAAAGATTCCCTTTAATTCATTGATTGGGCTGTTTGACACGTAACACAGAAATAAAGGTGAACAACCTTCAATTTGGTACAAGAAAGTCATTTTAATCCGCTTTATTTTTGAATAAATATAACCCAATGACTCCCTCTGCCCATAGCACACTCCAATTACGGTTTGGTTTGATTCAACTTTAGTTGAGCCCTTTATAAATATGACTCCTCCCATTGCCGATCTTACGGAATAATGGTATCTCATAGAGAAAGACCATTCCGAATTTCGCCTTTGAATTCAAATAATATCATTGGAATGATCCAACTATGAACAAGTAAAGGATCATTATCTAAAATTATCCAATATTGACAACGAAAACAGCATACAAGTCTAGAGCTTCACATTTTTGTTTCATGGATTATTCGCAAGTAAAATCTGCTTTTGGAAAGCAAAAAGTCTGCTTTATATATAACCGATAGTTTCCCTCTTTTTACAGCTTGTTGGAGCTGGGATAGTAAAAAAACTCGTAATTCTGAATGAATAGAAGAGGGTCCAAGCTTGCACTATACAAATTTCCTTTAAAATAGTTCGCCATTGCTAATGCTACCTGCTTTCGAGTCATATTCTCGTAAATGGAGTCTGAGAGTGATGGAGGTCAAGATCTGTCGTGCATAACCGCAAACGTACGGGGAAGCTCTTTTGCTTCTTACTTCTGAGGTTCCGTATAAGTTAATATCAATCGTCAAAACTTCGTGCTTTGATCAGCTTTCAGTTGACTTTTGCTTTCATTTAGTGAAGTTTTTTCGAAAAAGTATAAATGATAAAAGCAATTTCCAAATCCTATCCTATTTTCTTGTGCAAGGTGAGCATTTTCATGACAATGTCGAGTACAGCGAAAGAGAAAATGGAGCCTAGACATATTTCTGACATGGATAAAATAGACCATATATCATCACGCTTTATCTGAGAAAGAAGTTTTAAAGACAGGCTAAAAGAGGATGGATAGCACAGAGGCTCGATATTCAAAAATGGCTGAAGGAGTGGGCACCGAGATCCTTTACGCGGAGCTAGATCTCAGGCGACTATTCAAGCTGTCAGAAGAGAAGATTCAGTATCTTCCAAATACCATATACGTCGATAGTCAAGCGGCATTTAAAGCAACAATTTTACATCGCACCAGAGCATGTCCTTAGAAGCAGGGAAGCAGTAGATATACTGGCTGCCGGAAAGCGATTGTATTAAACTGGGTTCCAAGAACAAGGGCATTCCGGGAAACGAAATATCAGATGCTATTGCCAAGTGAACTCGCTCAAAAAATACACAAGTCGTAAAGAACTCTACACAAGGAAATTTCCGAAAGGCCTGAAAGGCCTGAAAGACGGATCATGGTAATATGGAATACCTTAGGGGCATTCTGGATCGCCAAGATCATGTACAAGTGAGGGACAGAAAAACATGCAAGCTTTCTACTCACACGGTCTCGCAAAGACTGCAGGACAGTTGTTGGCCTAGTTACGGGTCACAACTTACAAGCCTCACATCCGAGCTATATGGATATTATGAACCAAGACGCATGTAGAAAGTACACATCCTACGCTTATGTCTGGCCTTATCTAAAGCTCGGCTAAGATATCAAGGAGCTTCGTAATACAAGGGACTGGAGGAAATAACTATAATAATTGCTTATCATGTCTGTATTAAACTTCACGAATAGCGTTGACGTCCTACTAGATGTAGCCTTAGCTTGGCGTTGCAAACGACTTATAGATCAATTTTTACCCAAGGATTGGGAAGTCATAATATTTTTCTATGTATGTACATCGTTCTATTTATTACAGCACCTCTATTCGTAATATTTCTTCCTACTTATCAGGCATATATAGACAATCCAGTGTATAAATTTATAAAATTTGATTTTTTTAGTATTATCGGCAATCGATTTCATAAATATTTATACTATAAGCACGATTCCGGTGAAGTGGTCACTTACCAGCACAATAAGCAACATAACCTTTCAGCGAAGTTATGAATTTTTCAGAGCATTATCTAAATATAAATCAAGAAATGTTCGAAAACAAAATAAAAGTCAAAACGACAGCAACAACAACACAAATATCAAACATAAAACGGATGCATACTTTCAAGCACACTTCCATTCGGCAATTTCCCAGCTAATATACATGCTGTACGAACACACACGCACCCGAACGCACGAATATATGCTAATTACAGGTAAGCATCTCAATTGCTCAATATAGCCTATATCGAGATGACCGACTTGACCCGAGCGGATAAGCCACTAAAGCACTCAATAATAATACTTAGCATACTTATAACTGTATATGTGTGTGGCCGCTAATGTACGCCTAATGGAAAAACGAGCAACTGCGCCTAATCGGAAAAGCTGCAAAACAATAACAACAATAACAGCGGCGAAGAACTTTTTATTTCCACACTCGACTTTTTACTCACTGCAATTAACACTTACAGAGGACAGCTGGTGTGAGCGGAGCGTGAAAAATGCGATAAAAGCACACACGAACACCAACACATGGAGGCACACACAGATTATTTTTGTATGTATGTATGCATATATGTATGTGCAGCTAATACCTCCATAAAGTGAATTTTGTGCGCCTAGGTCTAAATTCGTAAATTTTTATAGGCTGATATGTGCGCTTGTGTATTCAAATGCAAAAACAACAATAAATATAGACGATTTTCCGAAAGCTATGAGCGGAAAATCTGCTACATATACGTATTTATGTGTGCGTGCATATGTATACAGTTATAACGGTGCATGCAAAGTCCACTCAATGATGTACAATGAACGCCACGCAAACAACAACAACAATTGGCAACACCAACACACACACACATGCATAGTGTCGCACACCAACACAAGCAAATTCCCACTCAAAAATAATTGCCATGCCGCTTTGGGGTAGAAATAGACGAAAAGATCGTCAGCCAGCGCCAAATTCACGAAATACTCTTTATTCGAACGACACCGGGATCTCTTGTTCAGTAGATCACCAGCCTTTCTCCGACGTTTATTACGAATTATTCGGTGACTCGGTGACAACTACAACTTTTTGTGTGTGGAGTGCGAAAAGATTTCAATTTAGTCTCACACCTACAAAATTTTTGTTACTGGAGGATAACAGCTGCATTGCAGGGAATATTGAAATTTTTCCACCACAAATAGCCGGACTAATTAAAACGCGGGCGCGAACGAAGTGTTCACCTGAGTGAAAAAACAAAAAGAAATAGAAATACAAATAATTGCAATATAATTAAATATTTTAATTTTATAAATTAAATTTACAACAACAACAATAAAAAATGTCCTCGTCGCAAGCAGTTCGCTCATCGAAATACTCCTACAGGGCCACCTCAACTGGACCGAGTGGAGCTGATATCTCCATTGAATACAGCGCCGATTTAGCCGCCCTCTCACGCTTGGAGGTAAGCAGCGTGCCAGAAATAAACGAAAAATTAAGAAAATTAATTAATTACAAAAATTAATTAAATAATTAAATATAATAATTAACTAAAATTAATTATGAATTAAATGAAAAATAATTAATTAAAAGATTAAGTAAATAATTAAATAAATAATTAACTAATAATAATCAAAAATTAATAATCAAAAAATTAAGAAAATTAATTTTATAAAAAAATAATTAAATATGATAATTAACTAAAAAATAATTATAAACTGAATAAAAAATAATTAACTAAAAAATTAAGTAAATAATTAATAAAAAAATTTCTTTAAAAAATGAATTATTAATTAACTAAAAATTAATTAAAACTAAATTATAAAAAAAAAATTAAATAAATGCAACGTACTCATTTTTGTACCATCAAAATTACTATAAACTCAAAAAAAAAACAGTTTTTGAAAAACAAAAATTTTGTACTTAAATTTTTAAATTAAATTCAAACTACAAAGAGACTAAAAATGTGTAAAAAACATACATGACTATGGTAAAAGTGTCCAAAAGATCCTCGAACATGTACCCTACCCGTGCGTACGCCACTTTCCGGCGCAGTGATGTGAAATATGTGGACGAAGTAGAAATTGAGGATTCAGCTGCGCAAAGCAAAGTGAAAAATGTGCTCGTGCGGATTTGTAGAATGAAAAGCTGGCAAATATACATGCACACGCACATATGTGTATGTGTGTGTGTGTGTATGTCTGCTGCTATGCCACTATGACTTAATATACTTATACATATGTATGCGTGTATGCTAAACGAATTATGTAATAAAACGAAGAACGTCAAGCAGAGAATTTGTGAAATATGTACAAGCGTGTGTATTTTTGGTACGTGAACGAGTTAAAAAAAGACACTGTGAACCGTGTGCATACATACCTATGAAACCTATGTATGTGTGCGCATGAATGTACTGACAAATATATGCATATTTGCCTAAAATGAATTGTGACTGAACTGAAATGAATATTTGAAAATTTGTAAAGAAGAAGAACAAAAAATTTTTTATTAATAAAGAACTGTGAATATATCAAGATACATATAAAATATAACTTTCTAATAACGGTTAAACACGCGAGAAATAACAAACTATTTTTAAATAATATTTCAAGCTGTGAAAATGACAAATTTCGCTTTACTTACAGGATAAAATCCGTTTGCTCCAAGATGATCTTGAAGCCGAACGTGAGTTGCGCCAAAGGGTGAGTATCGGGGATGTGGGGTTTTGAAAGTATATGATATAAATGTATAAAATATAGTTTGAAAATAACAGAAATTCGCAAAAGTAAATAGAAAGTCATGAACAAATTTAGTAAAAAAAATTATTTACCTTAGAAAAATTAAAAAAAAATATGTTTTGTTTTAAATTTATATATTTCTTTAAAAAAAAAGTATTCAAGGTCTTGTAATTCCAAAATCAATAAAAATGTCCAAGCAATACTAAAACAAAAATAAATAAATTTTTAAGAAAATATTATAAACATACAAAGCTATGGTCAGTAGTAAGGGAAGTACTTATTTTCAAGAAATGTATTGAATTTTGTCTTAGTTGCTCTAACAGCATATCCTTTGTGATATTTATGATTCTTTATAATTTAAGCCACGCTTTACATCACCAACAGTCTAGAGAATTCAGAAGAGGCGTTATTTTAAAATTTCATAAACAAGATTATGATAGATCCGAGCTAAAAACTTATTTTTACCTTAAAACTAGTTTGTAGAACACATTTATAAGTAAGAAGGGAAGTAACGGTCATATACACTTTATTTTCACTTACAAATTTATTAACTATTTTGCGGCCTAGTTTAAGATCACCCTTAACAGTAAAAAACTGTTAAAACCTAAATCATCCTATCATATATAGTATAAATAAGTACAAACACACCATATATAACAATAAAAATTTACCAAATTGAGAAAAATGTCAATTCATGCCGATCTCTCGAGAGAAAAAACAAGTAGAACAATATTGATAAGAGTTGGTTAAAACCCTATTAACTTCGAAACGAAACTAACAAACGCATTGTGTTGCCAACAGATATTTGCCTTACAAGCTATACAAGTAAAATATATCAACATAATACTTCTAAATGATCAGGCATTTTTCGTAACGAAATCTTTATATATTCATACTCAATTGAACTATTCTGCAGCTCACACAATATATCAATCAACTAAAATAGTAGAAGAAATGAAAAAGTGTATCTATAATGAAGCCAAGCAGGCAGAAAACACCTATATTTTTGTAAACTACTTAGAGTATACTAATTACCGGTTGCGCCTAAAGTTCTTATATAAGAAGTAGGGTGAGAACTTTGTGTTTTATTAATGGAATAATTTCGAATATTGTTCTAGAACGACTGAATCATACTAAATGCTGACCTCCTTAACGGATCTTTGATATTAATATTTTTCTTCTTTATTGACGCAGACACCGCAAACACGGTTATAGTCGAGATTGATTGATCAATATTAATTAGCACGACAAAAACTTTATCTTTATTGACGCAGATACCGCAAACACGGTTATAGTCGAGATTGATTGATCAATATACGTATTAATTAGTACGGCAAAAACTTCTTTATTTTGGCCTGCCCCCTCTTCTTTAGCAGGTAGGTTCCTTATTTTGTCGGAAAAGTACTACAAACTCCCCACATAAACACATAAATGCTAAGAAAAGCTGTTTCAAATCGAAGTTTTTCAATACCTCACAGAAAATTACCTGCTAAAGTCCACTATACGTAGCCCCAAATTCCAAATTCTTGCCGAATTGATTTTAAACGCCACTAAAATTGTTGCAATTGGAGGCAATCGAAACGCATAATAAAGCGAATCGAGCGAAAGTGGATTGTAAAACAAGAAAAAGTAGAGGAAAAAGTATAATAAATAAGCAAATGCAGCCGCAAAAACAATGTGGAGCTGCAAACAGTTTGCTAATTATAAATTACCCTTGCGTGTAGCGGCGTACGATATTGTTGTGCATTGAACTTCAATCGCATTTCACTTGCACTAAGCTTGCCGGGGCGCTGATGACGCCGATAGATAAGCGGAGATTTTGATTGAAAGCGACAAACTAACAACCCACAAGCGGCAAACAGACGAATTCGAAACAAGGAATGCAACAATAAATACAAAAACAATGTAAAATAAAAACAAAAAATTACAAGGAAAGCAAATGCAAATGGCAGAGGAGGTAGAAAATGCATGTAAACTAAGCAATGATTGTACAAAGTCGCGTTGCTCATACGCCATGTAGCACACCAAAGCGAAGTGCAAGCATTTCACTGAACATAGCAAAGAATCAAAAGAAATACAAAATAAAAATAATAGCATAAGGAATGGGAACTGGGAAGTGTTGCGTGGCATTGCGACAAATTTAGAAAATACTCCTGGCCCGGGTGAGCCCAAAATATGCCACACCAAACGCAGGCAAATACGACAGTACGCAGGAAAATGATTTTTTATGAGCGCGATAATAATTTTTTTTTTTTTTTTTTTTTTTTTTTTTTGAAAATTAAAAAATATTAAATGAGCTATAATAGTTTTGAAAATTATGAAATCTTTATTAAATTTAAAAAAAAGTTTAAAAAGTTGAACTTTTCACCGCCAACAGCTGTTGCCTGGCAGCGTCACGAAACCAAAAGCAAAGTACAACTAAGAGGAAATCGGACGATCCCAAACACCACCAAAAAGCATATACCAAAGCAAAGGCACAGCGCACGGCAAGCGAGCGGCAAGCGGCGAGTAATGCTAAATTTAGCAGCGACATTCAATACAAATGATTATAATTTTCACATTAAGCGAATATTAAAAAGCTGCTGAAGAATCTCTTCTAACACACAGCCGATTCTAACACACACATTAGCAGATAGCAAATATATATATGTATACATACAGTTGCTTAAACATATGTAAGCATGTACGAATTGACAGCGGCATTGTTATGTTATGTTAGCCGTCGACATCCGCCTGTGTGTGTTCTGGTGAAATATTAAATAATTTTTTACTTTCAACTTTTTTTGGGTCATAAAAAGTGGCAATGACTAAAGGCAAGGAGAAAAATCGAAAAACGAAAAGAAAAATGCTAAGTAATCCAATGCCGAATTAGCCAGCAAGCAAGCTTATGTCAAAAAAATATATACATATATTATATGTATGCATGTATTTATATGCATATATTTTCATTTACTATATACTAATCGTATATATTTATTTGTTTTGCATTCACTCCTAGGCGTAATGGTCCTCCCAAATGCTTTTCTATGTCACATAGCTGCTTGTTTATGCGCTGTCTTGCCCACTTTAGTCATATAGTGGCACACAGCTGTCAAAATATATGCAAAACAACATGTTGTTTCTCATCACAGCGAGCTTTTTGGGACTCAAGATGTACGCCGCTTGTTGCATGCGTTGCTCAAAATTCGTATAAATTCGAAAAAATTCTATTACCATTAATTTTAGTACGAATCACTTGAAAAATAATCGTAAATTCTTTTCAAGCAAGGTATTGCATATTACATATTTTATTATGTCTCTTCTTCTTTTTTTTATTATGTCTCACATTGTTTTTTCTACTTCCGCAAAATTTTTTAGACAACAACAATTGAATCATCAAATAAATATTTTTTTGTACTAAAACTCTAAATTTTTTTGCTTTCAAACTCTTATATCATATGTCAATATTTGACACCTGTCAAAATATCTACCCTTAACGAAAAATTTCTCGAAAAAACATCCCTCAGTATATAAGTAACTTAAGTTTTAAATATTTTATGATAAAATGCATGAAAATTTTATTAATAGAAATTTCTAAAACATATGTCAAATTTTGACATCATGCGATATATCTACCGTTAACTAAAGCCCTCTCCAAGTGTAAAAACTTTTCTGACAAAATTGGGAATTTTTTATTCTGCAAAATGTTTGTGGCAAATGCAAGAATTTGACACCTGTCAAACTATCAGCTGTCAAAGAAAAGTTATTCCAAAGTACGTCTTACATTCTCAGGTTATGACATGAAAATTTTTAGGATTTTTAGGACATAAATCAGGTATTTCTTATTTATTACATTTCTTGTCAAATATGTCAAGATTTGACACTTGTCAAACTATCAGCTGTCATGGAAAAACTCTTTCTTAGTATGCCTTAAATTTTCTAGGGTACAACAATAAAAAATCTGGAACTTGTGATGACAGAAATAAAGTATTTCTTATTTATTAAAATTCTTGTGATAAATGTCAAAATTTGACAGCTGTCAAACTATTAGCTGTCAAAAAAAACTTTTCAAAAATATTTATCACATTCTCTAGAGTACAAAATTGAAAATTCTGGACCTTTTGGAGATGTAAATCAAGTATTTTTCTTTTATTAAAATTTTTGTGATATATGTCAAAATTTGACATTTGTCCAACTATCACCTTTGAAAGAACACATCTTCCATGAAATGGAAAATTCTGGAATTTTTATGACATAAATCAGGATTTTCTTTTTTCATAATATCCACGTAACATATTTCAAAGTCTTCTGTCAATAATTAATAATACATATAAAATATCAGCAAAATATTTCTTACATTCTCTGATGTGCATCAGAAAAAAATATTAGAATTATGTTAGGGAGTTTTTATACAAAATTACAAGTTTAAATATCAAAACTAGACACCTGTCTATTTAGTTAAACAACCCACGGCTAGATCAATCAAATAAAAATTTGTAGAACCGTATAATGCTGAGGAAGCATTTGGTTATGAAAAATAATAATTAATAATTTGAATCTCAATTAAAATGATATGGGTGCCCTGGAAACTGTTTGAAAAACGATATTTGATTGTTTTGGCTCTCCAGAAAAAATTTCGTTACAATTCTTAGAATTATTATATAGCAATTATTACCAAAAAAAACAACTTATGGCATAGCAACAAGCAAAAATATTCTCTATTTGCTATAAGACAGCAATTGATCACGATTACTGTTTGTTTTTTATTATTTGATTTAAACTTACGTTTCTAGATTTGTCATTCAATGGATGTTCATTCAATAAGAAATCAGAAGATCCAAATTTATGATAGAGATATATCTTGTTTTCATAAAAATTTCACTTCAAACATATTTTTGTCCTCACATAATTCCTTGCGAGGTCAGCTGACGACCACTTAGACTTTCTGTGGCCGCATATTCGCTGTCAGCATTTTAGAAGATTCTCGGCACTTTGTAGTCTAGCGACCAGCGTATCTCTGATTAAGTGTACGATATGCGCTGATATTTTATATCTAATAATATGTATATATGTACATATGTATGTTACATTCTCTTTATATTTAATGAGTCACTGCAAAGTGTGTGTCCATGTGTCACTAATTTATTTTTGTAAAACAAATTTTCTGTTTCTTCAATTCCGAAAAACAATAAAACTTTCGTTCGACTTTGCGTTTCACCGGTGTTTCATCACATGGAAGTATGTGTGTATGTGTGAGTTTATTTTATGCTTCCCAGAAGCTGCTGCTTATGTGGTGCATAAATTAATGGATTTCGCGCTGGAATAAAATTGCTGGGCGCCATGCGGTTTATAGTTTTGGTAATTTTAAAATTTCACCTATTTTACACCGCCATTGAACAATTTTGTTTCTGGAATTTTGATATCTTGCAGTTGCATTTTTCAAGGAATTTAACGAGACACACTTGTATATTTATGTAGGAATGCAAATTAAATACATTAAGCCAAAGAAAGATCCAAAAATACACTTACTGTACATATTTATTTGTTAAATAGGGTGAGCTCTATTTGGGCTTTTTTCACATACTGTAGAATTTTTTTATAATCACGTACAGAGTTCCTTAAAATATGCGGAATGATAAATGATATGACATTTTTTAATGTTAAAAAAAATTTTTTATTAACTTTAAAAAGTTTTTATTTAAAAAAATTGTTAATAAATGCTTTTAAAAAATTTTAAAACTGTTTTTAAAGAATTTAAATATTTTAAAATTGATAAAATTTCGAAAAATATCTTTACAAACATTAAAATGTTTTCGAATTAGAAAAAAATGCAAATAAAAAATATGAAATCAAAGCTTTAGAATCATTAAAATAAAAACAAAAATTCCAAAACCTAATTTAAAAAAATTTTAAAAAGTTTTTGAAACATTTTTATATACTTTAAAAAGTTCTTGATTATAAAAATTGTTGGCAAATGTTTTAAAAAAATTATGAAAATAATAAAAAACACAGAAAATTTGAAAAATGGTTTAAAAAAAATAAAAATTTTGAAAATAAATTTACAAAAACTTTTAACTTTCTAAATATGAAAATAATGTCAAAAAATATCTTTAAAAATATTGAAAAGTTTTTAAAATAGAAAAAAACTAAATAAGTTAAAAAATTATTTATTATTACTTTTTAAAACTTTTTTTTAATTTTAAAATAATTTGTCTTTATGAAAAAATTTTCAAATCGTTATAAATATTTTACTTGTCATCTGTCTAAATGGAGTTTTGAAAAATTATTATAAAAATTTGGAAATTTTGGAAAAAATTTTAAAAATATTGCATACTTCTGGAAATACATTTTAAAAGTTTTTAAATAAAAAAATATAAATTTAAAAAAATTAAGTTTCTAAATTTGAACAAAAAAAAAAAAACAAAAAATGTCTACAAAAATAAAAAAAAAATTATTAATATAAAATATTTTAAAATATTGCATATAAATTTAAAAAAGTTCGCTCTCTTATCTACTATACATATAAAGTAGCGGTTCTTTACTTTCATTATACAAACGTAGAGTACAATGTATATACTCGTGTGTACATATGTAAGTATCTATGTATGATGCACTGTATTCGCCGCAGTACTCCAACATTCCACGTCTCTAGTCTGTATCCAAGCACACACGTTTCACATATCACTATATACCTCAGAGTCAGTGCGTTTGCAAATCAGCCGCCTTACCTCGCCGCACGGACTCCACCTCTTCGACGAATACTAACACTGCTCATAATAGCCGCCACAAATGACTTCCAAATGTATGTGCACTCCTACACGGATATTTTATACACATTGTTGCCTTCTTTTATTCGCTTGTGAAATTTGGAATGATTTTTAAATTATATGAATTAGGTCATTTTAAACAGAAAATTCTAACGGACAAAAATTCTAAACACAAACTAACACACATTACGCCTTGTATATTGCGCACCGCTTTAATTAAAATCATTAAAATATTTTCCATGCACTGAAACACCAATAAACACACAACTAGATGTAGATATACCCGGCATGTAATTATAAGGAAAATAGTTTTTATAATCTTGCACTTGTGTTTATGAGATACGTGAGTTCTTGAAGTTGCTTCTAAAGCACACAAAGTGTGTATACACACAATATATAGTATATACCTTCATATGCATATAGAGGCATATTTATATCGGCACATCCACATGTTTCAGCGTTCTAACACCTACAAAATTCTCTAAGTTCAGCTGCATGTTGCAATTCTGCGTGACTGCTCTGCGCATTTTTACGTCCGCTGGCCTCTTGCCACTGTAAAATTTACACAAAAATTAAAAATAATTATTACTAAATATCAGAATTGTAGCTATATTTGCATTAGTGCGAAAAATTTGCTTTGCATATTGTAGGTGTTGATGGATGCCTTGTCATGTTTAGCTCATAATTGTATGCATAATTTTGATATAAAAGACGACACACTTACAAATTAAACATGAAATTTAATTAAAATCTAAAGTCCATGTTGTCTTTCGGATAGAACAGTTTTGAGTTTGCAGCATCACAGATTTTCAAAACATATTTTAAAATTCCCTCATAGAGGCTGCCGCTGTTTGGCCGGATAGAGTATTGAAATATAGTTATAGTATTTTATAATATATATAGTTATAGTTAAAAAGAACTAGTGAACTTAAGATTTGCCTCAAATTTCATATTTTCAGAAATTATCTAACTAAGTTTACATAGCCTCTGAAGTCAACCTTGCCACTAGCCTTAAAATTTTAATTAAACAAAGAATAAGAAGTGTGAGATCAGTAAGTTTAAACCCAAAACAAAGCAAGCACACTCAAGTTCCATTCTCATCTGCTCAATTTCTTGTTATCTTCTTTTCTTCTACAATTTGTATATCTTTTCAACAAACCCATACATATCTAATGCACTTTTTTAGAAACGTTTAAGAATTGTTAGGAATACAGCAGTGATATTGTTTTTCGAGGAAGAGATAACCCCAAATTTTCCATTACTCTTGTCTTGCGTTTTTCCACCATAGATCAAATTTAACTAAACTAAACATAATCTTTTCAGGTAAATGAATTTCGATTCTTTTTCCTTGGCACACTCAATTACAACTCTTCTTCGATTCTTTAAGGTTAAACTTAATTGGGGAGTTCGATTTTGTTATAATTTCTGTTTATGTCCATTATCTATCTGCTTACTACAAACTAACCGATCGAAAAATTGAGAGGTATAACCTAAGTTAACGTCTCTTCTTGTTTTCGGAGATAATATGTCAGACTTGTCCTCAACCCGCTTGCTTTGAAAAGTAGAATCAAACCGAAATCCAATTTAACCAATGACTTAACTTAAAAATTTTGCTTTTTTGATCACAGAAATTTACTTAATGCTATATATATATACATATATATATTGACAAAAAATTACCCGAAAATTGTAAATAAAACGCAAAATGTTTAATTATTTATCAGGATTTATTTTATCGCTTTACCCCAACCCTCCAGATGTAATACACAAAATCCAACGGTTCTTTCAGTCCTCGAAATACTTTTCATAAACACATTTTGGAATGGCGAATTTTGTTTTATCCCCCCGATCGACTGAAAACGGATTCCATTCCGATTATTGCTGACTTCTTTGCATGTCTAACTTATTAACCCAAATAACATTGGCAGTTATAATGCTCTCTATGAATGTGGGTTCGTTATTCGCACGATCAAGCATGTCCAAAGCGACCTGTTTACGGTATTCATTTTGAAAAAAATTGTACTCTACCAGTACGAGTCGAGCGAAAAACCTTTCAAAATCAAAATATTCCATTAAATCATTCAAATGGGCTCGCTAGTGATGTTGAGCTCTCTTGCCATCTCCCTATCCTTCCTTTTTTTAACGAGGCATGTCTGGAACGATCTCTCGACCGCCTTTGAAGGCTTTTTACCACGCGTAGGCTTGTGGTTTTGATAAAGCTGAATTACTGTAAGCCTTTTCCAACATTCGCAATGCTTCCGCATACGAAATTTGTTTAGAAATACAAAATTTGAGACAAATTCTTTGTTCGATCCATTTTTATCCACTGAGGTGTGCCGACTTAAGCACCTGCTGTAAGTCAACTGGTTAACAGATCGCGCTCATATTTGGCCTAGTAATTAAGGACAGTCCTGCCAACTGAGCAAAGTACATTTTTTTTTTTCGAAATATCATTTACGCGGAAATTTAATAACAATTTTCCGATGATTTTTTGTTACAATGTATTTCAGGGGATGGTTTGAATTTGCAGCATATTAGTATTTTAAGTCGATTTCAACGTTCTTTCCTTGACCAGAGTTGTATTAGAAAGGAAAACAGAGTTCTCTCAACTTACTAAATATAACGAAAAATCTGAACAAGTACCGTTATAGATAAGTATTGATCTACAACAGTAAGTACAGTATATAGGAACGTTTTAGCTATCACAACGGACCGGCGTTCTAAGCTGTCCAAGTTAGATGCTTGTTAGAATCGACCTCTTAACCTAAACTAACCAATAAATAACAAAAAAATTATATTCTTGATCATTATAAAAATATTTATTTCGAAATTTTTTTACCCACATTCATTCACAATATAAAAAACATATTCACAGTAATCGCTATTCCAAAGCGTCTTTAATGCAAAAGAAAATAAGTAAATAAATAAACATTTCAACTGTTCAAAATCAAAATTCTTAGTGCTTATGAATAATCTAGACATTCTAAACGCTTATATATGCTTGTATTAGATGATTATAACTATCGAAATAGGCAACGTAAGTAAGAGCAATGAAAATATATAGTCTTTCAAATGAAGGAAGCGTTTTTCAAATAAAAATATTTGTCTGTATATAAATATTTGTATAAGAACGAAGTATACAAAAAAATCATAAGAATGTAGATATATAAAAGTAAAGTGTAATAAAGAGTAGATACAAATGTCAATATTTATAAACAAATATTTTGTTATTCACTCGAAAATTAAAAAATGTTGTTCGTGCGTGAATTTCTGTTATTTTCTGTAGAGTTGTGGGAAATTGTTTTTTATTACTTTATTACTGAAGCATTCTAATATGGTTCCATCTAACTTTACAGATCGAGCGCGAGAAGGCCGATCTCAGCGTGCAGGTCATTCAGATGTCCGAACGTCTTGAGGAAGCTGAAGGCGGCGCTGAACATCAGGTGAGTGCAACCAGACACAAAACAAATTATTTTTTTCGAACAAAAACTATTTATTTATATTATTAATATATTTATCATATAATATA
Organism: Bactrocera zonata; assembly: GCA_037783105.1. NCBI lineage: Eukaryota > Metazoa > Arthropoda > Insecta > Diptera > Tephritidae > Bactrocera > Bactrocera zonata. Next base: position 556,095 of record JBAWJQ010004285.1, read on the forward strand.
CTACTACAGTTCGAGGCCAATCGCAAGCGTGATGCCGAATTATTGAAGCTGCGCAAATTGCTTGAGGATGTGCACCTCGAATCCGAAGAAACTGCCATTCTTCTGAAGAAGAAGCACAACGAAATTATTGCGGATTTCCAAGAACAAGTTGAAATCCTAACGAAAGCGAAGTCCAGGTGAGTGTGTCGTTTGCAGCAAGCGAAGAAAGTAACGTATTGAAAAGAGCTTTGGCTTGCTTTTTAGCAGAGCTTTTTGAGTGCTTTTGATTAAACGTTGAATTAAAAGCTTGAGACACACTTTTTATGTGAAAGTTGTTTGTTTGGGTTTTAAAATATTTTAAAAAAATGTATATATACGAGTAATTGTATATATGTACATACATATATGTAGAAGAAACATATTTTCACCTAAAAGTCAAAATAACGTAAGAACACTTTTCATAAGTTCGCAGGCAAAGAAAAAAACGATAAATAGAAACCACTCATAGAAACAAAATTTTTGGTTATGAAATAGTGATGTTTTGGTTATAAAGTGGTTATATATTGATTATATTTTGGTTATAAATTGGTTATATCTGACAGCAGAAGCTGAAAATTTTATGCTACGTATAGGTACTATGATGTAGTGAATCATAGGCAACAAAAAACTCAATTTCGATTTTTTTGTTGATTCGTTATTTTGCATTTTAGATGACGATATGTACTTATACGTAGAAGAAACATATGTATTATATACATACATATATCTACATATATAAACCTACAAATCTTCAACTTAACCCGTTACACATTGTAACCATTGTAGCCTACACACAAGCCGTTATACATTTGTTGTGAATTCATTGAACTTAACACCAGTAACCCAACTAAATCGTCGGTCACCGTGACCTCGTCTGCTCATGCTCGTAATTGGGCTAATATGTCAGTGAGTAAGTCAGCAAAAATCGTTTTGTTTAATGTTTATACGAAAATGTTGCATTTTAAATGCGGAAAATTATTCACACAAAATAAATAATCGAGTGCAATGCGCTTGACATACAGTGTGTACGAAAAGCAAACATGCCAACTATATATAAATTGCAGCAAAGCGTTGAAAACCGTTGTTTATCTAAACAGAAAAATCGCTGTGGCTACAAAAATGTCTGAAATGTATTAAAATGTGTTGAAATATAGCAGACAATTATTTATACACATGTGTATGTAAATGTAATTACTTGTATATAAATAGTATATAGCATATATAAACACCGTTAATGTATGTAGGTGTCGATGTGTAAGCAGGCGATTGCGAAAAGTGTTCGTTGAAATCTCATATTTCCAAAATCCAAAAATAACACAAATCGTGTCGAAATATTTTTCAAGGCTACAGATACACACAGCCGTTGGTAGAGTGGGAGCATTGCTGCTGCAGTAGCTCACCGCAGCTGCGCACTGTATACAAAATGTTAGCTGATCTAGCATACTTACTGTGCACCTTACAAGCTTTATTACTGAGCTGTTTAACTTAAAAACTCGAAATTTGTAAAAAAGTTGAATATTTTCAAAAACTTTCGAAAACAGTTTTCAAAAAGTTTCCAAAACAGTTTAGAACTTATTAAAATTTATTTTGTTACTCGCTGCATTTTTACTTACTTATACACTTCTTTCTTCTTATCGTAACTGTGTATGTGCCTTTAGCTTTCACCTGCGGTCCTGCGCATTGCCATGCCTAAAAATCGTATTCGTGAGCTTATAACGCAAGCTATTCGGCCCACTCCCACTACTACAGCGCTGATATGCTGCGTTATGCGTCTGCTAGTCTGCTGACTGCTGCGCTTTGTTGGGTAGAAAGATATACTTTAGACTACCGAAAGCTTTTGCCACAAAAGCTCACACCTTAATGACCAATGAGCCACGTCGAAAATATCTACACAATTATTGCCCTGTCTGCTTCTGTCTGTTCTTGCATATTTTATTTATTTCTTTTGTGCTTTACTCAAATGTTCAACACTTAGAGCAAAGAATATAAAAGCAAAAGCATAAATATATACATAAGTTGAGTCGAATAATGCGCGCATTTATTTTTAGAAAAAATTTTGAATTTTTCCTACACATTTTTCCACCTTTTTGCCGCACGGCCCACACAATGTTGCGCCGGTGGTTGTTAGCTGTTTGGCTGGTTCCGCTCAGCTTCTCCGCACTGTCGATCCAAATAAGTCTTTGATTTAGTAAATATTCAACGTGTTATTGTTGTTGTCTCTTTTTGTCAAATTCACCTTTATGGAAATTTGATACTTTTTTTCTTGCATGAAGCAGATGATGTGCGAATGTCGAGCAAATGTAGAATTTATGAAGTTTTCCTTGAACTGCAAAGGATGAGAGATATGGTTCTAGTAACTAAATAACGGTAATCGTTATTAAATTTGAAAATAATATTCTTTAACAAAGTTCACACGGAAAGTTTTAATATCTATTTAAAAAAAAGTTTGGTAATGCAATAATTGAAAACTACAAATCTCTAACCAAATTGCCAAAGATATTTTTAATATTTAATTCAAAAAAATTAATAATACAATACATTACGCACCATAATTATACTTTTCTTTAATTTTGATTTTCAAAATGCGAGCTAGTGGCGCATATAGTCACCCCTAGTCGATCTTTCAGTTTTATCCGCACGCACAGAGTCCGCACTGAGAAAGCTCTTTCATGCATGTTTTCACTGATAGTTTATGCGCCCCCTTAGTATAAGCAAGAATTGATTCCTTACTATCAGTCAAAATATGCATAAAATAGCTTTTCAAGTTGGCAATGAAAACAATATTAGTAAACTAGAATAACTTCGGTAGCATCGAAGATTAGATACCCCACCCCAGCCAATTTGGAGTTAGTATGCAATGAAATACATACAAGGTGCATTCCAATGTAAACAGAACTTAAAAAAAACAGAGCAAATAGTACTTCGGCAAAATCAATTTATTTTATTGAAAAAAGTCTCCTTCTGCTTCAATACAGCTTTTTGCACGATCCAAAGGCATGTCGAACGAGTGTTTTAGCTCGCCGGTATGGCCGCCAGTATGCCGGTGCAAGCCCTTTGAATGGCCTCTACCTCTGCATAATGCTTTCCTTTAATGGTCAAATGCATTTTTCCGAAAAGAAAGAAGTCGTACGGTGCCATATCAGGGGAATACGGGGAGTGGTTAATGGTTAAAATGTGATGTTTGGTCAAATAATCGGTCACAAGCGTCGATCGAATGTTGGATTCTGAGCAATTTTTCGTCGTCTGTCAATTTGTGCGGAACAAGCCGTGCACACACCTTTCGAAAGCCCAAATGTTCGGTCAAAATGCGATAAATCAATGTTTAGGAGATGTCCAATTCCATTTCCATGAATTTCAATGATGATTTCGGCTGATTTTTGATGAATTCACGCACAGTTTTGATGGAATTTCTGGTGATCACGGATTTTGATTGGTCCACATGTTCATCGTCATTTATGCCCTCACGACCACTTTGAAAACGTTGAAACCACTCGTTCATTGAAACGTTTCGGCAAAAGTTTTACCAATTTTAAAACAATCTTTGCTCATTTTTCGCACCGATAACACAAACATACTGACACTTAAAATGCAATAACTTCACTTCTAATTAATGAAATGTCGTGAAATTCTCACTGGACAATCGATAAAAATAGCTTCTAACGCACCAGTCAACATATAGATGTCACCATTAAGGGGCGCTAGGTTCTAAAAGTCCTGTTTACTTTGGAACACACCTTGTACAAGTATTATGGACAAAGAAAAGCTCAATAAAGCTTACAAGCTTAGTGTTTAAGCATTTAGACAAAGAAACTGTCATTTGAGTAAATGATTGTACCCCCCGTCATGTCTATTTGTTAACCAAGTCATTTCGTGAGCAAGTTTTGAGCCGTAACTTAAACTAGAAGATCAATAATTACATTTGAAAAAAAAATTGTCGTTAAAATATTTCTACACTTTGGAATTCTAAAGGAACTACTGAGGGGTTATATGCAGTTAGAAGGCCGAGATAAGCGAATTTTCCAGAATTTTTTCTGATCGATCTAAACATTTTTAGACATATTATGGTATTTGTTAACTGTATTTTGAGACTTAGTATTTGTAAAATATTTATTTGAAAAGGAACTACCGCTGATCTCCGGTTGCTCCTCTCAAAACCGACGTTTTGCGGTGACCACTATATCTCTGAACTGGATTCTCTGAAATTAAAAAAGCCAAACCGATTTCGTTAAAGTAATGTTAAATCTAGTGAAGATGATCGAAAAAATAAGCAAAATAAAGTTGTTTGACAAAATGGCAGCTTCTAAAACAATTTCGATTTTTGACCAAAATTTCGGCTTTAATTATTTATAAAAAAAAAAAATTATGGGTGAGAAAAAATCTTTGTTTAAAAACTAAAAAATATATTTAAGAAGCTTGTGTTAAAATTTGAGTCCAAACGATTTATCCGTTTTCGACTAATGTTGGTCACCGACTTTGAAAACATTTTGATAAAAACGCGTTTCAAGTTTGGCCACGCACTCTGAAACGCCTTTTTAAATTTGCGTGTAATTTCGAAAATATTCACCAAAACGATATGCAATTTTTTGTGTGTGTTCTGAAATATACGTACAATAAGAAAATATAATAAAAACGAATCGATGTTTTGAAAGTTCTAATTCTATATAACCCCTTAAACATTATTCACAAGCATCTAACAAAAAACAGCTTTTCCGAAAAGGTTCAAACTTGCAATATACTATGAACTTTAAACTCGAGTTTATTGACAGTTGTTGGTGACGTTTTCGGGTTTCTGTACAACCAATTCCATTTTGCGCTCAAAATTTGGACGTTAAATAAAAATGTTCTTAAAAAAAGGAATGTTTCACAAAAACTTTTCACAGAACACGTGACAATTGCTCAGAAACATAAAACTCGAGTTTATAAGGCAACATGAATGCACTTAGGAACACTTTAAAACGATCAAAGAAGAGCTAAGGAATCGATTAGGCTAAAAAGAAATTGACTCTAAACAAGTCTATGAACAAAAAATGTTGCATTGCTAAACACTTTTCCTATTCAATAATATTATATATCATACTGGAAGTGGGGTATTTACAAAAAAAAATAAAAATAATAGATTTAAACGCAGTCGGTTAACTGAAAGATTTTGTCTCTATGGGTCAATGCAAAACTAAACTCAGTTATTTAGATCACTCCCAGCTTAACACCGCTGCACATACAGTCGACTTTAGAGATACCGCTGCCATGCATACTGCTGCCGCTAAGTATTCTATGTTTATAAATAAAATTCCACTTTGAAACACTATCAGTTAACTAATTATTCTTTTTCGTACTTATATATTTTATTCCTTGCACTGACTCGAACAAACTTATGCAGGGCTGAGAAGGAGAAATCCAAATTCCAGGCCGAAATTTACGAATATCTCTCCCAAATCGAATCGTTCAACAAGGAGCGTATTGTTACCAGCAAACATGTTGAACGTTTGGAAGTCACCATTTCCGAATTGAATGTTAAGATTGAGGAATTGAATCGCACTGTTATTGATATTACATCGCATAAGACCCGCCTGTCGCAAGAGAACATTGAATTGATCAAGGACGTCCAAGATCTCAAATCCAACCTGGACGCTGTCTCATATTCCAAGAGTCAAGTTATCTCACAATTGGAAGATGCTCGCCGCCGTTTGGAAGATGAAGACCGTCGTCGTTCGATGTTGGAATCTTCCCTTCATCAAGTTGAAAGCGAATTGGAATCGATTCGCATCCAACTCGAAGAAGAATCGGAAGCACGTATTGACTTGGAACGTCAGCTGGTCAAGGCCAATGCCGATGCTATTTCCTGGCAAAACAAATACCAGACTGAAGTAGCCGCACGCGCAGAAGAGGTCGAAGAGCTCCGTCGTAAATATCAAGTGCGCATCACCGAACTCGAGGAACATGTTGAGTCATTGATTGTAAAGATCAACAGTTTAGAAAAACAAAAGACCCGCTTGGCCAGTGAAGTGGAAGTTTTGATTATCGATTTGGAGAAATCGAATAACACATGCCGCGAATTGACCAAGTCGGTAACTACCTTGGAGAAACACAATGTCGAATTGAAGAGCCGTCTCGATGAAACAATTGTATTGTTTGAGACTAGCCAACGTGATTTGAAGAACAAGCAGCTTGAATTGCAACGCACCGTGCATGAATTGGACAAAGTCAAGGATGCTAACAACACATTGGCACGTGAGAACAAGAAATTAGGAGGTGAGTACAACTGCGGATTACTTCACTAACTTATTCCGTTTATATTGTTACTAATACACATTAAATTCACTCCTCATCGCAGATGATCTCCATGACGCCAAGGCCACACTCAACGAATTGAACCGTCGCTTGCATGAATTGGAATTGGAACTGCGCCGTTTGGAGAATGAACGTGATGAATTGACTGCTGCTTACAAGGAAGCCGAAGCTGTAAGAATTAGCAACTAAACATTCTGAAGAGAAATGCTTAATGTCGTTTTTTTTGTCTCATACAGGGTCGCAAGGCTGAGGAGCAACGCGCTCAACGCTTGTCTGCTGACTTCAATCAATACCGCCACGATGCCGAACGCCGCTTGGCTGAGAAGGACGAGGAAATCGAGGCTATTCGGTAAGTCGCTTAAACTTTTCTTTCTAACTTTACCACTCAATGTGATTTGGAGATTTTGTATTGTGAAAAGTTTTAAAGATTATATACTATATAAGATTTTGTAGTATATCTGCATATATCTATGGGGAATATCTGAAAAATGAGTACTGGTCATTCTATGAAGTGAATCAAATGGAGATTAATCAAAAGTTCTTAAATTACCTCTAACTTATCTCCTCCTTGCTCCTTAAAAGTTAAGTATGAGTTTCGAACTTCATAAAAATATCTTATAGATTTGGAAGTACCTTCTTCTTTGTTGGGATAGGCAACGCTTACGCGGTTATAGCCGAGTTTACAACAGCGCTCCAGTCGATCTTCCTTTTCGCTGTTTGGCATCACTTGGAGATTCCAAGTTTAGGTTCGGCCAATGGAGTGGATGTCTTCCTCTTCCTCTGCTTCCCCCAATGGGTACTGCATCAAATACTTTCAGAGCTGGTTCAGAGAGTGTTTTCGCCCATTGGGACGACATGAGCTAGCCAGCGTGCCCGCTGTCTCCTAATTCGCTGAACTATGTCAATGTCGTCGTATATCTCGTATAGCTCACTGTTTTATCGAATGCAGTATTCACCATTGCCAATGGGCGAAGGACCATAAATCTTTCGCAGAACCTTTCCTCGAAAACTCTTATCGCCGATTCAACAGTTGTTGTCATCGTCCAAGCCTCTGCACCATATAGCAGGACGAGGACGGTGAGTGACTTGTAGATATTTCGAAGCACACTCGTAAAAAAAATAGAAAAATCCCAGTTTATTTGTCCTAGAGACCTCTCTGACTATTGTTCAAAGAAACCTCCTTTTAAGTTTTTGGAAAAAAATAATTTTCTTAGCCGAATTTTTGATTTTTGGAAAACTTTTTATTATATATATATTTCCTAGACCTAATTAATATGTCCTTAGCTTTAGTATTCACATATCTCTGAAATATCTTGCAGTTGATAATTGATTTCCATTTGTATTTGTATGCGTACAATACCCAGGTCTTTATAGAGTGGCTCTTAGCTTGACCAACTCGCCTGTCTTTCCATTGCCAAAAATATTCCCAAATTACGGCCAAGTAGAGTTGACCTGCTAGTAAACTTAAAGCCTTCCTTCAGTTGACTATGCTATAATTAATATTTGACAATGAAGCCTGACGGTCCTTGTATAATGTTGCTACCAGTATCCGCCCGTAGTTATTCAATAGAGCTCTTTAGGTCTTATCTATGCCTAGTTCTAGTTTGTTAAAGACTCATTTATAAATGCGTAAGACGCAAGGCAGCATCATCATGAGATGAAAGAGTGCCTGATTGGACTCTGAAGGTACAGAGCTCGAGAGAAGCCATCCTGGATATTGGATATCATTTTGCATGTTACACTTGAGTTCTTCTGTCTTATCAGTATCTTTAATGAAATGAAAGCCTCGAGTACCTTGGAAAAGTCGAAAGGATACAAAAATAGTAGAAAGTATACCACCTAAATATTTATTTCTCAATTTTCCGTCACGATTAACTAAATCGGATATCGAAAAGAGAGCACCACTTCTGAACTCAGAAGACTATTATCAACAATAGCCACTAACATCTTATAGAACCAACAGTGAGACGAAATCAAAGCAAAAATCTTAAGTGAGGAATATACTTCGTAATAAAATCAATAAGCCGTGAAGACATCGCTCTAGAGTTTTACTGATAAACATTCGAGCAAAAAGTGTTTGAAACCAGAAACTTCTCCTAAAGATCTGTATTCAAATAATCCGCGAGTTCTTTTTGAATTCAAATATTCGTCACCAACGTGTCGGTGTTATACAAAAATATTTTTTATGATTAAAGTTCGGGGGCTTTATGAAAATGTCGTATACATATATGCTGACATTTTAACCCGGCAAACCTACTACTTCCGCTTGACAAAACGTGAATGTGACGTGTAAGGTCATTGCATCATGAACAACACAGAAGTAAAAAACCACGATACTCGTATTATCGCAACGGCTATTGACTTATTTTTGGCACAGAAACTAGCGACACTATCAATGCTAAATAGAATGCTTCCTATAAATTCCTCGGAATAAAGCAATGAAGTGCATAGAAAATAGGAAAACAAACAATGCTTCGTACTTCAATCGATACGAATTGATCGATCGATAGCGGAAAGCAACGCTGTGTACTAACTGACCCATTTTGCATCAGTACGATTTACAGAATTGGGGGTATAGCATCGAATTGAGAAGTTTACGAAAAAAACTCTCACCAAAAACCCTTTTCATAACGGAAAATCCATTATTGATATTCCTAAGCGCCAACAGTGAACGAGAGTTAAAGAATCGAACGCGATCGGGTTGAGTAAGTGTGATGAAGAAAACTTATGAGCTATGAAAAAATAATAATAAATAATGAACTTCTTATGAAACTTGTACAGCCACAAAGTGAACGTTACACAATCAATTTGGCTTGCTAAATAAGTGGAAGGAGTAAAACACACGGATTAAAGGATAAACGAGACAGCTCGTTGCAGTTATCGTGAGCACATTTAGCTGGAAGGTAAATATGTGGAAGTTTTCGAAGTGATCTTGAGCATTGAGTGTCATAGCGTTGAATACTCTTAAGTTCCTAGTGTCTTAGAGAGACATGATCACGGTCATTTTCTCGGGATTTTATAAAGGATTCCTTGCATTATGACAGCTCAAGACAGCCGCGATCATGGCAAAGCTCTAACCTTATAAGATTCTACTGCTGGCTTCCTGCTGAAGTCAATGCAATGCCAAGCAGTCAAAATAAAGCAAACTCTCGCAAGTGAACACCAATTACTTAAATACATTAAATCTTTTTATAGATCGCGCCAAGTGTTCAGCGAATTTTGTGTGGCCAGCGAAAATAAAACCCAGCAACAAGCTCTACGGCCAACTGTGGCGAATGCAGAAATCAGCAAAACTCGAAAATCGCGTGAATTTGAATGACGCTCGGAAACGCTGAAGCAGCAATTGTTGGCTAAAGACACAACACAAAGCAAAAGCAAAAAATCGACGCCAAACAGAGACAGCGAAATCAGCGACCGCCTGCAATTTTTCGTCTACTGTGACTGCAGATTGCTCAGCAAATGCTTTTTTATACTGAAATCATTTAAACTAATTGTATTTCAAGTACAAAACATTTCTAATAGTCAGTTGTACACACACTTACTCAAATACAAAAACAAAACATACGAGCTAATACGAAGCCAACACGCACTGCCCAAAGTAACACAGATCGCAACGAACACAACAACTGATCCTCGTCCAATCAAAGCGAATAGCGCTCACCAAAAAACACACAGCGCACGCAAACGAAACTAAAACACTTGAAAGAGCTGCGTCCCATTTGACCAAACGGCGCAGCAACGTCAGACCCTTACTGCAGGCGCTACAAATCGACAAACTCAGTGTGCGCTTCCCTTGCTACAAATCTAGTTTGCTAAACCGACACCCTCCCTCTACCCTTTACTCCGCCCAATTGTGGTTATCTGTCCGAGCGTAAAAGAGAAATCATGGCGCTCACATACAGATTGCGTCCCTCGCGTACCCGCCATTTGGCAACGCACGCCTATGAGGACAACTATGGCTACACAATGAACTTCTATCAGCCAATGCTCGATTATTTGGATGCGAAAACAAAGAAACTAAATGTCGATCCGCCGCACTTGCCGTGGTCAAGTGAGCGCGGTCTGCGACAATATCGCCCCTCCAACCCGGTACGTCGTTACGATGCCGACGAAGTGTTGCGCCTGTCGCGTGCCTGCGCCCATCGGGCAGATGAAATTTTACTTGATTTTCGCGTTAGGAAGCGTACACCATTCAGTGTGATAAAACTCGCCGACGCAGCGCGTGTTCACAAGCATATAGAACCCGATACGGTAATTGAACGCTCGCGTGAACGTCGTCGTCGCCGTCAACAGGATTTAGAGGATCTAATACGTCAAGACACTATAAAAATATTACAGCGCATACGTAGAATGGAGTTGGATAATGATTGTGCCCGCATGACGGACGAATTTAAACGTTCAATTCGTGGCAAATCCGCTACGGCCATAGCACAGGCGCTCATCTCGGAATCCGAGCGTAATATCAAGACTTCGAAACGTGAGGAGGAGGACTTTCTCGCACAGACTTTGGTGCGTGCAAGTCGTGCTGCGAGTCGTGCACGCTCCGGTTCACCGGAGAGTCGCATCTCATCGCATGCCTATCATATTGAATTGATGGACGAACGTCTGGTCGATAAGCTCGATCATCGCGTCTCCTCATCATTGCATAATGTAAAGCGTCAGTTGTCGACGCTCAATCAGAAGACGGTCGAATTTTATGCGGACTCAAGGTGTGGCATAGATGATAAGTGTTGGATATGTCGCAAAGTAATGCGTACACATCCCAAATTGAAGGACTATTCCTACATATATTGGCAACATTATTAATTTCACTACAAGTATGGGTATGAGAGAAGGTAGGGTAGGGTCTAAAGAATGGGTCTAAAGAACGCACAAACTCGAAAATGGAGTTTTGAGAAGTTTAAGTATGTGGCGTATTAGTTTGTTAGCGAAATTTTGTAGTCGTCGTAAGTAAGCGTGAGTAAGCATGCTTTGTGGCTGTGCTGGAGCGCAAGTTTGGCGCGCGCTACGTAAGTTCTTCAGCCAGCGTTTGTCGGTAAGGGTTTCTGTTATGCACCAAATCAAACTCCGCAGCAATTACTCTATTTACACTGTGACTCATATATTAAAAGTTTGCAGACACTCAAAAAATTACATTTCGAAACAACAAAACACTTTGCAAATCTTCCCTAGCGCACGGCCTACCGCCTGTTTAGCGCGGTTAGGCGCATAGTTGCAAATTATTTAACATTCAAATGCATGAAATACCTTTTAGTACACAACCGCACACCAATTTACATACATTTCTACATAAACACCTATAAATCTTTAAAAGTCACATTAAAGTGCACATACTTACACACACAAGTACACATTTACGAACATAATTTCTTGCTGTTTTTCAATTAAAATGATTAAATTTTCAATTCAATGCATTTGTCTCTTTATTTTCGCAATATTTTCTCACTCATCTATTTGCAAATTTTGTTTTTTTTTCGCATAAATTTAACGCAAAACCAGCGTCGAGCAGTTCGCCGCAGCATTTCTGGCTTAGGGTTGTGAAAAACAAAATAAAATTAAAGAAATAAAAAAATTCAGACTTTGCGTTTGCCGTATTTTTTGGCAACAAGCGCATTGGATTTTTCAACGCAGAAATTTTGAGAAAAAAAAAACTAAAAAAAAATTAAGAAAACAGTTTTTCATGCATTTTTGTTGTTGTAGTTTTTAAAAGCTACAATTTTTGGGAAGCTTGCGTTCAAATACCAAATTTATTTGTTTAAGAAGAAATGGGCTGCAGTGCCTTCATATTTTCTACACAAAAATATATATATGGCAAGAGTAGAAGATCTAGTCGTTGGGTCAGGTAGTGAAATCGCCAAGTAAATGAAGATGATGAACGCTGACAGCGCAATCGATCACAGTCGTAATTAACGGCAGTGCATATACCGTGCCAAACACACAGAACTTTTATGACTTATGGGGTCGTTTGTCAATGCAGCTGATTTGCTCATATAATTGGGTAAATTATGCATATACTTCCGCTATTGGTGCTTACGTACTTATTTCTTATGAGCAGATGGATGGATTATTGATTATTTTTTTTTATTTTTTTTTTTTTTTTGAGAAAGGTAAAAACAGTAAGGCAGAGAGAAATTAGTAAGTTGGATATCATAAAGCTTGCGACAAATTATTTCTAAAAATTATTAAAAATATCAAATTCAATTTTTTTTAGAGATTTTTAAGAGAAACTATCGATGGAAGAGTTTCAGATTTTTTTAAAACCACAATAACTCTAAAAATATGACTTTTTTAATATTGTGTATTTAATTTGTTAAGAAAAGGTTAGTCTGATGCACATACTCCTCAAATTTTTACGAAAAAATAAGCAAAATCTTAAGATTAGATACTTGATTAGATAGCTTGCGCAGGTATTCAGTTCGAAAGGGTGATAGCAATGCCATTTCACTGATATTTCTCCTACTTCAGTAAAATTAAAAAATTTTTTTCAAAAAAATTCAAATGGCACAGCAAATTTTTTTCTAAAAAAAATTTTTTTTTTCAAAAGAAAATGGTTTATCAACATTTTTTTCATAAAATTGTTTATCAAAAAAATATTTGTTTTCGAAATATGGAAAAAAAATTCAAAGTAGGCGAAATTTTTTTTTTTAATTTCCTTTATTTTTTTCACAAGATATTTTTCTCTTGCAGAATATTTAATAATTTCTGTCCAAACTTTATTAAAAATATTCTAAGAGATGATATTGTTTCAAACGGTCTCTCCATGAGGCAACCAATTTAAATTTTCCCTAGTCTAGCTGATTATTATACGATTCTACAAACAATTCCCACTCAAATCTTTAGTTGAAAATATTTTTGAATAGCTTGAAGTTGATTCTAAAACATTAGAAAAAGTATTTTTGAGAATAACTAAGTATTAAAAAAACATTTTTCGAAATTCGAAAACAATTTTTGAGTTTTTTTTCAATTTTTTTGAAATTTCTGTAAATATTTTAACACTATTCCCGAGACTGCGCTTGTATAAAAACTGCTTTTTAGCCATAAAATATTCTTTAAAATCCAAAATTTAAGGGATGAATTTCAAAAACTGCTATTTCGAAAATTCGATATTTGAAATAGTTTTTGAAAAAACATTTAATATGTAATTTTTTCCTTTAAAAAATATTAATTAAAGTATTTGTAAAACTAACTAACTATAAAATACAGTTTTCGAAATTCGAAAACGATTTTTGAAAATTTTATCAATTTTTTTGATATGTCTATAAATATTTTGACGATGTATGCTGGTATAAAAACTCCCAAATGCTTTATCATTTGATATTCTTTTAAAACCAAATTTTAAGTGATAAATTTCAAAAACTGCTATTTGGAAAATTCCTTATTTGATATTTTTAGCCAAAATGCCATTGGAATAGAGAGAATTTATGATTAATAGAGTATTTGGAAGAGTTTTCAGATAAAAACAACAATTTTAATTATTATCATATTATTTTTTTAGCGCTGTTACTAATAAATCTTGGTAAATTTTATTAACCTTTACAAATCAAACAGAAAAAAAATATACCTAGATGAAAATAAATAAATATATTTGGTATAAATTAATTATTTCTTTTTTTTTAAATTAAATTAGTTTTTTCAATTAAAAAACTAACCATCTGATTTTTTTTTTAATTCGAAATTTTTTAGAACCCGATTTCTAATATTTAATGGTTTAAGCAAATTTTTAAATTTCAATTTTCGAAAACTGGAACTTCCGAAAAAATTTCAAAATTTTAAATTAATTCGAAAGTTCTAATTATTTGAGTACCTATGTCTTGGATATTGATTTCAATTTCAATAAAAAATTGATAATTTTACTGCATCGAGGTGTCAATATAACCTAGTTACCAAATGATCCACATAAACCAATAACATATATACAAGAATTTATATAATATTTCAAAACAAAAAGCAAACTTTGCAGAATTTCAATACTAAATGGCACAAACAAGCAAAAAAAAACATTACAAAATTACTCGTGCGGCCTTCAGAGACGCTTTTTAAATTTCTTTATATTTTAATTTTTTTATTTTAATTTTCAATTGTATTTTGCTGTCCTTCAAAATAACAAATTCTTAAATAAAAAAAATCACATTTTAAAAGTTTTGCAAGCAAAGTGATGCCTCATGACAGTTTCGCACGCAAGCATCATGAAATTTGCGCAAATACAGGCGCTGCGAAAAGCAAACGTACACAAATAATCTAAAAGCAAGCAAAAAATATTTGCAAATTAAATAAATCTCAGCAAATCTTTAAGGGAATTTAAAGTAATCACAGACTAAACGAAACATAAAAGTCGTCTGCCAGCCAAACACATTAGTGTGGATTAAAATTTAGTAAGCAAAAAAGAAAAATTAATGAAAATATATATGTATAATATAAATGTGAAGGAAAGCATTAAAATTTAAAATAAACACTATAAAATGAAAATTTGCGGAACGGAATGCTTAGTTATATAGATGCTAATGTGTAATTATAAAAATAATGCTTACATTAGGTGGTTTTATGGGGTTAGTATGCATTTATGTATAATTTAATGTATGTATAAGTGAAAATTAGTTTTAGTTTTGAATGATTGGAATATTTTTTTAGCAACTTAAGTCCAAAAGAAACATTGCAAACATAAAAGGCAATCATGAAATAACAAAAAATTATCTCCAAAAGCAACGTTAAGACCCTTCCCTTTACTCTCATTTGAATTCCTCTCGTTACCAACGAGCTTATAACCCTAAAGAAAATACACACGCCTGCAGCCCATCCATTGAGAAGTATCAAGCATCCCTGCCCATTTAAGGCACACCACATCACCATTACTTCACCTTAGTGATCGCCCACAGCATATCCCAAATCTGCACAAACTAGTCATCATTGCCGTCGCTAAGGCGACCCAAATATCCACATACCGTTGCGGCAATCACCTGTGCAACGCTTGCCAAGTAAAAATAACAAACCGCGTACAAACCTGACAACATCCACCATTCCTAAGGGGCTGAGTCATAAGCGAACCCATTTGAGATAATCTCGATGTGGCATCACAACCTAAATTAAGAAACATTACAATTGAATTACATAATATTTATTTTGTGCGATTAAATAGCAACATCAATTGCATTAAAATACTCAAATACATTGCGAATTAATAGCTAATTTTAGTTGGATGATGCATCAGCGTAAATGTCTGCATTGGCATGCTTGCAGAAAAGCCTAAGTAACAGATTGGAATGCGAGTAATTGTGACAAGTTCGCTGATTGACTGCATTGGAAACATGTGTATGCACTTTGAGATATTTGTTCACACAAGAATTCGAAACACCTTTGTTCTGGCATTTCATTGCACATACATGCATACACACATATACTTATATATATGTACCGATTCTCTGCCAACCGCATTATCTTTTTATTGGCTTACACCTTTGAAGTGAAGAATACCTTTTTGAACTTTGTTCTTTCGAAGTTTACTGAAGACAATGTATCTTTGATGATTGAATGTAAAACAGATATCAAATATGCAAAAGTATCAATTTTTGTATTGAAAACACATCCACCAGTTTTAGAAAATTATTATTTTTTAATTTCGAAAATTCAAACTTCGAAAATTATTTTAAATTTGAATTTATTTTTAACTTGATTGAAATACATATAATATTTTTAAAATATTTTAATTTTTAATACAATTTTACTAACTTCGAAAATTCGAACATCTGAAATTTATTTCAAATTCGAAATTTCTTTAGAATCCGATTTATAATATTTAAAAGTTTAAGCAATTCAGTCAGAATATTTTTAAATTTCAATTTTCGAAAATAAGAACTTCCAATTTTTTTTTTTTTTTTTAATTTTTAAATTAATTCAAAGCATCATATTATTTGAATATCTATGTTTTGAATATGCTTTTATCTTAATTTGCAAAACTCGAACTTTTGAAATTTATGTAAAATATGAACTTCTTTAAGGTTTACCTATGGTCGATCCAATGAATTTTGGAAAATATTACAATAGGACTTTTACTTAAACCATAAAAGATCAACTGAAAGAGCGCTAATTCAGAATACAGGTCAAGAAATCAAATAAACCGGATCGATTCCAGAAATAAACAGAGCGTAATTATAATATGCTGGAGTTCACTATATAGACCGTAAAACTCATATATATTTCAACATAGAACCATTATTTCCGATCAAATATTATATATTTAAAACCCCTCCCCAAAATGGGTGTAAGAACGTAAGAATAACCACACCACTGCCCTAAAGACTGTTCCCAATTAACTGTTCCCTTCGACAGCCGGTACTAGTATATAAGGCAGAGGGCCAAAAACTACAGATATTTGTTCAAATTATAGTCTATTGCCAATTACATAGCTGTTTAAGTAAATACTTTACAATTATGTGCGAAGTAAGCAGGTGTTCTTCGAAGTATGGTCAAGAACAAGTACGAACACGGTCGCATTGTATTTGGTAACATTAAAAAATAGCTAGAAATGAGGTAATTTATGTGGCATATCCATAATCTCCAAATCACAAATGTGACATACTTTTAAACTACTTCAATTCATATCCAAATGCATCTTCACTCATAATTCCATTTTTTTTACCTCCCGTGCAGCAAGCAAACCGCCATCGAAATCGAACAATTGAATGCTCGCGTGGTTGAGGCTGAGACCCGCTTGAAGACCGAAGTACAACGCATCAAGAAGAAGTTGCAGGTGCAAATCACCGAACTGGAAATGTCCTTGGATGTGGCCAACAAGACCAACATCGATTTGCAAAAGGTTATCAAGAAGCAATCATTGCAATTGACCGAATTGCAGGCACACTACGAGGATGTACAACGCCAGTTGCAGGCCACTTTGGATCAGTACAATGTGGCTCAGCGCCGCTTGGCTGCCCTCAACGGTGAACTGGAAGAAGTCCGCTCGAATTTGGACAGCGCTGTGCGTGCTAAGCGCACCGTTGAATTGCAGTACGAGGAGGCGCAGACCCGCATCAATGAACTGAGCACCGTCAACGTCAACTTGGTGTCGTTGAAGTCGAAATTGGAGCAAGAATTGTCGGTTGTCGCCGCTGACTACGAAGAAGTCACCAAAGAGTTGAGAATCAGCGATGAGCGCTACCAGAAGGTTCAGGTTAGTAGAAAACAAAACACTTACACATTAAAAAAAATATGAATTGAGACTATAAAACCCCGATTATTCATTTAGGTTGAACTCAAGCGTACCATTGAAATTGTTCATGAGGAACAAGAACGTGTCGTCAAATTGGAAACCATCAAGAAGTCTCTGGAAGTCGAAGTCAAGGTATGACAAATTGAAATTTTTCTTGCAAGTTTGATTTAATAACATAACTCCTCTCAAACGCCTAGAACTTGTCCATCCGTTTGGAAGAGGTTGAGCTGAACGCTGTCGCCGGTAGCAAGCGCATCATCAGCAAATTGGAGGCCCGCGTACGTGATTTGGAATTGGAATTGGAGGAAGAGAAGAGGAGACACGCTGAAACCATCAAGATCTTAAGAAAGAAGGAACGCACCGTCAAGGAAGTCATGGTACAATGCGAAGAGGACCAGAAGAACATCATTTTGTTGCAGGAAGCTTTGGACAAATCGGTTGCCAAGGTTAACTTGTTCAAGCGTCAACTGGCCGAACAGGTAACATACTCTTATTCCGTTGTAGTTAAATAAAGTTGGGAAAATAAATAAATATAGGGAATTGTTGATATGCTAATTAGTTGGCGAATTTATGAAAGACAAGTTAAATAAAATAAATGTTTATGGTTGCATTTTTCTATATTTACTTTATTATGCATCTTGTCGCAAAGGTATTGAGGGCTTTCTTTTGATGGTAGAACGTTTTCTTTTTAAAATTTCTGTTGTAAAGAACTTTGGCTAAACTTTTCCAATGTTGGACAATCTTAGCGCGTTCTTGAAAGAAGTTCCATCAGCTCTGATTTTATAGACTAACTTAGTAAGAAAGTGGAGTCATAATACTAGTTCTCCACAAAGGAAGTCCTCATAGCATTATTGCCACAAAAGTTCGAAGTTATGTTCGAAAGTGCGTTAGTTTCTGGGAGCTCTGCTTTCTTTAAAAAATTATCTTCCAACATCGGTTCGTGCATGAAACGTTATTTTTCCAGTATTTGGAACCCAATTACCAGAAATGAAGCAACAATTTTTATTTAAGTTTTTTCTTAGTCTGACTTTAACTGAGTCACAGTGCTCCGTTTAGAAGATAAATTCCTCTTTCCTTTCCTTTTCGTTATAAGACTTTGCTTTCTTTCTTTAAATCCTTAAAACTTAAGCTTTACCATTAACCTGCACATTATTTCTTCTTCCCTATTTACCCACCCACAGGAGGGCATGTCTCAACAGTCCGTGACCCGCGTCCGCCGTTTCCAACGTGAACTCGAAGCTGCCGAAGATCGTGCCGAATGCGCCGAAACCAACTTGAACATGATCCGCGCCAAGCATCGCACATTCGTCACCACCTCCACCGTTCCCGGCTCCCAGGTCTACATTCAGGAGACAACAAGAACGATCACCGAATAAATTATTCGCACAAAAATAAAATTAAATAAACAAAAACAAAAAACATAAATCAAATCAACTGAACATTTTTATTATAATTTTAAAGTTTATGAAGTAACGGAATACATAACAACAACAACAATAAGAACAACAGAAATGAAGAAGTTGGAGACCAACGACAACAGCTTCGGTCTTCAAGCCGCTCATAAGTCTACAATTATGCTGCCAAGACGATCCCGTAAAATCGGCAACGTAGCAGTTCATGTATTTTTAATTAATTAAATGAACAACAAATAAATTATCTAAACTAAACTATGTCCTATTTAATTTACATTTAATTTTTGTTACCACTCAAATTTTTTGTTAAAAGAGAATTAAAAAAAAATCATGAAGAAAAACATTAAAAATATTTATAGAATATAATTGAAATTTTTCTAAAAATAAATGTAAGCTATCCCATTAATACAAGCGAGAGAGAGAGCGCGCACAACAAGAAAAAACGGAAAAAATCTAAAGCGTTTCCTTTCGAAAATTGTCAGACACACACCTACATACATACACAATATGTACTAGTTGTTGCTTTAGCGATTTTTAGGTTAAAATTATTATGGAACACAATTAAAAACAGAAAAAAAGAAAACTAATGCTAAAACCAAAAACTCAACTAACGAATACTGCGTTTATTTTTCTAAAGCGAAAAACATTTGTAAAATGTATGGAAAAATAAAATACGAACGAAATTTAAGTGAACAAAAAAACAAAAATACAACAAATTTCGACGTAAATTCGTTTTCTATTTTGATATGGCAACACTCCAGCTCGAACTGGCACTTGTAGGTGTGTGCGTAGTGCAGAGAAAGTCGCCTGCAGTAAGTCGCTTAAAGCTTCAAATTGAAAAAAAAACTCGACAAAGACAAGTTTGGCTTTCATCCCGTTTTTCGTTCCGAAACGAGCTTTGCTTACATACATACTTCAATAATATCGAAAATCATCGCTTGAACGCACTAATGAATTACTTTGTTTAATAAAATCGATTGTTATTAAATTTAAAGAAAAATATATTTATATATTGACATAAATTCATTAATTAATTGCATACATACATACATATATAGTTAGCGCAGTACTACAAAGAATAACGTCATTTTGTTCATGATTTTATTATTTACTAATAATGAATATTGTATTTATATTGAAATGCTTTAGTAATACAGTACCATTACAAACATACATACATACACACATACATATATAAACCATTACTTATATAATTAAATGAAATGATGAAATAAATACATAAATTAAATTAATAAACTAAAAACAACCAAGCAATTACTAAATGGGTCATGGCGTTTTCATACTCATCGCAAAAAAGCTGCTTGATTTCATGCAAAAAACTTGTTTAGCAAGCAAAAATGTCAGTTGTTATAATTTCAGGCCACAAATTGTATATACAGTACTAGAAAGCTGAGTAACTAGCAGAAGTTTTGAAAATGAAATTGTTATATAGGGGGATTCATTTGGAGGTTTTCCACTTTTTTAAAGAAAGAACACAGAAACTTAAAATTTAATGGGGAATGTTCATTATGGTTCAAAAGAATATTTATTGGCATTTATTTTTTGAAATCATGTCAATAATTGATAATCATTCAATTATTGACTTGATAACTCGTTCGAGCATTTTGACTGGTAACGTGATGTTTTGCTCCAAGGTCTGAATCGAGATTGCCCGCATAAACTTTAGGCTTTACATATCCTCACAAGAAAAAGTTTAACAGTGTGATATCATACGATCTTGGTGGTCAATAGAGCGGATCAGAACGTAAAATTATCTGCTCACCGAAGCGTTCTCTCAATAAATCCATTGATTGATGCGATATGTGAAAAGTGACGCCGTCTTGTTGAAACCAAATGTCACCGAGATCACGAGCTCAAATTTCAGGCATCAAATAGTCGGTTATCATAGCGCGATAACAGTCTCCATGATTCAACCGGCTCACAAAGCACACTAAACCGTTATTTTTTATGGATGAAGTAGCAGCTCTTGAAACTCTTCAGGTTGCTGCCATTTTCCTAGTTCACAATCTTCTTGGAACTTTTCAAGAGCCCTTGAGCAAAGCGATGTCGCTTGGATAGGTCGAGCGGCTTCAGTTCTTGCATAAGCTGCATTTTGTACGCTTTCAATTTAAGATATCGACGTGAAATGCGACAAGTCGTTCCAATGTTGCGAATAGTACGCTCAGTAGGCCGATTATGTTGATTATAAATTGAGCGAAGCGCTCGAAACACATTCTTTACAGAACGTGAATTTTCGTAATAAAGTTGAACGATTTTTAAACGTAGTTCAGGCGTTAATTTTTCCATGATGGAATGCCAAACAATACTGAACAAATCTAACAAATCTCCCGCTTGATCTGTCCAAAAAAAGTCTATTGAAAAAAGTATCTCTACTTGGAGCACTCATTATATGAAAACATATATGAAAAAACGGGATTTGCTTTAAGTGGTTTTGATCTTCGGCAATTTGGGGAGAAACCTTATATAATGTGCCTTTAGTAGTTAGGAATAGCAGAAGATTAACCGTCGTCTTAAAAATAGATTATAGAAGGTAAAAGCCTGAACAAAAGTGTAACCTACTTTGAAATTTCTCTTTCTTAAACCTCAAAACACAATAGATAAATATATTTTCTTAATTTTTAATAATCGAAAGTATTCTGAACTGGCATTTAGATCAGTTTTGTATTATATTTCCAAGTTTTGTATATCATTACGTTATAAAACTCGTTCAGAGTTTTAATATAAATTATGTTTCTACACTTTTCTATAGTTAACTTAAGAAAAAATATACACCGCTAAATAAGTAAGACACACTTTTGAGCTGAGAGGCAGACCGCAGCCGATCGCAATAGGCCGTAGAAGATTGCCGTCTCAGCCGGTTGAAGGCTGGGCATTCGCAAATATAGCGTCCATCATCCATTTTTAATTCTCTGAAGGTGAGATCTTAAGCGTAGGTGCCCAGTGATGAGCTTCATGATATTATTTGGTTCCTTTTTTCATAGAAGTAGAAGCTGTTTGGTCTGCATGCCATGAAAAATAAGCCTAAGTAACTTTGTACTATACCATGTGTTGCTAGTATTTCAAGACCAGAGATGTTCCTCTAGAATCCATTGCTTCAAACAATCGTTGAAGGAGTTGAATGGTCAAGGGTAGCTTTATGGAGAGGAGGATAAGGTTTATGTTAGTAGCATTATGGAGAAAGAGCCTTCGTCTTCTGTTGTTCCAACGAAGGAATGAGTTCACTGGCATCTTCTGTTATTTCAAGGATTTCGGTCTGAAAGACTGAATTATATGTATACATAATTATTCATAATACATTATATGTATGATCTTTTTAGGTATATACTTTGACTAAAAATTACGATGACAATATTTTGACAATATTTTTAAGTTATTATTTTAAAATAGGTCAAGCACGGAAATATGCTCTTCTCATCCCAGTTAATTTCAGCAAAATATTGGGGTATATCTTTAAGAAACTCTTAGGGTCAAAGTTTTACTGAATAACTTTACACTTTCCGGTAGAACTCACTCTCGACATATTTACAGAACATCGTTTATACATACAATAGAGATCGAAATCTACAAAAAACATGCCAGTTTCCTCTGCCCTATTCTGGCTTCGGAAGCTTTACATCCCAATTAGATTAATGCTTTCTAAGCTTACTTTCTTTAACGTTCACTGGCGAATGAAACATGGCTCTTTATGATTTCTTATCTTGTCTTAACCTATTTACATTTTCTGCCTTGGTGTGAAACCTATATATACGACTAAAGAATTGAGCAGAGAATTCTTTATTGATAAATAAATGGCAAGATAAGAAACCATTAAAGTATACAAGTATAGGCTTCATATTAAAACAGATAGAAGACATAAATGGGTAAAGATGTCTATGTTAAACACCACACGGTTAAGATTAACATGAGAATCAGTACAAAGATGGTTTGACGTCCACAATGGCCTCCATTGGAAATATCGAATACTATCTATAGTAGATGTTTTTTCCAACTTCTACAAAGCAAATATTGCCAACGATCTATGAGTTTTATTGACATTTTTAATTGGGGTATATAGCCAAGTTTTTTCAGATATGGAACTAAGTTTTTGACGTCAAATATATGGTTAAATACAGGACTTAATAATTCATTAATCACCGTCGTCCAATAATTGGTCTTTTCTCACTCATTTGTCAAAACCGCCGATATCAAATTACTATTACATTTAGATGCCATACAAACTGAACGATCGTAATCAAGTCGGAATCAATTGTATGGGCAACTTCTTCATTTGCAGAGATATCGCAATGCTGCAATCAACGAAAAATTCTCTAGATCGGATTTCTATAGCATATCAAGTTCTTTTCATTGAGGGCAAAATATAGTAAGACTTTTTTCTTATGATTAAAGATCTTAATTTATTCTACAAAATCTATGTGGGGACGACATAGACGTAATACTCCTTGGTCCTAACACACTTGTGCCGGTTTTTTCCATTCTTCGAAACAGTTGTTAAAGTCAATTTCCGGAAATGCATTCAATGCGCATTAACGATTAATGGCTTGAATTGACCCAAAATAGTTTTCCAGAAGCAGTTGTTTGAGTTTTCTGTACAGCCAGAAGTCACACGGAATTAAATCAGTCGTTTGACTGATCAACATAACTCTCAAATATTACTTAAAACAAGCACCTATTCTTTTCAACAGCGATTATTTACACTGAATCAATCAAAAAGAACGCTTAATATATATTAAAAGTCTTAGAGACTAAGAATTAATTCCACATAAAGATTCAAAATAAAAGTCAGAGTTTTCCACTTAAAAAACAATAGCTTTATTATCAAGCTAATTTTAGTATTAAGGTTTCAGTCGCACTAATTTAAATTCGCGTTTTAGGCGCGATCATCTTAGATTGCCACAACACCGATCGTGCTTTCACCGACATGTTTGATTTTGCCATAAGAGTCTTTCAAGAAAGCTGTAAGGAAAACGAAGGTAATTTACGATTAGCAAAACTTAGAAATGAAATATAAAGCAAAAAATTTAAATTAAAATATCGCATATAAAACAAGGCCGCTCGAACTCAACGCTTTTCGTGCCCAGTGCACAAAAATTTCACTTACCGGGATCGATTTTTCCAACAAAACTGCGTGGTGGCAGCGAGGCAGAGAACAAAGAAGTCAAGGGTCCGTACTTCTTCACCAACAATGGATAACCGATTTCGTAGCCGTACAAGTTAAGCAGATCCCATTTCAGGGCATTGATTTTGGCAGCGGTCGCCTTTGCGCCGGCGGCATTCGTCAAAGCGGCAGCTTGAGCTTCAACATTGGCGGGTAGTGTAATAACCTGGGCGGCCGATGAGCCACCAGCCGCACCGCCGCCATATGACGAGGGTGCTGCCGGTGCCGCGCCACCGTATTGCGATGCCCACGCGGACGTGCACAAACACACAGCCATGATCACGAAGCTAACCGTGAAGCGGAACATTTTTGTACTATTTAATTTTTGGGTAATAAGGCGTTGTTCCGCAAAATGTCTTCTAATGCGTTGTTTTGGCGCTGCAAATGGTAAACTAATGCGGCGTCATTGACGCAGTTTTGCTTTTATAGCGAGTACTTGAAAAGTCGGCGAGATGCGTGCCACCTTACGTGACTAAATCTAGAAATTCGAGCTTCTGCTTGGCTATGCCGAACACCAGCTGGCTTTAGCTAGCTGCACAGGCCCCATAGATTAAGCTCCGCACAGTTCAACGCTGGTAAATTAGCGAATAGCGCTGCACAACATTGTCTTCAGCAGCTCTATGAGCGTGTTAGCTGAACGGCGATAATTTTCAACTTCGACTAACAGCGTCGCGGTGATATTGATTACTCACAAAAAAAATTGCAGAATAATTTACTTAAGTTCATGTTCTTTCGACTTTCGACTTGGACAAAGGGCATAGTGGTAAGACATTACGCTAGAATTACCGCAAATAACAGTTTAGTTTTCGCAATTGGCGAAGAAAATGCACAGACTGTTTTGAGCTTAGATCCCCAATATATTTATAGATAATACTATTATTAAAATTTAAATATATTTCATACGCTAACACGAAAAACCTGAGCTCTCATTTCCATTAAGTCTCCCTCATTCTTAAAGTCAAAGTAATGTAAAGGAATATAGTTTCAGCCTTAAATTGACTCTTAGTCAAAGCGCTTGTATTAGCAAGACTCTTTTTAGTCGTACTAATTTAGTACCGCGATACTCAAAGGAAATTTATATAAATTTATATTCTTTTCAAAATCTTTATTTTCTACCTCCACATAGCCTTTAAAACAAAATTCAAAATCAGGAATGAGAGCAATCATCTATAGTTCAAAACTTTCCACGGATCTTGAATATTTACATATTTAAGCAATAAGTCCATTTTAGTAATGGCAAACTACATACTTCTATGAGCGCTTAAGTTCCAAGAAATACTTAGACAACTATTCATTCTTCGTTTTACTTGTCTAACCTTTGTTGGATAGCTTGAGCCAGGCTGTTTGAAGTGTTCCTCTTTGTGCAAGGTCTACCGAATTTAGCTGCCTCCAACGACTTGTGAATTTAAGTGGCTTATAGGGTAGACTTACTTTATATTGGATCACTAAGCTCTGAGAATGAGTATAGTATTAAGGTTAAGTGATGGACGATGGAGAGCTATTTTGATGACCCATGAGGTCGACTCACTTTACCATATATTGGTTACCTAAGCTCTGAAGTTGGGTATAGTATTGGTAAAGAGACGGACATTGGAGATCTATTTGGGTAACCCATGTGATAGACCATATATTGATCGCCAACCGCTGAGAATAAGCCTAGTATTGGTTAAGAGATGGATGATGGAGAGCTATTTTGGGCTGATACATGATGAGAATCCGAGATGATAGCGCTTGAAGTGTTTTTAAATAAAGTGCTATAATAAGTTTAGAAACATAAGCTTACTAGTAAGGGTAAATATCTCAGTAAAGATGGGGCTCTGCGAACTAAATGAGAATACCGAACATTCAATAATAGTTACTCGAATATTTAAAACATAATAATTTAAGTTTATGTAAGAATCAATCTCATTAAGTATAACTACAGTGATACCTCTACATATTTAATACCAGTACTCACCCACAATATACCATATATGTACATATAGTATATTCAGTTCTGCAAGTTTAGCCTAGTATTTAAGAAATATATTCCACTTGTAGAAACATCAAATATCGATTGGCTTTCAAGTGAGACTAAGTTCGACTGCTCGAAGTTAGACTAACTGACGCCTGCTTACATATACCATAAATTCATAAAACCGGTAACACTTAGTGTGACGTCTTAAGTGAAGACCAGACATATTTGTCTAAGTTCGCATAGCTAAACTTTCCTTTCTGTTCGTAGTTCTTAAATCTAGAAAATAAATCATAATTACTGGACAAATCGATATTACTTCTAGTTTAACAGGCTTATGTTGGGATCGTCTATCGTGGGAGTCGAACAGCCATCTTTGTCTAAGACTTTAGAAAACTTCAATATATTAATTCCATTACTTTTTCGCCAACAAACATTTTCAGAAATGGTCTACTATACAAGATCTAGCTGTTTCTTAAGAAAGCGTATTACAAACTTATACATACCTCTTCAAAAACATCATCTGAAAACAAAAGACAGTAAACTTTCCGTTATATCTAGCGTTCAATCTAGTTTATATGTTTGTACAAAACAGGAGCGGTGAACAAGCATCTGGATCAGCAATTGGTCATCAACACCGAAGACATTATTTTCGGAATATTCAATCAAACAACCATTATACCGAGTAAACATGAAAAAAAGAGTTTCAAAAAATCCGAAAATCAACTCTGAACCTTTAACCCAACCCAAAATAATTCGCTAGTAAAACCATTTTAATTCAACTTAAAAACAATTTATTTATTAGCCAAAAAGCAAATATATCAAAACATGTTCCAAACTTCCATCAAACAATTTTTTTTACACAAAACGCTCTCAAATAAAAATTTTGAATTTGGAATTCTTTAACTGGTCGCATGCACACAAATTAGTAATACTAACTAAATTTACCGCTATTTTGAGTTAAGCTTAATAGCTTGAACCGCCATAGGAGCCCATAGAACTACCAGAGCTACCATAACCAGATGAACCGCCGTAGGAGCTACCATATGAACCGGCGTTTTCAGGTACATACAAATTGGCAACGGGGCCAGAGGCAGCAACTGGAAGTGTGACGGTGCTGTATTGGATGGGAGTTTGGTAGGTTTTGTAGCTGGTCTTGCCAGCGTTGATCTGGGTAACAGTAGCTGGGAGGACGGTGTAACGGGGAGCACTGCCAGAAGAACCATAACCAGATGAAGCTGGAGCAGGGGCGGCATAACTAGCGGCTGGAGCTGGTGCAGCATAGCTTGCTACTGGAGCGGGAGCAGCATAACTGGCAGCGGGTGCTGAATAACTGGTAGCGGGTGCGGAATAACTGGCAGCGGGTGCAGAATAACTGGCAGCGGGTGCGGAATAACTGGCAGCGGGAGCGGAATAACTGGCAGCGGGTGCGGAATAACTGGCAGTGGGTGCTGAATAACTGGCAGCAGGTGCGGAGTAACTGATAGATGGTGCTTCGTTCACATAAAGAGTGGGTCTGGCTGAGCCACCATAACCACCTGAAGATGCAGGAGCTGGCGCAGCACTGTAACTCGAAGATATGACAGTACCGGCAGTGGGAGCTGAGGCGGATACAACATATTTAGCTTGAGAATACGAACCGCTACCATGGGCAGCTGGGGCTGGCGCATTCAAGTATTTCTCAATCGCTTCGATATTCACCAAATTGGCGAGACCGGCCAAGCTGACTTGCTGCACTGTACTAGCGCCACCACCATAACCAGCACTGGGTGCTTTAGCAGCACCGTAACCGGCACTGGGTGCAGCACCATAACCTGCACTTGGCGCTGGTGCAGCACCATACGAAGGCGCCGATTGTCCATACGGTTGTGCCACAGCAACGGAGGCGAAAAGCGCCAAAGAAAGACACTGTAAAGAACACAAAAAGAAACAAGGCGCTCATGAGTTTCAATTCATCACTAGCTGGCTAGAATAACGGAAGTGCTTAGAGAGTTTTGTGGCGGGTTTTCGCATACAGCCTCAATAGCACTAAATAACAAAAACAAAACTTACCATGAACTGTTTCATATTGCTGTGCATTGTGTGTGGTTGGTTCGCGTTTGCTGGAAGTTCTTTGGCTGCTTCCACAATTGGTACTAATAACTAAAACAAATGCGGCACACTTCTTTTTATAAGCAAACAAAAATCGGAAAACGCTAAACGTGATTTCAAATCATACCAAGCCATAAACAAATATTTCATGGGGGCAACAAATGGGTATTGGAAGCGCTCAGCAAAACGTTTACCATTATGTGTAACAAGAACAAAAACAAAACAATATTGAGACGATTGTCTAAAAAATTTCAACGAGTGGTATGCTTGAGCTCAGCTTAAGTCTTCTCCAGCTGCACAATCACGGCGTGGTCTACCTCTTTGTAGTAGTGCCATGTCACCACTTTAGTGTGGGGAGAGACGCGTGGTTTGCGGTTGATCACATAGCATGTCAGAACTTTGAGTAGTGCTTGGTACCGCAAACTGCGCCAATTTGAAGCTCGGTGATGGCATGAAGCGAAGATAAACCCGCCATTTGTTGGCGGCAACTATCGAAGAGTACAAAGTTTAATTAACCCACACAACTAACTGTTTAGGTAAACATATACCCGTGAGATTAAGAGCATCATTGCTTAAAAGTAGAACACTTGCTTTTAATTCGTGCTTTCTTATCACCTGATAAAACGTTGCACTTTGAACTCTGCAATTCTTGGTTGAAACGAAATGGTAATGAAGATTATAATTACTTACATTATGATTACAAACGATGCTTCAATTAAATAGATCTACATATGCAGACTTTCATGTGTTTATGTAGATTGAAGACAGTACTTATTTGTGGCGGGTCAAATCGAGACTTTTGATTTGCTTTAAAATTGTTTGTGTGCTATTTTTCGAATATTTTTGTATTTACGAGAGCCGAAATTCGAATTTGGTGCAGCGCTAACTCGAGCTTTTTCTCGAAATAGCTTTCTCTGGCATCTAAAGCGATTGCACAACGATGAAGATCTTGACTTAACATAAAATGACCTAAGCTTAACTGATCCAGTGTATTCAAAGAGTTAGTTAATCGATGAGCAAATAAGCGATGTGGACTAAGTACATTGCGGTGAGAACAAGTTTAATATACTGGACTCTTTCCGATATATTTTAAACTTCAGAACATGGTACTTTAAAACTTCGTCGAAAATCTCCGATGATATTTAAAAATGATCCACAAGTAAAATTTTTCAAACCCTGGGATTACCAGAGAATTGATATTGTCAGTTTAAGCTCATCAAAAAATTGGCTCGGTTAGATGTTTAGTAATACGTAGCGCACTCTCTGAACTTTTCACAGAAATCATTGAAGATTGAACCGAAACCCGTGTCGGCGGATATTTTCAAAATGATCCCTCATTTTCAGTTAATACTTGAAACCACTCGCAATGGCCGTCTTGTATCAAGTTACTTATACATTGAGATACACTGAAATTTCAAATTCTGACTGAAAAGTTGTTGATGGTCAAGCATGGACCGATTTCGAAATTGCTGCCAAAAACACCAATGTTGATATCGCAATTAAGTAATTTTGATTTTTTATACAATTCAATATGATTAGAGATAGCCATAACCAATTCGAGGAATAAGAATTGGATACAATAAAAAAGTATATTATTTTAGCAGTTTCTTCAAATGAGAAACCTTTGCACATACTTTTTGCTATGGAAAGCAGTCCTATGTCATCGATTGAGAAAAGTTACTCTAGAAATATGAATAGGACTTAGTTTCCCATTAGTAATCGCTTATCACTATATTATATAATATTTTCTTTCAAAAAGTACGGATCTATAGATATCAAAGCCAGAATTCTGTGAAGGGATTACATTGGTTTCCTGGGGAAAAAACAGCCTTTTTCAACAATTTTTTTCTCATATAAAAAATAAATATTTTATTCGAATTTTTTTATTTTACAAACAAAAACTATTAACAAAAAAATTCTGAAATTGTTGAAAAAAATATTTTAAACTCTGCCCTTGTGGCGTCATTTTTAAATACCCCTCGAAAAAAAGTTGTGCCCGGTTGACGGGATAACTCCTTACAGGATTATCTAAAATGAAAAAATACATACTTTAATTAAAACCGTAACTTGGAATTTAACCGAAAGAAAAACACACTAAAAATTGTCAGAAATAAAAGAAAAAAATAAAAATTTCAGTGAAAATTTCACGATATTGATTTTTCAAATAGTTGTAATCGAAAAAAAGTCCTTCGTCCAATTGTATCTCAAAGACCTTTGTAAAATTGTATGTAGATCGGTTGAGTAGTTCACGATAAATCTTACCAACCGACTTCAAAAACACAGTTTCGAGAAAAACTCGTTTAAACACGGCGCACTTGGCCTAGCTAGCCTCGAGCGCTCAAGTTCTCAAGGCTGTATCTCCAAAACTATTACTCGCATCACCTTGAAAAATTTAGGACAATATTCTAGAGATGTTGTAAAATTTAATAAAGAAATCAAAAAGTCGATTCTTTGAAACCCCCGAACCCATGCAACCCCTTAAATAAGTCTATTACCGTGTCCACTATTAGCTAAAAAGATCTACAGCGGCAACAATTCCTGCCATAAAACGAGATCAATACGAGTTAAAGCTAAAGAAACTCATTGCAAATCATTACTGTTTGAATGAGAGAGATACTATATGCTAATTATATTAGAATAAAGATCAAGTTTCCCTTCGAAATGTAACTATTTCTATTCGCTAGACCTACTTCACTACACACTGACGCAATGGAAGATGGTTGCCGACTTTTTCTATGCAGTTATATTATATACAGTTAATACTTATTTTAAGGGGCTTGACGTTTGTTAGAAATAGATAATCGCACGTTGTTTAAGAATACAATTCATATTCGAAATTTTTTGGTTTATAAATAATATGAATCGAGATGGTTGTTACGTCGAAAATAGTCGATAAAAAGGAACTTCTTAGTAATTTTTGCCATAATGCATATATGTATGTATGAAGGATAAATAACTGAGTTTGTATCAAGTTTCTTAAGTAAACGGTGAGGTCTGAAGTTTTTTTCAAAATACTGTTTTTTTGGAAGACAGTATCGTCTTTAAAACTAACGATTATGAATTTCTGGAAAGATGTGGTCCATGTGTGAAAGATCTGGTCAAGAAACGGGGCTTGTTTCAAGGGATAGATGAACAGAACGTATTCCGATCTTAGCGGGTCTCCATCATATTTAATTCACCGATATTTTATTGAAAAAATTACTTCAAATAATTGGTCATTCTGTAAGGAAAACAGGGGTTACTAGTATTTGGATGATGCTCTTAGTTAAACCACATGTAAAAACCTCAACCCATCAGATTTTTTAATCGTAACTGCCTTACTACTTAAACTGAAATATATCTTAAATATATTATATAAATGTATGTATGTACCCGTATTTCTTATGCTCATAAAAGTGTCCAAATAAAACGAATTCATATTCATTAATTAAGGAATTTGCTCTTGGAGCTCATGTATTTAACAGTAATTTTGTTTCCTTGCATTTGAGATGTTTGTAGCCAATATTAAATCAATTAATAACTAGCCGGAGCGCTATAGCTCTGACCGCCATAACCCTGAGCGCCATAAGCGCGACTACCACCAGCAGGCGATTTGGGCACAGCAGGTTCAGGTCCCACAATATTGGGCACTTCATAGGAGGGTACAATCAATAGCTTGTAGGAACCAGCATTCAAAGGCACATTAGCAGAAGCCGCAGCAGCGATGGCACTTGGACGCGATGAGATGCCAATCAACGATGATGCCGTACCAGATCCTGAGATAGTCTTAGCATGAACTGGTGTTAGCACTGGACCTGCTGCTTTAGCTGGCGATATATTCCAAGCCGATGGTGGAGGAATGTTATACAAGACAGCGGGTTCCTGTGACACAATTACATCGCCGCTGGTGTAAGATGGAGCGGCTGCTGGCGCGCCGTAACCGACACTGCTGCTACCGCCATAACCGCCACTGCTACTGCTGCTGCCATAAGGAAGGGCATGCGCGAGTGCCAGCACCGAGAAGAAAGCACACTGTGAACAGTAAATAATGGCAAAATATTTCAATTAATTTATTTGTTGCTAAAATTGAAATTCTAAGAGCATACTTACGATGAAACGTTGCATTTTGGCAGTTGTTCTGTTTGGTTTTTTACCGCCGCAATAACATGGACTACTAGTGGGCAATAGTATTTCAAATGCTTTTTATATGCCGCAGCCGAAAAATCACCGCCAACCGTGCGGTCAATGGCGCAGCTGTTACGTGACACATTCAATGAAAATTCTAGCAACGCCCGCCTAGAGGCCGTGAAGATTACCGCCATAGTTGTAGTATTGTAGACAGCAAGAAGTTATTAGCCGTCAGTCGGTTAGCAGGTTTCAATGGGAGTTTCAACAAATAATAATTTACACCGCGCTGCGAATTGCTTACATGTCTTGAAGACTGATAAATTTCGCTTACGCTGGTAGCTCGAACGTTTTTGCAACGAAAAACTGCAGCGTTTATGTATGTCAAGCAAGCGAAACAATTTTGCCCATTCAATTGAAAAGTTCTGGTTAGTCGATGTGCAGTTAAGTGAAAATTCTTAATTATGTTTATTTAAATAGAAAAGTTTCTTAAATTAATTGCTTTGAGAACTTGACGAATTTAAGTTTAAGATCGGTCTGTGTTATGTTAAGTGCTGATACAGTTCCATGAAGTCCGACCATGAAGTCAAACCTTCGGCGCTCGAATTCTTCAGGTTCAGGGTAGACTATATCAGGTCCTATATTGACACAAATATCACTTCCAACCCCAAAAATATTGACTTATTATTTGGATAGACCTCAATTGATAGCTGTCATCCGTAGATTTTTATTAAAAAAATTAATTTAATTAGTAGAAGTTACCTGGTACATGCTGTCAAATCTTCGAGCTCTGTCAAAAAGCTGCTTAAAAACGTTTTATAATTTTTGAGTTTTCTTCAATTATTACATATTTAAAGTATTAAGGCTTAGCACTTAACCTAAATTATGATGGCCCTTACCCTAATATAATGTGCCATTCAATATCTACCGAGTTTTTCAACAAGAGCCCTAGAAAAGTTTTTTAAATAAAGCAAAAGGGTTTGAAATATCAATGAAATTCTTTATTGCTATGAAAACATATTCGATGCCATTTGTGTGAAACTCGATTTCTTTTGCATGGCCACCATGGGCACGCTTGCAGAAGTCCAGACGCTGAACCTAATTTTCAACGGTTTTCAGGCATAAATCAGCCGATACTGCTGCAATTTCACGTTCGATATTCGGAAGAAGTTCATCAATTGTCGCTGGCTTGTTAGCATAGACCATAGACTTGGCGTAACTTCATCAAATAGCACGACCGATGCGGCCAATTGACTGGACCAATTCGTGAGATAATACGTTCACCAAACTTGACTTTCAAAAAATATATTGTGACATTCGCTGTGTGACTTCTGGCGCCGTCTTGTTGGAACCACATATTTTCAAAGTCCATATCATCCAATTCGGTTCAAAAATATTCGGTGATTACTAAACGGTATCGATTCCCATTCACAGTAACGTGCCGGTTTTGATCATCATGGAAGAAGTAGGGCCCAATAACGCCGCCGGCCCATAAACCGCACCAAACCGTAATTTCTTCAGGATGCAATGGTGGCTCATGGAGTACGTATGGATTGCTGCCTGACAACGCATATAGACGAAGCCATTCTGCTAGAAATGAGCTGAAGATGATTTTTCGATGAAAATCCGGATAATTTTCAAGTTGTTTCTCAGCCCAATTCAAGAAACAAACGATTTTGGTGATCAAACAGCTTCAGCTCTTACCTCAATTTAATCTTGTAGGATTTAGGCCAAGATCTTTGCACAAAAATCGACGCAACGACTTCTCAGAGATGCCCAACGTTTGAGAACAACATGTGAGATATTGATTTGGGTCTTTTAAATTGGACGTAGCGTTCTCAAAGTTGGGAACACTGTCTCCGAATTTCGGTTGTAAATTTTAATAAATTCAACTCATTGTTGGATCTTTCCATTATGAAATGGCAAACCTTATTGAAGAGAAATGTCAAAAAAGCGGGAAAAGATATGGTGTAGTTTGCTGGCTCTATCGGTCTACTTTTGTAGCATCCCTATTGAAAAACCTGTTAGAAGATAATCAATTTTCACCAAGCAGACACAGGCTATTTCTTGCGGTTCAATTCAAAACATCGGCATCTTCTTAATGTATTGGAGTTTAAGGGGAAATATATTTTTGTCGTAACAATGATGGTTAAATATGTATTAGTGAGTTAACCTCAAAGAAAAATACAAAATCTTAAAAACGTAGCATAGAATGATGACAGCGCTTCTTTCCTTCCTCCAGAACATAAAAGGTGTAAAATGTAATGGTTCTATCGGAGAGCTACATATGTTCTACATATAAAATATATGCATTCAATTCCACAAAACTTTTTGAAAAAAAGTATTTAGTTTTATATTTTTGGTCGAAAAATTAGGAGCGTCGAACGACAACTAAAAATTTTTCAGATATTGATTGCTTGTAAAAAAATATACCTGTATTATTGCCGACAGTCTTTCTGCATTGACCTCAGCGCTTCGCATATTCAACAACAGCCATTTGCCAGTTTTTGAATTTGCTATATCATATATGGTATATAATCTATTATTAGTTCACTCTCAATGGCAGCTGTCAGAGTACTCGTACACTACTAATGGCGTCACAATAGCACTGACGTGTGAAAAAAGCTGAGTTCAAATGTGTCGGATATCTACCTGTGCTAAACTATTCGGCAATGTGACCTCAGCAATATGGTATGCTTATAGATTCGGAAGCTCAGTAAACATATTCGAGCTCCGTTTCTACGAAAATTAGACAAAGACAGTTCAGAATATCATTCTCTATTAGCATATGCAATAATATATCGAAATTATATCACCACTTCACTTAGCATTCGGGTTCTTCTTATACATATGTACATATATGTATATGCTAACTTCGGTTAAATATATGTAAGCTCCTTATTATATATGTATTGTTAAAAGTGCTAATGGAGTCAAAAAATTCAATAAAGAGCTTTTATCCGCTCACTCAGACACCCCACAAGTAACTCCGAACAAAGCGATATTCATGCTTTTATTCCGATTTTTCTAAAGTACGAGTATATAAGCGGTAGAAATATCACAAATCTTTGGTTCTTTGTTCGAAATATCGCTTTTTATTCTTAGACCGTTGATCGAACATTAATTTTTTAAAAAATATTCTGTAACGCATAATTTAATACGCAGCTGCAGCAGCGGGTGCGGAGGCAGCATGGCTGCTGCTGCCCGAAATGTAGCTAACGGCTGCGGCAGCTGATGGACGACGGGCTGCGGCAGGTGCTGATGCACGGCCTGAAGCAGGAGCAGCAGCACCGTAGGCAGCTGGAGCTGGTGCTGGAGCTTGGTAAGCGGCTGGTGCAGGTGCAGGAGCTGAGTACACTACTGGAGCTGGAGCAGGTGCTGCATAGGCTGCTGGAGCTGGAGCAGGAGCTGAGTATACGACTGGAGCTGGAGCAGGTGCTGCATAGGAGGCTGGAGCTGGAGCAGGTGCTGAATAGGCGGCTGGAGCTGGAGCAGGAGCTGAGTACACGACTGGAGCTGGAGCAGGTGCCGCATAGGAGGCTGGAGCTGGAGCAGGAGCTGAGTACACGACTGGAGCTGGAGCAGGTGCTGCATAGGAGGCTGGAGCTGGAGCAGGTGCTGCATAGGTGGCTGGTGCTGGAGCAGGTGCAGCATAGGCGGCTGGAGCTGGTGCAGCGTATGAAGCTGGAGCTGGAGCAGAGTAAGAACCTCCGCTAGGAGCAATAACATAAGCTAATTTGCCGCCGCTAGCATAGGAACCTTGACTACTGCTACCATAAGCAATTGAGGTATCAATAAGTGGACCGCCGGCAGAAGGTAAGGATAAGGCGAGTTGAGCCGCTTGTTGTGCACTAATATCACCACCAACTGCAGCCAGCAAACTATTGATATCAACAGATGGTGCACTCGCGGCGCCATAACCACCAGAGGAACCACCATAACCACCAGAGGAACCACCATAACCACCCGCCGAACTGCCATAACCGCCCGAGGAGCCGCCATAACCACCCGCCGAACTGCCATAACCGCCCGACGAGCCACCATAACCGGCCGAGCTACCTCCGGTCGCAGCAATCGTTTGCACCGAAACGGCTGGCAGCAATTGATAGGCATTTCCAGCGATCGAGGAGGAGCCGCCACCACCACCAGAGCCATAACCGCGGCTGCCACCGCTTACTGAGTAGCCATTGGCAACGGCGACAATTACGGCGAAGGTGCACTGCAAGGCAACAAGGAAGGAAAATTTTATATATTCACCGTTATGTATGAGGAGTGACAGGAGTTACTTACAATGAATCTATTCATTATGCGTTATTTTGTTGTTTGATGTTAGGGTTAGAAGATTGAATGAATATGTTTAACAAAATTGTTGTATAGTTTTTATAGCAAATTTAGGGTACGCGACATATGTGTGTTACGTGTATATGGACTTTACGTGACCAAACGGTTTTGCATTATATGTACGTAAGGGGTATGTGCGGTTAGGCACCTAACCGTTACCACGTTGAAAACGTGAATTCTAATTTTGACTTCATAATAGTACATTAGTATATATGTATGTTTGAAAATATTTTGAATAAGGCTCTTCAAATGTAACGCACCCCGTTCGCAGCTATACCCATAACCAGTGAATATTTTTAGAATTATTATTTAGGAAAAAAGTTGGCAATATTTTTTAGCCACTTTAATTTGTTGTTATTGGTGTATTTGAACTGTATTATGAAATGAATAACTCTGTGATTAATCGAGGCATTTCACAACGTGAGCCTAGCTGAATAAATATACTATAGTTTTATATATATATACATACATACATGCGCTTAGTGACTTCATTTAAGTGTGTTATCTCATACGCATTTAAGTGTGTATATGTGAAATGTGTGCTTGTTATGTGCATTCGTATACATCGTTAAGCCAAATGGGAACGAAAACAAACCCTATTCCGACTAAAATATGTATGTAAATACTTACTTTTCTGGGAAACACTAGTATGGGTCTTAGCATCTCAATCTATAATAGGAATTCTTTAAGGGGTTAGGGGTAGTCAGAGGCACGGAGAAATGAGAATTTTCAGTATTTTTTTTTTTTTGCTATTAAATCGTGTTATTTTACAAAAGTAGTAATATGGCATTATTATAGAATGTGTTGACTTGAAGTCACTAAAATTTCAAAAAAAAAAAAATATTAATTTCCAAAGTTATAGTGGTTTGTGTTGACCCAGTTCCAAAAAAAGGTACTTACGGTGACAACCATAAGTCCTTGGAGATTCATCTAAAATCAATCGGACGAAAAAAAATAGTTTTATAAATAGATAATCCTGGGCCTGATTAAAGGATTTTATTTTTTTTTTTTCAAAAATTAAAAAAATGGCGGCCTCAGAAAATTTTTGTCTAAATTTTTGGGAAAAAATCAACAGTCCAAGACCAATTGTCTTAAAAAATCTAAATTTTTGAAAAACTAAAACTCCTTCCATCAAGCCCAAGTTTATTCTGTATTCTAAAAGCTGCATAAATTTCATTAAAATCTACTAAGCGGTTTTCGAGTTACAGTTGTCACCAGTTCAAAACACATAGTTTTGAGAAAAATGCGTTTAAAGTTTGCCTTTTTGCTTTGAAGTTCCCGAGCTCTCCTTGTTATTTGTCGAATAACTCAAAAACTAATTATCGGATCAACGTGAAATTTTCAGAGAACACTTTTGAGATATTACACTTAATGAAAATGCAAAAAAAAACCAAAAATTAATTTTTTGAAAATTCTGTCCACCCCTTACCCCTTAATTTTACAATTATTTCGTAAAAGTGCTGACAATTTAAGCTTATAATGAAAACAATTCTTATTATTTTCGATATGAGCCCTTGATTTTGAAAGTGGTATAAGTCAAAAATTTTAAAAATCTACTTTATCAGCTATTACTTATCAAATCTTAATAAAATAACATAATCTGAAGAGATTAGCAGCATGCCATGCAAATTAACTCTTTAAAATGTGTTTATTTTTTAGTTGTTAACTGAAATACACATATTGTTCGTTTTGATAGTGGTATAAGTCAGTGTGTTCACAAAGTAATTTGTCATGTCTTCAGATAGTGGTTCAGGTTTGTTGAAGTAAAACTTTTAATGTAAAAACCTACTATTTAAAGTTAATTGTAAATATTTTGCGGCGAATAAATATAAATAATGCTCCCAAGAAATGGAAACGAATAAGAATGATATCATCTTCTGATGATTTGCTCATATTTTAAAAGTGAATTCGGAACCATTACAAATGGAAGAAAGCAAAATGAAATCAAGAAAGAGGACACGCAATCAACAAAATTATGCACAAAATGTAAGAAAAATGAAGAGAAATTGTAGAGAGGAATATGAAACAAAAAACTCTAAGCCCGTGAGTGCTAAACTTTTCGAAAATATAGATTGTCTTTGTTCCAAAAAGTGTTTAAATGGAATCGAATATGAAGACAGGAAATCTAATTTTGATTATTTTTGGAATTTAGCAAGTTTCGAAAAACAGAATATGTTTCTGTATGGTTTGATTAGAAAACAATCAAGAAAACAAAAACGCCCCAGAAATCACAAAGGATATATGAGAAAATGGAGTCTTAAGTTTCATCTATACGTATGTATGAGTTCGGAGGTTTCTGTTTGCAAAACTTTTTTTGGATACTTTCAAAATATCTAACGGAAGAATAAGCCGTGCCTTAAATTCTGAAACACCTGGAATGGATGGTCGTGGCAAAATGGCTAGTTCATCTAGAAAAACAGATGAAAAAAAATTAAAGTAGTACGAGATCATATTCTGAGTTTTCCAGCATGTGAGAGCCATTACACGCGATCACATCACACTTCAGGTCGAAAGTATCTAAGTACTGACTTAGATATTCGAAAAATGTATGGGCTATATGTGGAAAAATGTGATGAAAATAATACATCATGCGTAAAGGAGTGGACTTATAGAAAAATATTTAATACTGAGTTCAACCTAAATTTTCATACTCCTCGTAAAGACACGTGCCAAAAGTGTAATTCGATAGAACCAAAAATTTAAGCATCCAGTAATGAAG
Organism: Bactrocera zonata; assembly: GCA_037783105.1. NCBI lineage: Eukaryota > Metazoa > Arthropoda > Insecta > Diptera > Tephritidae > Bactrocera > Bactrocera zonata. Next base: position 595,401 of record JBAWJQ010004285.1, read on the forward strand.
ACGAGAAGTTGCATCTTATGGAAATTCATGATTCACATCTTAAAAGTGCCGAACAGGCTAGAAAAAGTTTAACAGATGACATACAAAAAACAAAAGATAACCCGAGTGAAAATTACGGATTCACATTTGACCTATAGAAAGCGCTTCCTTATCCAAAACTTTCTGTTTCAGTAGCTTACAATAAGCGCAACATGTATGTATACAATTTAGGGTTTCATAATTTCCACAATGGAAATGCTAAAATGTATGCATGGGATGAAACAATCGCCTCGAAAAGATCACAGGAAGTTGCGTCCTGCATCTTAAAGCACATTCGGGACATTACCACTCAAAAGCATGTAATAGCTTACAGTGATGCCTGCTCAGGACAAAATCGAAACATTAATGTAGCTTTAATATGGTTAAAAATTGTTCAGTCATCTGATAATAATGTTGAAACAATTGATCATAAATTTATGGTATCCGGCCACTCCTTTTTGCCAAATGATCGCGATTTTGGTTTGATAGAAACTGAAATTAAAAAATCGAATTATTTATACATCCTTGAGCATTATTATAATTTAATAAAATCAAATAAGATGAGAAATCCGTTTCGGTAGTACAAATCAAACAAAAAGATTTTATTTCTACAAGACATCTAACATAATCAACAAATAATAGAAAGAAAAACATCAATGGAGAAGCGGTGCGTTGGTTACAAATACAATGGATCAGATTTCTAAAAAATGCCCCATATAAGATGTTTTATAGAACTTCCTTGGATGACAACTCCGAATTCAAAATATTAGACCTCTCACCTAAAAAAGGAAGACCTAGAATATACGGAAATATTGATTTACTTCCATTATACACAACCATTAGACCAATAATAAAAGAAAAACGTAAAGATATGATGGATCTACTACCCGATATTCCACCAATTTTTCACAAACACTGTATTCCCTAAATACTAATGAATAATTTACTTAGTCACAATGAAATGAGTTTGAATAAAATGTTAATTATTAATAAAATTGTTTAATTGGTGGTATATGTCATTTATAAAGTCACGCAGTTAATTTTGAAGTGGTACAAGTCATTTAAACCTTTCAAAACCACATTTTCTTTTAAAAATGGCTATAAATATCACAATCATAATAAATACTTGTTTGTTGGAACTACTTTACTGTCGAAAAATCATAATCCATAATGCAAGAATATTTTTTAATCCTTTAATATGCAAAACTCTAAATATCTCGAAACAAAAAAAATGTGACTTATACCACTTTCAAAATCATGGGCACATATAACAATTGAGTAAAAATCCCAAAATATTTATTTTACTTGTTCACTGTAAATAGCGCTTTCCAAAATATGTGCTACTAATCATCAAATTATTTTTAACTATAAATCACTTTTAAGATTCAAGGATTTTTCAGATATTAGTATAGGGTTTTTCATTAAGAGCGCTACAAAAGTATGTATGGAACTCGATTTCTGTTGCATGGCCACCACGGGCACGCTTGCAGAAGTCCAGACGCTGAACCCAATTTTCGACGGATACTACTGCAATTCCACGTTGGATATTCGTTCGAAGTTCATCAGTCGTCGCTGTCTTGTTCGCATAGATCATAGACTTGGAAGGGAAAAACGTAGTCTAATCGCACGACCGAGACGGCCAATTGACTGGGCCGTTTCGTGAGATAACACGTTCACCAAACTTTGTTTTCAATAAATTGATTGAGACATTCACTGTGTAGCTTCCAATTCGGACCAAAAATATTAAATTTTCATTCGTAGCGGTTCCCATTCACATTAATGTGCCGGTCTAGATCATCACTTAAAAAGTAGGGCCCAATGACGCCACCGGCCCATAAAGCGCACATGAATAAAGAATTTCATTGATATCTCAGACGGGTTTTGTTCTATTTATACAACTTTCGCATTTGTTATTAAAAACCCGCTATTATGTCCGTAAAACTTGAAATGCCGTCCCACAGTTCCCTGGGACTTGTTCACTGCCGTTTATATCAGGTTGTCAAATATCTCCTTCCGCCTTTTTGTCTTTTGAATTTCGCGGCTATGTATAAAGAGCTACAGAGCTCGTATCTGGCAATACTATACTACACATCTTTGAAATGTCTTGACATAACCTACAAAACGATGCTATGCGTAATTAGTTTGGATATTGCGTTCAATAGTTACTCGTTTAGACGTCTAAACATGGAGTTCATTAACGCCGAAATTCGCGCTATTTTAAAGTTTTCCTTCGTTAAAGGCAAATCCGCTCAAGAAACGTTCCGTGAGATTAATGTTATTTTGGGGGATGGTACTCTATCACTTCGAACTGCGGACGAATAGTTTCGACGATTCAGAGCGGGTGCAAACGACACCATGGATAAGCCACCATGAATAAGCCTTTCGGCCTGTTACGACGAATACCAAATAAATCATGGAAAACTTCTGGACTGAATCAGCGCCTGCGATATGCTATGAAAACGGAACGAACTCGACCCATTTTTGAAGTGGATGGTGACTGGCGACGAAAAATGGATCACATGTGACAATATCAAGCGAAAACGGTCGTGGTCGAAGGCCGGTGAATCGTCCCAAACAGTGGCCAAGCGGGACTTAAGGCCAGAAAGGTTTTGCTGTGTGTTTGGTGGGATTGGAAGGGAATCATCCACTATGAGCTGTTCCCATTTGGCCAGATGCGTAACTCTACCATCTACTGCAATCAACTGGACCGCTTGAAGCAGGCTATCGACCAGAAGCGTCCAGAATTGGCCAACAGGAAGCGTGTAGTGTTCCACCAAGATAACGCCAGATCACACACTTCGTTGATGACTCGTCAGAAGCTACAAAAGCTCGGATGGGAGGTTTTATCGCATCCACCATATAGCCCGGACATGGCGCCAACTGATTACCACCTCTTCCTGTCCATGGCAAACGCCCATGTTGGTGTAAAGTTAAATTCAAAAGAGGCTTGTGAAAAGTAGATGTTCGAGTTCTTCGCAAATAAGGAGGGGGCTTCTACGAGGGAGTTTTATGAAGTTGCCGTCTAGATAGAAACACATTATCGAACAAAACGGCGCATATTTGAACTAAAACCGATCACTGTAACACTTTTTATAAAGCATTGAATAAAGAGCAAAAAAGCGGAAGGGAGATATTTTCCAGCCTAATATTAGGCACAAGTTTAAAATTGGTCATTCGTTTATCCACGACACACCCCAACATTGCCATTTTCAAATGCGCAATTCTTAGCAAATTCATGTAAGACAATCAGCCAGCATAAAATTAGCAATGCTAACTGCACAGTGTGGACAGTTTTTACTGCATTTCCGAGAATCCAAATAAATGTGAGGCTCACAAATTTGCAACGATTCCGCGCGGTTTCCACATTCATGAACATTGGTATGCAGCAATCATTTCGGAGACCGCTGAGAACTTTCAAGTTCTAACAATTTTTTTCTGCTTTTTTTTGTTATGTATGTATCTATGCTGAAGGATTTTTTTTATTTTTAAATATAATATCTAGTTGTAGAATATATTGTAGAAGGCGATTTTATTTTAAATAAAACAAAGTTTTTATCTTATAATGCGGGTTTATTGAATAAAAATACAATGGTAGAATTTTTTTTAAATTTTTAATTTATGCAGTAACTTTTCTGCATCATAACAAAGGCAATAATATGTATTTTTAAAAAAGAGGAAAATATAGTATTGTCAAGTTTTACAGTTAACTGTAATTTGAAAAGTGTAAATAGCGGGCATCGTGCTTAGTGACAAAATAAAAGAATCAATATCGAAATGATTTCATAAACGAAAAATATAGAATTTAAAAAGTGTAATAAGTAGTTATATTAACTTAATTAGATCTGTGGAATAAATAGTTGACCCAAGTATGAATTTATTTAAAACAATGGGTCGAGCAAAACATTGTTTATTGATATGGAATCAAACATTTGTGTTTGATGCCATAAAATTTTCGAAAAAAAGTTGAAAAAATAGAAAAAAAAATTTTTAAGGTAAAAAATTTTGATTATTTTTTTTTTTTTGTCCTTCGAATTTTTAAAATATATTTTTTACCTTTGTTTTTGCATTATTTATGAATTGTTGTTTTTTTTTAATATTTTTACTGCTACCAATAGCACTTGATGTGAAGTGCGTAACTGAATTTAAATCAAATTAATATTTTTTTTAGAACGTAAAATTAGAACCATGGATGATTCTACTTGATTGTCCGTAACTGTATAATTTAGTATTTATTGACAAATTTTTCCATTAAAGCCATTCTCCAATAACATGCTCGAAGTTTCTTTATCTAATCATCGTTGTTAGTTTCATCGTTATCCAAGCCGTCGGCATCCAAACCAAAGCAAACAAGAATATACCTCCAAATCCAGCAATATTGTGTAATTCCGTTTCCATTAGGTCAGCAAAATATCTGATCCATATTGGTTTGTAGTTGAAACATATGAAACTAATTTCCCCATTCAAAATTTCGAATTTGGAGTTTTATTTTCACAGTTATTGAACATGGAAAAACAGTAGGCCTTTCCATGGTGATTTACCACAAGCTACTAAAGGAAATTTAATTTGACAGATCAGTTTAATT